>JAGFPH010000428.1:351337-391887 GCA_018207615.1 Philaenus spumarius | reverse complement strand
TTATGTCCGTCTATGTGACTTTTATTATAAAGTACTTTACTTACGGTACTTATTCCATGACGCGTTTCGGAACTGGTTCCATCATCAGATATCCCCCTGCTGAGGTCGTCATAACACTAAAGTAAATTATTAAAAGAAACATAACACATACTTATACACGCGCACATCAACACAAAACACAAGAACACAAAAAATGTACCGCATGTGCACACCATCGACTACGTTTGACTACTAATTTCACCGTTTCCCCTTCCTGCCTTACTGCGCTTGCTGTTTGTCTTCCTTATCTAATCTTATCGCGAAGTCATACATTAAATTAGATTTAAAATTTAGTTGGTCGTTTAAAACATGCTCCGGATTCATTGATTGTGCCTTATATATCTCGTATTCTTCTAGTGAGTCCATTAGCTTGCTTTTGTTACATATATGTAATGGACGGAAATTATTTTCGAAGCTAGTGTAAGAATGGTCTTAATCCATAATGTGGCGTGCGAAGTTGGATTTGACAAAGGCTCCACGGTTACTTGGGAGATGTTCTTTATAGCGTTTTTTAAATTGCCTCCCCGTTTGCCCTTCAAAACCACACGAAAGCTGGCACGAATTACAGCCTCTTGTTCAGTATTGTGTTTCCTAAACTAAGATAGCGGCGATTTCAAAAGCCACATGAATGCTGGCAAGAATTACAGCCTCTTGTTAAGTATTGAGTTTCGTAAACTAAGATAGCTGCGATTTCAAAAGCCACACGAAAGCTGGCACGAATTACAGCCTCTTGTTAAGTATTGAGTTTCCTAAACTAAGATAGCTGCGATTTCAAAAGCCACACGAAAGCTGGCACGAATTACAGCCTCTTGTTCAGTATTGAGTTTCGTAAACTAAGATAGCTGCGATTTCAAAAGCCACACGAAAGCTGGCACGAATTACAGCCTCTTGTTCAGTATTGAGTTTTGTAAACTAAGATAGCTGCGATTTCAAAAGCCACACGAAAGCTGGCACGAATTACAGCCTCTTGTTCACTATTGAGTTTTGTAAACGAAGATTGCTCCGATTTCAATCCCCGCTTTAAAGCTTCAATTTTTTCTACCCACAAACGTTCTGTATATTTTAAGTAATTTTCAAAATTGTTCGTTTTGTAATGAGGTTTGATGTTATATTCTTTAAGAACGGCTATGGTTTGATATGCAAATCAAACATAGTGCCTTCTTACTGAACTCAATTACAAAATATTGAAAGTTCCATTGATCATTGAATATACTGCATTTACTGTAAATTTTTCGCTTTTTTTTCATACTAGTAAATCACAAACAAAAACAACAAGTCAAATCAATATACTGTTACGAAGATGTCTTTTAAACAAGCACAAACAAGTTTTAAGGAGTTACTACTTTATTTCACAACAGACAGTTGTGTTAAAACCCTCTGAGGATGATGACCATGTCATCGAAATGTACATAAGGGTAACGTATTAAACATAACTTACAATTTAGTTGTGTAGTTATTGGTTTTATTCCTTGTTTTTTGGTTCGGGGTTTTTATTTAAATCAGTGTGATTTTGTCTCCACAGTGCTCTTTTATTTGTTTAATAAAAAATGTTATAAATTAAATTGCTTTTGTTGTAGGATCTGTCTGAATACCAACACTTAACACACTATAAAACTATACCTACTGGACATGTTTATTGTTTGTAAATTGAATTATTCCGCTTTTTAAATAAATTATACATTTAACACATTAAAATACATCTATGATAAGCAGGTAGGTGTCTATGACAAGCAAGTAATGTCGTATAATTATTCACTACTAGCAGCAAAACCCATAACTTAGTCCACTTATTGTATAACATAAAATAATAAGTTAAATTAAGGGAAAACTGTAAATCTGTGTTACAATCAATCTAAAGGTATGAACTAGTTGGTAGAAAATACTAAAATTAACAAACAATTGTTTAAGAATTTAAAATAAATACTTTAGCTGGTTAAACATGTACTGCTTTGGTGCAACAATTTAATGTTAACTTAGTGTTCAATTATCAGGTTATTTTATACTTTGAAACAACATGTATTTTAGGTTAGGTTTATGTTTGTTAGCAAACACCAAAGCAATTATGGTTGTTGTTCACTTGCATTAAAACTTGTGCAATATCGTACACTTAATAATAAATAATGTGTTATATAAAAACATTGTTTTGTGTTCTGCAAGCTTCCGTATGGATTATTTGGAATTTAAAAGGGATGATAAGATCTGGTATGATAAAAATAAATATTTATCAACTGACACTGTATAAAACCTAATAGGCTTTCAAGCTGTCAATTTGCTTTATTAAAAGATATACAGTAGTGATGATCTCTGAAATACTATATCAGAGTGTTGAAATACAAATTTACATAATGTGCTTTAAAACACTTTATAAAATTCAAATGACGCTCATTCAAGTGAAATTTAATTCACTAATAAAATTACAATGATGAGTTGGTTGCGGAGATGGAGGTAGGGAGGGTGTGGGGAGGGTAGCGCCCAAAGTGCTGCCTATGAGAGAGTGTTCCTAAATCAAATCTTCGACTTTCATGCGTAAAGAATAAAAGATTGGGGAGAACTGTCAAAGACAATTTTTCCCACTCACTTCCTAAGCTTTGTACTTTGAACTTTTACAAATGCACTTAGGCAGTTTGCTTCGAATAAATGGTGCAGGGATCGGAAAACTTCATTCAAATGGCGTTCCTCAGTTATTGAATAAAATATTTGTAGTTAACTATCCAAAACCCACAATTAATTTATTGTTTCAGTTATAACATGTGAGTGTATTTCATATTTAATTTTCTTACCTCAGCTATGCTCTTATTATATACTAGCGGGCTTTGTGCGAACTTTTCGCGATAACGTTTGTGGTCGCTTCACTTATAGGTAGTCTATAACATAAAACATAAATGTTTATTTTAAACTGCACACCAACAACAATTCAATATTCAATATGTGGATGCCGGTTTGTATCAAAAGACATTAATGTGTAAAATATGAACATATTTCGTTCCCTAAACCACGCCGAATTTACACTAGGAACATACCACTACGTTACCCAGAAGGAGATATTACAAAAACACATTTTCTCATGGCGACAACAAGTAAATTTGTACGTTTCTTTACCTCAGGAAGTACTTGAGGTGCAGTAACGATAATCCGCTATCGATGTCACTATGAATAGGCTTTATATTACGTATTATAAAGTTACCTAAAAGAGATATACAGTAAAACAGATTTTGTATGGGAAAATATTATTAAGTTTAAAATATTTAATATCGGGAACTATTTGAGGAATAGCAACAATTAAATTATTAAAATATTCTGTTTCAGACACTTGTTCTAAGTAGAATCAGAAGTAATTTGCTATTTCACACTCAATAGAAATAAACATGATATGGTTTAGTTTTTTGGGTCGATTTAATTAGGAAAAAAGTAAAATAAGTCAGTGTGAAATGTTGCCTCTAAGCGAAAATTATATTATTGCAAAACTAATTGAATCAACTTAATTACTAATACATCTCCTATAAAAGAGAGTAGGCCTATACGTACGTATACATACAAACGTGAGTATAATATAATAATATAACAGCTGATTTCACCCATCATCTGTAACAATTAAACAAAACCTAGCAAAACCTAGGGGTTCCGTTTACAACTTCAATTAAAAAATATAAGTCTTGTGAAGTAGATTTTTTTAAATATGAGGTAAAGAACTAATGCAGGATATAATACGTTATAAGATTTGCTTTGTGGTTATTAAATTAATATAAATACAACATTTTATTATCAATATATTCATTTACACAACTTTAAAGAAGAGATACTCATTCGTTTAACTTCTGAAAAATTCGTACATCATCGTATAACATAATATAAACATATTCCGATATTAATTTTTTCATTATAATATTAATAACTTCTAAATAATTTGATTTATCACTATGAAAAAAAGCAATTAAAAGACAGTATTTTAATTTTAATTTAGATATGATATATAATAATGTATATAAATACAAATATTTACAAATAGGCCTACAGTTTTTAAACCGTTATAATATTGTACACATTTACCAAGTTAAAAATCCACGTCAGCAAAGTTAGGTAGGCCGAGATAAAGTCTGTTGTTTTTATTTTGTTGTATGATCTATTTTTCTGATGGGTATCTAATTAATCTGCCTGTTATTTTTCACCGGGGCTTACTAGTTAAAAATATTTTAGGCTAAAACGGGTTGTAAAATACTTTTATATAAAACTAAATAATTCAAACTGGTCCAGGCTGGGTTTAACCATAAAATGTGTTCAGCTGGCATTGCAAAAGGTGCAATTTCACAGGTTATCTTTTAGTTTTTTTCAGGAGTTGTTCTGTTTCCAGAACTAGGTGCACTTACGGCAAACAAAACGTCGTATATATAAAAAAACTAATACATGAATATTGACGATTATAACGTCACAAACATTTAATGATAAATTAAAATAAAAAGTTAGGCTTACGTACATTATAATATTAGTAATGCATTAGGTAATACTTATGTATTCTTGCTTATGATTTAACATATCTGTATTATTAGTGTAGCAGAACAAAATAGTTAAAACTGTAAAGCGGGTTTTTTTAAACTCACTTGGCTTTATTTTAAATTCGAGTGTAAGATAATAGCTTCATACTTTTTCAAATGTTTATTTAATATTAATTTGTAATACAAAAATGTTTTAAGTTTACTATTATATTTATTGTTTTTTTTTGTAAGATCATGTTAATTATTGATTTATTTTAATCGTGTAACCCTTTTTTTCTCTGGAATTTATAAAATAATAGAGATACGTACCTATATAAAAATAAACACATTAAATATTATAGTCGACTTAGAAGTTGCGTATATAGTCTGAAACGCACTACATTCATGACTAACAGTTGTTTCGTATTATTTAATTAATTAATAAATATGAAGATGTAAAGTGCTTTAATTAATTTTGAAAGTTGTAAATTAGTAGACGTTGTACTGAACCATTTTCAACATTATTGTTTAATAGTCTATACGCAGTAATGATGTTTAACTTGAAGTTATCCAAGAACATCTGTTTGTATTTACTTTAAATTTGCATTTCCTACGCTTTTCGAGCAATCTCACTGATGAGACATTATTTTAACAAGTCAAGTGTCAACATGAAACTCTCGCGAGACTTTAGCTTCTACGACTTGACTGTTAATTTATTTTGCGACTATTAAATTTAAACATATTATGCGAAAATATTTCGAGATTTAGTTTGTATCTTTCACGGTTTTGTGTTGCATTCCACTTTTTATACTTAATTTCAAAAATAAATCGTTAAGATTCACAAACAACAGTAGTTTTTAACGTCATAACTTCTTAATATACGTGGAAATAAGAAAAATTGTTTTATAATTCACATTTTACTTAACAGTCATTCTAATATATAAAGGTTAACTAAAATCACTAATTGCATTACTACAATACAATGACAAAAGCAACATAAATATATAGATTAGAATGTCAAACCATAGCATGTGCCGTCGCAGAGTTATCAAATGAAAATATTAAAATAATTATTAGACTTAATAGATCAAATAAAACCTGAACACAAAATCCGTTTAATAACGTCAAACGCGTTTCAACGGGAATGTCGCCATCCTCAGTGATGCACGGGCTTCAGTAATCAAACTATAACTAACTGAGTTTGTAGATTTTTTGTTCATTTTTTATTTTATCTAGTTACTTTCTCACAAGTGAAGCTCAATAATTCTTACTATATTTAACTTTTGTATTTTATTTCTTTACGTTGAACTTGAGGTTGATTAAGTTCTTTCTTGGATCTAACACAGAGGGCGTCGATGAGACAAAATAGAGAGTAGAAATAGCTAATCACTTCTGTCTGTTTAAATAATATTGATAAGTTTTATCACAGAATCTGTAAACTAAAAAATAAATATAACGATTATTTTAGCTCAAGAGAAAACATTTTTAACAATTTTATTGTTTGTAAGAAAGAATTTGTGTTAGTCAACTACTTTAAAATAAAACAAACACACAAAAACGCAATTCAACTTTTGGATAAACACAATAAATTCTAATTTTAGTGCAAAGATTTATTCTTAATTTGGAGTAAACAATAATTTATTTATTTTGATTTTTACATTTTCTGATTGTGAATAAGAGAGTGGATGAAATCTTACATTACAATTAAAAAATAATACACCAATAAAAGATTTTAAAATAAAACTCTATACATGTTTAGCATATTCTTATATGTTATCAAAAGTTTCACAATTCAAAATAATTTTGTGTTTTTAATTTAAAATAACATTTTGTTAATTCATATTAATTGTACGTTCAAAGTAAAGATACTAAAGAACTATATTTCTCCCAATACTAACAAAATTTTTCGTTTATTTGATAATAGATATTTGGTCGATTCGTGAAAGTGATTTTACAAAAATGTTATAAAAGTATTAAAATGTATTATGTCTTAAACAGGAATGGCTCTGAATAACTTAAATTAAATTAACACGATAAGATGGACGAAGTGATGTAAATCTGTAGTATTGTCGTTGTTAGTAAATGTGTACATATAAGTAAGTGTATAGGGCTAGAGAAGTGATCCAATATTAGCTAATATGTTCATCTACTGGTCGCATATAGTGAGCATTGGTTACAGTTTGCTTAGTAATCCTACAACCTAGTATTGGAACCTAATTTCGTCTGTAGACAAATCCAAACACTGCGTATTTGTTCTATATTAAATTGTTTTTTAATAACAATTTCGCTGTTAATGTGGTAGATATTTGTTTTCTATTTGTTTTCTATTTGTTAAGTATATTTTTATTTCATATTTATTTATAAATATTATCAAATTATACAACAATACTACAAACTAAATATAACTTTATGATTCCAACATTTTTGTGCTTGTAAAATATTTCCCTCACAAATAAAAATCTCTAATTTAGCATCAAATATTAACGGTGAAAAACAAACTCAACATAAAATTTAGGAAATTTCGTGTAACCATAAATGTAAATTTGTATTGTGATAGAGTGATTAAAATTTAATACTAAAACATTTTTATATTCAAAGCTTTGGTTGTAAAAAATATTTTCTTTCCTTTATTGTTAATAAACAGTTTATGGTATGCAAACTAAAACAAAATAGCAAACATTGATTTAATTATTATCTTTTGATTTTATTTCCTGCAACTTTACCCATTATAATAAATTCATGGGCCAAATTAACCCAACGAAAATGGAAAAACCTCAGAGATTTTGTACTTTTATTTGTATGACCACTTACATTATCGTGTATTACATGACATGTGTAATGGACAAACGAAAACATCCAGTTCTTGGAAAAAGAATGTAGGTCAACAATTCCTCAGGGATGTGGTATCCCACTGACCTAGGTTATATAGTGCAAAGCAGAAAGTTTGATGTTGGTAAAAGAACTTTTTTTCTGGAAAACTTAAGTACTGTTGAAAAATCATATTGCACCTTGCCTACTAAAAATAACTAATAATATCACGTATTACGAGTATAATGGAAGTACAATAATGCAATTTATGAGTCACTGTATACACTGGTTTTGTTTAATTAATAAAAGCAAAGACAAAGAACAAAAACAAAAAGCTAAATACACAAACCCAAAGTATTAATTTTAAATTAAATATATTTTGTTTACATATTGACTTATAATATTTAATTATGTTTGTATAAAAATTTATTTAATTCATCAAAAAATTTTGTATAAAAAACATGTTTTTCTTTTGTTAACTGAATTTATATTACAATTTATATTACAATATATATTCTTTAAAAAAGACAAAATACATGAGCTTAGTTTATTTTCAACATCAGATTTACTGTTATTTCTTAAAAATCTAATTCTCTAATTTTGGTACAGGCATTCTCATGAATAAGACAAACGTTTTACAAATAATAAATACTCTAACAAACTGTTTGTTATTAACTGAACACTATCCTTTGCAATATTATATTACATTAAAACCTTTATTTCAATGAGTGAACACAAATATGTGTTTTAAACTTAGATCCTAAAATGTCTCAACATCCTTAGAACATAGATACTGTAAATGCTTTGAATAGCTAAATAAAATAGATTCTTAATTTAAATGCAGTATTGATCGTTATTGTTTAATAGATCAAAAGTAACGGGTACACATATTTGCGACTAAAATATTGTTTGAATATCTCAACTAGTTTTAACCGTAATTGTGAATTTTATAATAGGTTGAATTAAATTTCAAAGCAAATATGAGGTAGATGTTCTGATGACAGATTAAGTGAACAACCTGTTACTGTACGTTCCAAAACCAATTCACGAACATTTTTACCTCCTACTATACTACTTATAATAGTATTAAATTCAGAGTGTTCATAAAATCCCTTTAACCACCCTCATTATTATTGTTACTGAAAATAAGGTAACAAAACTTTGCATATAGCTTGTGTTGCATTTTATAACAGGACATATTTTTTTCATATCTGAACCTCTATGATTTTGGGGGGCTTAGGGGGGTAGGGGGATTTAACATTTCAAATATAAAGGTAGGTCATGTAACACACCATTGAAACGCTTATTAAAAGAGACGGAGAATGGCGCAAACTAGAGCTTAATATCTTCCGTCGCTTAAAAGTAATGGTCAATTAAAATTCTGGAAAATAACATACAACCTATTTATTCTTAATATTAGAAAATTACCTGCATTTATGCTATGATAACAATATCATTTTTCAGAACTTTGATTGTCCATTACTTTGAAACGAAGCAATATCTAAGCTCTAGTTTGCGCCATTCTGTTTCCCTTTTAATGAGCTTTTCAATGGTGTATTATTTGACCTACCTTTATATTTCAAATATTAACCTATCAAACCCCCCCCCTCAAGCCCCCAAAATCATAAAGGTGTAGATGAGTCAAAAAAAAATCCTATTGTTCAACACAAGATATATAGAAAGAAAACTTATTTTCAATAACTAAAATAATAAAGGGGGTTAAAGGGACTATAATATTAACAATCTGTGTATGCAATTCATTTTATTACTACTTTGTATATCACGTTAATAAAAAAGTTATGTATTTGTTTTGAACATCAATTTTCATCAACAAATAATGTTAACAGAAATAAACAATCGTAACTGGGATATAACATATATACATATTTTTAAACATCTAATCAGTTATAAGTTGTTATTTTAGTTTTAGAACTACTTAATAATTGTACCATTTGTTATAGAATACTTGTTGTTTTGTTCTAAAATACATTATTTTATGGCTACATTGTTCCCTACTACATACAAATATCATCAACCCAGGTAACTACGAATAATTATACATTACATTTACAATACATTATCATTAATGTAAAATCGTACATAATGTGACAAAACATAAATTTAAATATACATAAGAGAAGTGGTGTGGGTGAAAGGTAAAGATGTTCGTAATCTCAGTCAGTTGAAACTGAGTTGGTTCGATACTAGTTACTGTACATTGATTTACTTGTGCTATACGCTGTTCTACCTGTCTTTATTTTTTTAAACGATAAATAAATAAACAAATAATAATAAACGAATGAGATAAAATAACAAATATGTATGTATAATTAAAAAATATGTATATAATTTACATAAAAAGCTGTAAAAGAATGTTAAGGTCTCACAAACAATACTTTTCTTGAATAAAAAATTCAAGCCTTTTAATAATAATTGCAATAGAAGAATGACGTGTCAAAGCAAGTAAATGGATTTATTATAATTGTTTTCTTTGTGCCGCGTATATCTATAAATTTATTGCTTGTATTTACATTTTAATTTGTGCAATGATATGAAGTAAATTCTAAGTAGATAGACTGAAGATGTTTGTGGCAGCGAAATATGTAACCACCAAATGTTATTTATTTTACGAAAGACGACAATTTACTCACATATGGTATAAGTGTAGGCGGTAAGAATAAATTCAACACGTTAAGACATTTTTAAATATATTATATTCGAGCCAGATTTTGGTGATAAACTCTCATTATTTGTTATACTAAATACGTATATTGATAACCATACTAACATTAATTTCAGATGTCAATAAAAATTTAATTTGTATGACCTACGTGTTAATTTAAATATATTTATGCATATGATTAATATACTTGAGTATATATGAAGCTATTGAAATTCATTTAATTTAAGTAATACGCACAGAGTATGTTATATAAATGTACATTATAATATTGTTTACTAACTATCAAAACAGTAATATAATATAGCATGTAGAGTGAATTCAAATTCAAGTGTATATCAACAGCGTTTTTTTTTTACACGATCAAAACTCCTTGTAAACGTTTTTAAAACAACTTTGTTTTCGTTACATCCCGGAGCTAATTTCATTGAGAGTAGCACGTAATACGGTTTGCGTTTGCATTATGTTATTTTAAAGCAAGAGGGGAAAGCTCTCCCTTTATTCATCCACACAACAGAAAATGTGTGTGTTTTTTTTTTTTTTTTGTAGAAAGCAAACTCCTGCTTTATGCATTCTCTTCCCCCAGCTGTTTCGCGATTTACGATCCTCCATTAGGCTCACAATGAGCCATTTTGAATATGTGAAAGCAAAACGTAAATTAATTTACCGAGCAACAGACCAATTAGGTTTTCTTTTATTCCCACTCTCAAATTATTGCTCCCAAGCACGGTTTTGGCGTTTAATTAATGTTCGTGTACGATATAATAATAAATATTGTAGTAGAAAGGGTATGTTTAGTTAGAGGTGTACACTACATATATGCGTAATCTTTATTAGTTTATTTTCTTACACATTAGGGTACAACTAGAAGTTATTAAAATTTAACAAAGTTTTATATACTCACGTTCTTAAAAACGAATCTAACAATTTTAAAGACATTTAATAATATCTGTTCTAAAATCATATAAAAACAAAAAGAGGTTGTAATTGGGTTTTTGAATGTTGAGTCAGCTACTGAAAGATGTTTAATCAGCTGTTTGCAACTGTGATGCATTTAATATATTAACTAATGATTTCATACTTTGGAATTGGTATTCTTGTTTGTATACGTTAGGGTAAACATACTTTAATTAATTTTGACTATTTTAAATTCAAATTCCGGATAGACTCACTTTAGTCATTAAGATTTAAACATTACAACCGTATATACACTTTAACTTTAAGTTTGATGTCCAACTCTTATTTCTGAAAAACTTTGGCCAGAGATAAATGTAGATTTTAATGAAGGTGCAAACTAAACTTTTGGTGTAGTACATTTTTTATATTTGAATTTACTATCTATAAAGTACTCTAATAGGAGCAGTAATCATTATTGTAATTTTAAACGTTTGGTAACGTAAATGACAGCAAGAATTTTGTTTAGAAAATGTTTTGTATGAATATCCCACAGTCATTATCAGACATCAAATATGGCCACTAGATGAGATAGGGTTGAGTGTAGGGTAGGGTTGTGGGAAACAAGCAGTTGAATTCCCTACAAGTATTATATAAAATAAATAAAGTAAATCTGTTTAATTTGTACTGGTTTATCATTATAGTATTTTGTTTGAGATATTATGTATAAGGTCAACTTTCGACAAGAGAAATGAGTCAGTCTTTTATATTGTTCGACTGCAGATATATCTTATAATTACCAGTTATGTTAAACCACATAATTATTTTAGTTATAAATTAAAGCTAAAATAATCTATATAAATAAAAATGTAAATGTTTTCGTTTGTTCAAAATCTTAAATCTCCAAATGTTCTTCGTCGATTGCTTTGACATTTTGACAAAAAGTTTCATTTCAATACACGCGTGTTTTTATATACTTTTTCAAAAACAACGCCATTGTTAGACGTAGAAACAACACAAACTATACTAAATATTTTACAGAATTTAGAGTGCCAAAATAAATAATAAATAAATATGTTTATTTTTGATACATTAATCAGCTGTCTACGCTAATATTTCCATTAGCAGCTGATTTCAAACTTTGAAACAATAATTGTTTTACTAAATTTTAGGTTAGGTTTTTATTAAATTGTAGACGTTAGCCTTGCTTTTTCTTTTTACCTTTATTATAACTACTGCTATTATAAAATGTCTGAAATAATTTGATGTTGACATTTTACCTTATATACTATCTAAGCTTTGGGGTTAATATTAACCATACACCTTTATTATAAAGAAAACATATCATGATTATGTGTACAGAATGTTAGAAAGGGGGGTTGGCGAGCGGAGCCCTCAGGGTCTCCCCTAGTTATAAAATAATTTATCCTATCCCCATCCATACTCCTAACCCCATACAGATTGTCCTGGAAATTTGCTACTGTTAATTTATTTTTAATTGCTATGAAAATACTTGCAAGATTTAATATGAAAACGTAGGGTGCTCACAATATATAAGTAATTAATGAATAGTTCGCCAAAGTCACTAAAAATTTGATTGCACTGCAAATAATATGAACCGTTGTGTCAGTTTTCTCAAGCTATTATCTATTTAATGTGCACCATGTTTTATGATTTACATCTTACAAGTATTTTCCTAGCTATTAAACATTCAGTCACAAACTTTCAGGACAATCTGAATAGGGTGAAAATAAATGATGGTATAATTTGTATACCGTTTTAAAAACGTTGCATATTACAAAAAACTCATTGAATTCAATTTCTATTTTCTACTGTTTAGTCTTGTGTGTATTAAATTTTGCTATCTATTTTAAACATCTTGGTTCGATAATGACAGAGATATGTGTCAAAGTTCTCTTCACCTGATCATATCTGAAATATCTTATACATATCTACCAATAATATATTAGTCTGTGCAATTATTATTTTAGTGCAAAAGAAAAAAAACGTGTTCCGAACAGACATACAGAGATACAGATAACACAGAGATATTGCATTGTCATCCGTTGATGATCTATGGTTAAAGTTTCAAGTCTCTAGCTCATCAGGAACTTAGTTTTAAATCGATTCCAAAATTCGTACCGAACAGACATACAAGAAAGATAGTTTATACAAACATCAAAAAGTTTATATTGCTAATTATATTGAATATAAACCGTAAACATGTTTGTTTATTAACTTAAACTTTTGATATTTCTTTAAACAACTATGGTCTATTTCAGTACTCAAAATTGACTATTCAGCATTTCTACATGAAAGTTTTAAAAATACTACGTTTGAGAAACATTTTATGTTCGAGAAAAAATATTTCTTTCTGATAAATTAATTTGAAGTTCGCATTAATTGTTTTATAATGAAACTATTATTGCGGAATATTATTTTAGAGAAATAAAATAACTTGATTTTAAGTGTCACATCCGAAATAGCAATTGAAATTACCTTCAGTCGATGCCTTTACGTGACCCTTTAGCTTAAAAGTAATTTGTGATGAGGACTGACACAGGAGAAACGTATTTTGCGGAGTCGTTAGTGAACTGAAAGGCACTCACTTTACGTGTCTCGGGTTGCACAAAGCTGGTCTACTAGACTGAAGAACGTGAAGGGGTTTGCTTGAATGTGTAAATTGATGCCTTGACCGTACATATTAACTCCCAATTCAATGTAATTGTCTTTGACTGCTAATTATGAAGTTAATGGATTCGTTAAATTACTAGTTTAACAAAAATATTTATTGAAAGGTTATAACTTCTTATAATTTGAATTATGTACTTGGTGTTTATTTAATTAGTTTGGCCATTTACAAATAAATATCCGTACAATACATTACAATTATCGTTCCGTCAGTGGTTACTAATACTAGAGGAACTCGTTTTGGAATATTTAAATCTTTGGGGTACCTCCTTCACCCCACCTAACCTTAAATTCAAAAAGTGAAACGGCAACCTTGTTTTACAAGATAAAATTGAAAAAATATAAAATGTGTTGACTTAAATTTTACCTTGTGTGTCCATGCTAAACTCAACAAAAACTGTGTTACAAAAATATATACTCAAAATCATTTAAATAGTAACTAAGCAATAGAGTTTAGTGACAAAACTTTCTATTAAAATACGGCCAGTTTACAAATTTTATATGGGCATTTTGATTAAAAGTTTATTTCAATTTCTAAATTTTAAAAGCAACAGTTTTTAATATGACTTTATAGCGTGGAACCTATGGGCTATAATAGCAACTCTCCTAGACTGTTCATTATTTTGGTTTTGTTTTAAAATTAAGATCAGACCATTTATTTTTTTAATTTGGTCTCAATAATGAGTATATTTTTGGAAACGCCAACGTTTATAACGAGTTTTTAGATAATAAAATTAATTACATTATTTCAGATAATTTTGCCTTGTATAAATTTTGATATTTTGTATAAACCCATAGGTAAAAAATTTTACTTTTGATGCATTGTATAATGCTAACAAATTAATTAAACACTATTAACCGTAAATATCAATAAAGGATTAAAAATAAAACAAATAAAAATGTCAAAAAGAATTTATTTACTGCGTACATTACATACATAATATCAGCACTAAAATAATGCACAACCATACATATCATAAATGAAACTAAAATTACATCTCGATAATAACATACTTTGTCATTTAATATTTACAAAGAAAATTCTGTTATGTACAATGTTTTCCTACACTTTATTGTGCAAGCTTCAAAAACTAAAGGAAATTTTTTACCCACACAAAAAAATATATATTTTTCAAAAAGAAGTTGCTATCACCATTATTTATATCAATATATAACATTAATTTTAGTGATCTTAGCTAAGGACCTCCAACTAAATACAGCGGCGAGAAAAACAATCGCATTTCAAATAAACAGCCGCACTAAAAATACCTTCAACATTTTAAAATTCAATAAACAGATATTTAAAAATTTTAAAAAAAGGTTTAACTCCATAAGTTGTTTTTATATTAGCTGGCAAAGCATTCAAGAATTTGTAATTTCTATTAATTTTAATAATAATTTGTAAAGATCAAGTCTAATTTGCCCGAGAAAATAATAACTTGCTTATAAAGCAACATTATATTATTAAACGCATTATTCGCTTTCATAAAAATATACGCTTATTAAAATTATTTGCTTTTATAAGATATGTTTCCTCTCTAAATTCACTGAAATATTGTAAAAATAGTTGATATTATCAAACATTTTAAAACTACCAAATAGAAAGAGACTTAATGGTCCAGAAAGTTAACTCTATATTTTGTATTTTATGTCATATAATATATGTACTTCAAAAGAAAACAGCAGGCAGATTTAACTGCTATATTCTTCATAATTTTCATAATTATATAGTTGCATTTTAAGTAAAACAATTTATTTTTGAAATGATGTGTATTATTTTTCCATTAAATTAATTTTATTAATATATATTTTTACTTTAGTAGCTTTTATTTGATAAGTAAGAGTTCATGTACTTTGTTATTCACTTGTTTAATCACAAAGTATACTTGTAATATTAATAACTGTATGTATTTGAATAACTAATTAGGAACGGAAAGTCATTGAGTTTATTACGTTTTCCGAACAGTGCACAAACACTGAATAATATTTTCTGTATAAATTTGTTTATTGTGTTATGTAAAACTCTCTTGGTTAGAGTCTAGAGTTGAAAATGTTTATTATTAAAATCTGGGTCACTCATAGTCAAATACAGCTTATCATGTGGAATAATAATGTTTATGGTTTCCACATAAGCTACGTCTTTACAATGTTTTATTCATGTCATACTGTATGGAAACATTATTTTTTACTTTATACTGAGGAAACTTGGTTGTAACTAAGTATCTCATTAATTCATGTATAAAATATTGTAATTGAAGCAAATATGGACTTCACAGAGAAGCTCTGAAATTAATCAATGTCAGAAAATATTACAGATGTTCACATTATATTTAACGTCTTTAGAAAATTAAAGAATTAAGAAGAAAACCAGCCGTTTTTGTTAAAAAAATTTATTAAAAAGGTAAATAAAATTACTCTTTTTGTATTGTGCATACAAATTATAACAATATTCTTTGCTGGTACATAGGTCTAAATCATAGTTAACATAATGGAAAGCAGAAGAAATAATTTGTTTAACATATACAAACGTATTTAATAGCTATATTGCTATATTTAACTTTGTTTTAACATGGCCTAATGATTATGAATTAAAATACAATAATATACCTTCAAATAATTACTCTTATTTATAAAATTTTTGTTTAACTAACTAGAACTAGGTCGTGCACTCTATTGAATATTTTCTAAAAGATTTTTAATTTAAGTGTTTATTTGTTATTTATTATACAAAATATGAATAGTTATTAATATGTTTTAAAATTGCATCAGTTTAATTAAATAAGAAAATGCACAAGTTTTATTATTTTGTTAAAATTTCAGTGTAGAACTTTTCAACTCATAACTTTTTGGAGACGATTAAGTTCATTCAGTCATAAGCTTGGTGGTCAAGTTAAGCCAATCTCAAACACAAACAGTGTCATCCACCGACCTATGAAAGTATCTGAATCATTTATCGACTCGGATTTAAGGGAATTAGGGGGGGGGGGGGGGGCCAGGGGCAACGTCAAAGGCTCCAAATCTTGTATTTTTCCTGTGTGATAGTAGAAGGGGGCTTTGTATACACACTTGGCACCCTAAGCAGCCAATTTGTGACCCTTTCCCCGATCCAGCCATTTAACTCCTTCCAATCTATCACACGACCCTCTATTTGATCCTTTCTTAGACACCTGTTTCCAGAAACACGCGCGAGTCCTGTTTAAGCCTACAATTACTTCTACTTTGAACATGATTTAGCTTTGCTTGTCACCTAATGCCAATGGGCCGTTCTGACACACAGCATAGACCCTGAATATTGTCACGATTTGTAATGGGTACCACATTACTGTCTTGGAATTAATTTACATCGGGTACAACATTTTTAACTATATTAATATGTAAACAGCTTAAAATATTTAACCTATAAGAGACAGTTGAAAAAATTAACTAAACCATGTACTCAATAATGATTTTAGGTTTTGATCTTTACAAATTATGCCTGAAACCAGAAAGAAAACAGGAAGAAGTGTAGCTCGTGGTCAAAACCTAACGTAAAAGTACTAATCATGTTTCAAGCATCCTTCCTAAAATTCTAAGATATTATTAAAAAATACTACCTCCTCCAAACTAACCCAAAAAACTCCCAACAGTTTAAAAGAATGTACACCTTACATATATGTTGTTCATATACGCATTTAATTTTTAATATTTTTTTTACAGAAATCAACTTTTATAATACAAATTTTTAGCTATTTACATCCGTCGTGTGACTTGGTTACTCAATGACCAATTACATTTTAAATCCATCATATTGTAGGACTCGGCTATAAGGATTTCAGAGTCTCTTCGACGGAACACCACTTCTAATCAGTTAGTTGTCGTTTGACCGCCCTCCGGAGGAGACGTCTACTGGACAATTGATATGAGTTGCACGTTGTTGTGTTGTGTGTAATGCGAACTCTTAATTTATTATATTTGATAATGAATGATAGTTTTTGAAACGCTTAATATATAATAAAACGCTGGTATTTAGTCTAATATGGAACATTATTTTTCTACTTTGGTAGGCATGTACAACTTTATTATAAAAATTAGTAGTTTTAGCCCAGTATTAAATGTTACTGAAATTGTACTATTCATAAGGTATTAGGCCTTCTGTTTGTTTTATTTTTTATGTTTATTATAATTATTGCTTTTTTTAGATAGGTTTGTTTTCTGAACAAAAATCATTGATATCTGTTACTGAAGGAATACAATAGAAAGCAATATTGCCAAAATGTTTCTTACAGTTACTAATTGACGTTTCTTCATCAAATAAATAATAAATTAAAAAACAAAAATATAATAAATAATAAATTAAATTAACTGTCTCTAGGAAACCAAAACAGGGGAATGTTATTAATGACAAAGATCATTACAAAATCAATTACGACAATTTATACATGTACATGATACCGAGTTAAGTATTTGTATGAATTTTTAATTTATCGACTATTTAACTTATCGAAGCCTACCTATCTTGCAATTTAATTCATAGATTTCCTTATCAATTACACTCTTGAATTTCAATTGGTTTTTAATTGAATATGTCTATTACTATGAGTATTTCTGTAGAAAATATAATTTGAAGTTCTTTTCTTTCAGCATAGACTCAAGTAATATATAATATTTGCCGTGTCTGATTTACGAGGACTTGGAATATCTTAGAATGGTCAATTTAAACTTACCTCAAAAATAATATGTTTTGGTGGAGCTAGTGTTAAAGTTTAATTCGTTGCAGTTCTATTCATTCAGTAAGGAGGAAATACTATAGCGAATGAAACAAATTTAAAACAAGTTATAATAATATTAACATGATACAAAGTTAATAGTTTTTAGTTTCTTGACAACTTGTTTGACCTACCTATTTCTGATTATTTATGTTCTAATAATACATATTTTGTAATCTACTTAAATATATATGAGTGCATTTATAATTTATTTTGCAATATTCTAAAATCTTCTTTTTTTGTGGTTTTATTCAAATCTTGTTGCCTGTAAACTTACGTAGAATTTGTTTTACTCTACTCTTGTTGTTGTATATTTGTCAGTTTTTTGTTGTTTTAAATATAACGTAAATAAGTTGAATTACTGTCGTAAAAAGAAGGGAATGTTTTATTAATGGAAATAATTCATCTTAATTGTGTAGTGCTTTATTCGCTCGTATAATTTCATTTATAACAGTACAAAAAAAAGTTGTATTATAGGTCTACACGTACATCAATATAAAATTCGGCACACAATGCTTATTCAATTACGGTTAGTTTTTAATTAATAACATTGTATGTTTAATTAGCAGCTTTAAATTTGTAAATACTGAAACATAACAATTTGTAGTAGTAATGTTTTAACAATTTGTTTTGCATTGCTTTTAAATTACGTAGGATACAATAAGAAAACTATATTTTCCACGATAACCTTTATAGTAAAGTTAATCCTAACAAGTTTCCATATTGTAAATTTAAATACTTTGGACTTAAGTGGTATATATAGTAAGTATTATATGTTTAAGTCCGTAAGTTGTTGAAATACAAAAGTATAAACTTCACCTTTATATACTAATGCATATATTAGTATTGTATGTAGCTCGAATTCTACTAAAGTAAGCTAGTTGAGTACTTACTTTATAAGAAAAACAACCTTTTTTCAGTATGATAAAAACCTTTATTTTGGTTGAAAGGTTTTCACATTTCATTTAAGAAAAACCTTTCGATATCTGAGAACATACAACGAATCCATTGTAGAACGGAAAAGTATACAAAAGATTTCGCCTGACGTCTGTTACGAAAAGGGCTTACAGAGGAAATAATATTTTCAATATATTTATTTGCGATAAAGTAAAGAGGGGATGTTTTAGTATATGAAAGGTAAGCTACAAAAATGGTATACAATGCGGAGGGAAATGTATTGAAGGAAATAAACAGATGAATAATTTTAAATGGAAGAAACAATGTTGTACCGATGAGTCTGGGCGTTTGAAAGTCTCACAGTTTTTAAACAAATAACGATTCATCAAAATAAAACACACTTTAGGAGCGAGTTCGATATCATATTGTTTAGGTTTTGTATAATAATTTTGCTTTGATGTGGATTTGAAATATGTTGTCTTAATCGTAGTAAAAGTTACACCAAAAGAAACTGACGCAAAAATGAGTGTTTTTCTTTTAACTTTAATATCACAAAATATGACATTGAAAGTCATACTTGTAGAACAGTTTTCTCTTAACCGTTAACAATAAAACAAACACAATTACCATCTAAAATGTTTACAAAAAAAATGTATAATAACAATAATCTAAAATTATTTGCACAAACAAATAAGGGGTTCTTCTAGTTTCTATTGTCCCACAAAAACATAAATGAGACAAATAAGGCCGAGTCTATATCCGAAAATATTCTGCCAAAAATTTGTGTTTCCCAAAGAGATTTACAAGAAAGTTTTACAATGTAAGAGAGGAGGTTAAAAATTAAAACCAATACACCTAATGATTTAAGAAGGGAAAACAACTTGCTAAGTACAAAACTAGAAATTTTATTTATATGGTCAGACAATATTTAAATAGGTTATGGTTATGTTTTATGTTTTTGAGGGATCTTAATCTTTTACTAAGAAGATTTTCGTCTTCTCATTTCTAATTATATACAACAAGTTTAATTAATTCCACTATCAATATTTAGTAGGCCTATCACTTGTAATAGGATCAAAGGTATTGTCAATAGTTTACTTGACACTGATGTATATATTTATATATAAATATACATACCGGGTGTCTTACTTAAGGTGTCTCAAACAGGCTACGGACGAAAGGCTTAAGATAGAAGGATGACACAACATTATTCCTAAGTAAATCCACATCAAGGATCAAAACAAGAATATGTTTAACCTTTTCCGGATACATGGTTTTACAAAAACTGAGGGTCACTAGTTCAAATCTCTGAATTTTCTAATTTATACATTTATGTCATAATGAGCATTTTTTAAAACGCTTTAATAGACAAATATTAGAATGAAAACAATATTTGATCCAATACTTGATCCATTTCAAAATAGTCGCCTTGTTTGTGAAAAATCTATATTTTTTTTAATACCCTGTATTTTTTATCAATGCACAATTGCTCTTCATAAAATTAGCATTAATACAATATGCCTGTCCATGTGGCACATAATAAACAACAACAAAATATATTTGTACATTGTTCTTTGGGGTGAATTTAGTTGGGAATAATTTTGTGTCATCCTTCTATCTTAAACCGTTAATCCGTATCAAGTTTGAGACACCTTACGTGAGACACCCGATATGTATCAATGAACATAAGGTTGTGGTACATTTTTATTCTCAAAGAGGATTGAGCTAAAACCGGTTTATAAGACATACAAAGGACCAACCTAACAATTTATGATGAGAAAATTTACAAATCTTACAAAAGAAGATATTCAAAATTTACCCTAACTTCCTCCTCAATTGGGCCTGATGTAAGAACTTTAAATAAAACTTTTTATTATTTCGATTTATCATTTCGAGTTTACACATCCACGAGGTTTTAATACTATTTTTGAGTGAATGAGAGTCAGGTAGCAGTAAAGTTTGTAATTTTACCCCTGCGTTTTTGGAACATTTTATTGTACTACTTTGTAAAATTGTAACAAAGCCCTTGATATTTGTTCTAAACTTCACTTGACTATCATAAAGGAGAGCAAATTTATGATGGGGACAAAATCGGCACTAATTGGTCTACGCAAAGGCCCGTACTGAATTGCGAATCTAGCGGCTCGAGCTCAATAACCTCAAGTGAATTAAGGCAAGGTGAATACCTCGCGAGCTGCTATAACCAAACCGACTGTAATGCCAAAGCTTCCTTGTACCAAAATGTAGTGAGACACGTTGTCATTACAAATATTATCGATTTCAAGTTACGATCAAAACAATGGTTTTTTACATTAATTAATACAATTTTGCGATATAATTTTATACTAACTAACTAAATATTGACATATTTAAAATGCGGCTACATATAAATAATACCTATTATAAATTTGCATAGAATCTTTGATAGCTGTAAACATATGTGATTTTATTTAAATATTAACGTTTTTGATGTCTCTCTTACTTATTTAATGTTTTGTATGATTTACTGATATTACAATTTTATGTTCGGAAATGAATTTGCTTTATAGCATCATAAAGTGCTAATAAGTGTGCAGTTATTTTAAAAAAAGAAACATGATTTTAATAAATAAATATCACATATTTCCTAAAAGAAAGACAAATATCTTTAAGCATACCCATTTAGGAAGTTAGACTGGTCCACTAAAGCCAATAATTGAAAACTTTCAACACCCATACACTGGTTCCTAACCTAATAAATTTGATTATAATCGGTGGGTTGGGTTTTTGTTTACCCTGGAGGTAAGCGAGAAACTTAG
Organism: Philaenus spumarius; assembly: GCA_018207615.1. Classification (NCBI taxonomy): domain Eukaryota; kingdom Metazoa; phylum Arthropoda; class Insecta; order Hemiptera; family Aphrophoridae; genus Philaenus; species Philaenus spumarius. Next base: position 369,866 of record JAGFPH010000428.1, on the reverse strand, counting down.
TGGTTATGTTTTAAGAAAACCTCTAAAACATGAGATATAAATCAACTACACACATCCAAATTGACCTTAATAAGGAAATGCCAAAGAATTCAATCTGATAAAATAACTAAACATGTAATTACAGCTCCTTTAAAAATAAATATTGTTTTTAAACATATCAATTATTAGGGAACAAATAGTTCTTGCTCGAAAACTACACTCGCTTTTTTTTTGACGAAAATAATAATTTGTTACATGATACTACTCGAAAAATATGTTGTAATTGAATATTATGTTTATCATTTTGTATTCCCTGAAATACAATTAATAAATTAGGAATAACTATTAAGATGAAAGTAATCATTAAAATGTGTGATTTCAAGATGTTTACACACATTGATCAAATGTATTACCATGCATAAGATCGTCTGATGTTTTTGATTAAGGAACTACAGCTTTAATTTGAGTGACACAAAGGAGTTTAAATTAGTTTAAATTGTGTTTCAGATACGTTTTAAAACATTAAACAGCAAGAGGTTAAATATTGTATTTTATCTTTCAAGCTAATGCAGCATTCTGGTATTTGAGATTTTAACGAAGCAGTGGTGGTAATGTAATAAATAGACTAAAATTTAATTGTTGGCGTCTCGAAAGTAGTAAAATTAAATAACTATATAGGTGAAATTATGCTAGATTATTTATAGCTACTGGGCCTGCATGCTGAATAAATTATTTGAGACATGGCAGAATAACGATTCCGCCATAAAAATACTCTAAACCATATTCAAAATTCATTTAGTCAGTCACCTTATGACTTTAATGTGAACTAGATATGAGCGATATTTTCCTACTGTACCAGTCTGTCGAAATTTGAAACGTACTGGGTCACATAAAGACTACACATGTATTAATAAATAAAAATAAATAAAATGAAGTGACCAAAAGTAAACTGTTATTATATGAGGACCTGCTTACCTTAGTTGGCGAAACCTAGAAATCTGAATTATCCATTTACAGGCAAAGACAACGAATGCAAATTAAACTATGTAATAAACAATTTGTTTACTAAACAATATTTTAGTAAAAAAAAGATGATACGCCCTTAAAGGAAATATATTAATATGTCCTTAATAGAAAATGTACAAAATATGGTTTTAAGAAAACAAAACAAAAACTCTCCCTTACTTAATAATAAAGATTAAGAAAACCTACCATTTTTAATGAAAGCTAATTAGTTTAATATACATAGTTTAATATCAAAAGAAATTATTGTAACTTTAACAGTTACCAAAACACAAGTTTTTATGAAATACATACACAACTTGTATTAAATGTAAGTACTTAATTATGCATATGTATTTTGTGTATATATATATTTTTTTTTTTTAAAACCTTTGATTTAAAAAAATAATAATAACAATAACCTGAAGTAGAAAAAAATAATAATAAATTTTGATTTATTATATAATTTGTATATGTGTGACGACACAAAAGAAATAGTTTAGAAATGAATCCCTTAGGGACTGGAGATACGAAAATTTCCTATAGCGCTCACCACACTAGTAACAAAAATAAGTACACTATTTATTGTTAAAAAGTTTCAACAGCTTTCTTAAAATTAGTGACATTGTTCTGTTTTATATTACGTAATTTGTAAGCCTGTGCTATTTTAACTTATGGTCTAAACAAAATCAAGTCGCTATTCAGAAAAATGTGAAGTTGTTTTGTAGTTAAACTACACTTAGTTAGTGTAAAAACTACATTTGTCACACTCTCAAAGAACAGTGTTGAATGAGGTATCAACAGCTGGTGTGAGATGGTAAGTTTAAGTTGGTAGTTTCAATAATCTGTAGCATTCATGGACCAGTTCAAAACTGGTCATTGAAATGTTGACATCAATGAATATTTAAAATAACACAGATAACACATTATTGTTAACATTTACACACAAAAACTCATCTTTGATAGTATTGCATTCTCACTTTAAAAACCCAAACGTTGGACTGTGCATTCTCTAATGACGCTGTGCAGAAAAAAAATGGCTAAACAATCAATTCTAGTTTTACTGCACGTCGAGAGTGAAAGCATGCAGCGCTGGTGTTGCCAATAGATGAACTATCTTTTTAAGCTAAGTGCCCCTGCAATTGTAATAGATACTTCCCTAACGTTTGTGTGTCAAAGAGGTAGCATTGACCAGCTTGCAAGGCTTAATGTTATGAGGGGTTTTAAATGTTACAGCAAATCATTACACTACCTAGTGTTTTTTTTACCTGTACTGAAAGTAACCGTTGAAACTGGTTATAAAATTTCTTCAATACCAGTTATTGGGTTTAAGAGGTACCAAGTATTGCCAAGTTAACTATTTACTCTGCTACATTCACATGTGTAATATAGTAGAACGTGACGAAAAAATGCGTGACGGTAAAATCCGATTCGCCGCAAGAAAATGTTTTTGCACGTGGTGCGCCTATACAAGTTTACACTTCAATAATCCTTCAAGACAGAACGAATTCATTAATTACTTCAAAAAGCGTGTCAGTCGGTAAATAGTTAAGTGCATTAAACATATATAAAGCCTAAATAATAAAAAAACAATAGAGCGTCTTATTTTACTCACAATAGTGACTATACAGCTTGCCGGCAGCATAAGTACCAACCAAGTACTAGTTAAAAATTAATTGTACTATAAATAACTAGTATTTATTCAATAACGGAAACTCCTATTACTATTACTTACAAATAACAGGTTAACTCATCTCTATTGCCGATTACATATTTTATTTCATTAGCTCTTTATTATTATTTGTTTCTTAAATTACAACTCAAGGTCATGCAAAATATTATAAATTACTAGACAAATAAAACAATGAATGGAAAATTATTCTTTAACCTATTATATTAATAATAATATCTATAGTATGTTCATTTGTTTACAACAAAATTGTTTTTGCTCTGAGATGAATTAGTCCTTGTATTTGTGTGCGTATAGAAGCACATTATTGACAATAGTATAAATGACCGTCATAAATTACCCGACGGAAATGTTAGGGAGGGTATGATTAATCCTGAAACGCCCTGACCGTGGAGGCAAATTGAATATTAGCGAGGGAGACAGAGTCGGTTTACCAACACGTGGTCGGCATTCCAATACCACTTTGTTTCGTTGTGGTTACAGGAAAACTGGAATAATCTGTTAAATTGTTTCGTTACCATAAATTGAAACCGTCCTTGACGACTAAATGTGCTATTTGAATAAAGTATTAAAGTAAGAATAAATTCTAAAAAATTTAATTATACTCAGAAATTCAACACGTATACCAACTACATGAATGCTAAAGTTACAACCTAGTTTCCAAACAAGCAGACAATATTAATATAATAAGCAGATTCATATTTTTTGTAACTGATTTTGAGCATTCATATAAAACATTTGAAATTTAATAATTTTATTTATATTACAATGTATTTTTATATTTATAAATAGTACGATTCAAATAAAATACAATAAATATCACCCTTGAAAATATAATTTATTATATTTATTAATTTACTAATTGCCCTATCCGGCTTCACGTTTGTTAATCAATATTGTTAACACACCTTAGCGACGTCTAGGATGTAGGTTACTAATGTACCCAAACGGTACAAATGAAAGCGGTTATAAATTTGTAAGAAACTTAAAATAACGGGTTCAGTCCCACTTGAACACAATCTGACAAAAAGTAAATCACGTACAAAGTATATTTAAGGGAAATGGCAAAAAAATATACGTGTCCTTTTAAATCGTTATCACAAACAATTTTACGAATGTAAGTTAGTTGTACTTAAATTTTTAGATTAAAAAAAGAAAGCAGTCGGAGGACTGCCGACAGGAGTGAAAATATAAATGAATATAAATTAGTGTTTATATTGGTTTTAATCCGAAATTTGATCAACATAATTTTATGTTGGGCCTATACTAAACTAATTCACGTTTTTTTAATGCATTTGCATTCATTATCATAACAACCAAGTTAGCAAAAATAACTATTGTATTGTTAATTAAAAATATATCATTTTTGCCACTTCAGTATACATATTTTCAACTTAGAATTTCGATAGTATAATATGCGAATAAGCAATAAATTTGAAATACAAGTAAATATGCACGTTTAGGATTGACTTGCAACATTTAATGTTTTTTTTTTCCTTTTTCTTTCTTTTTCCAAATGTTTGTAAACTAAAACACAATTTTACACTATAATTTTACACAATAATACACTATGTACAGTAAACTTTGTACGTAGTCAATTTAACTTTACTTATATAGGCTACATGTACACAAAACTAATGTTACAATCTTACAATGATAAAAATTATAGTCAATATTTAAAAAAAAACTTTACGTAGGTACGATATATACAACGTGCAACCACAGAGGATATAAAAAGAGGATATAAGTAATACCAGAGTGTTCGAAGGATAGGGAGATATGTTTCGCCTTTACTGAAGCGTTGGTGTAGCGTCGGTACAGAGCTTAGTGGCCAAGAGGCTAGCGACATTGCCGCTTTGAACAGTGTGTGAGAGAGAGAGGAGATAGACAGATGATGCACGCACGCTAAATAATACGCCGACAAAAAAGGACACTGGGCCCGGTGTTGGCTGCACGACTTGGCAACGTTAGCTAGCTAACATCGCTTGTCGCGCTCTGCAGCGGCCAGCTAACATATTAATGAAATTACCGAAACACATCTTCCTATCCTTCGAACACTCTGGGTATTACTTATATCCTCTTATGTCCTCTTATGTCCTCTGTGGTACAACCTTCCACGAGGGCTGAGCGCAACAAGTCATACTTATAGCTACTACAGATATGTACTGCTATTACAGCAAGTTGGCGACGTGAACTCATCAGATTTAAGAAATCCAAAAAGGGTCCAACGCGCATATCATACATTCGGGTAGATACAATGTCTTTGTGTATACATGGGTATATGTGTACAGAGGCCACTGTAAGAGGCCCAGGTTGGTACCAGTATTATATATATAATTTAATACTAGTGGCTTGTAGGGTCAGTAGCCCCAATATATATTCTAGTGATTTATTGAATAAACTATTAGTTTATAAGTTACTATACTTTTAAGTTATTGTTTGAAATGTCTGAATATATGCACAATAATGATTATCTAAGTGCATAATTAATTTAGATGAATGCTCTGTTTTAAAATAAATAAACGGTATCAGAAACTGGCACATACTTTCTCAAAGTTTATAAATATTATTAAACAGATGCACTGTGGCATCATAATTGTAGGAGGGGTAGGAGAGGTGATATTAAAGTAGGAGATTAACTAATAAATATTATTATTATTATCTAGAGAGAAAACTATTCTATCGATGTCGACCAAATTTGCACCAAACACGACAATTAGGCTGTATGGATGTACGAAAAAAGGTTTAGAAAATTTTTTAAAAACAACCCCTCTTCGGCCAAAAATCCCCAAAAATTAGTTATTATTATTATTATTATTAGCTAAATGAGAATTTTTAGGAAGATACAGTTTTTTGCATATTAACGGCTACAAATAAGCCAAATTTTATTAAAATCGTTAAAGTCGTTTGTTTATAAAAAAAATAATAACTGATTTTTAGTGGGTTTTTTTGGCTAAAAAGGGGGTTGGTTAAAAAAAAATTTCAAAACCTTTTTCGTGCATCTATACAGGCCTAATTGACATGTTTGGTGCAAATTTGTTCGAAATCGATCGAATAGTTTTCTCTCTAGCTTTGTATACATGCAGACATACAGACAGACATGCAGACAGACATGCAGACAGACAAGTAGACATACATTTTGTAAAAACCACTTTTTTGGACTTAGGGGATCCGAAAACGGATATTTCCAAAAAATCTCAACATTGTTTTTTTTTCGATCACTATACTTTTTCTATACTATAGTAATGTATAGTTACATTACTATACATTTATTTTTATACATTATTTGTTTTATTTATAGTATAGTGATAAAGTAAAAATAAAAGCCCTGTGAACAAAACCACAACTACAATAACAAATAATTCGACCACGCAGCTGAACCGCTGACGTGAGTTAAGCAAATTTCCAAAATAAGGTTTATAGGCCTAGGTTTTAGGGTTTCAACCAATAATTTGGGAAATAGGTCGCACGCCATTCCGCATATTGGGAGTATCTTCAACACACAAAACATTGCGTGCTTCGCACGCCAACCCCCGTATTGGGAGTATCTTCAACACACAAAGCATTGAAGCACATGGCTTTAAACCGGGTACTTCTATGGTATTTTACGTTTTGATCGATTTGTGCAGAATAACATCCTACATTTATATTTGTAGAAAAATCGCAAAAACAAATTCATACTCTAGGAAAAATCTTAAAACATAGTTACTTCCGTTCAAAAAACGTGCTTCCGGTTGGTGGATTTTTTGGCTAACGAACTCGTTCGAGCGACATAGACAACCAATATGTGTACCAAATTTGAACCAAATAAAATGCGTTCGTTAGAGTGCGCACACATACATACATAAATATATACATATATACATATTACATATTATTTTTAATGACCCCAAATAACGTGTTCTGGAGACCATGATTGGTGCTCATATGCTACTCCTGACCTAGGGTCTTACCCGACCTTAGGTGTTTTTCCTATGGAAATTCGCTAAAAACACATTGCAAAACTGCACATTCAGGTGTTGTTATAATAGGTGAATTTTCCAATTTATATACAATTACCTGTTTTTAACATTTTAAAATCACCTGATTTACACCTAAATATTCCCATGCTATTTGAATGGGAATTATTTTACTCCGTAACAAATTTTCGAGTCTCAATTTACAAAAACGAATCTTTTCAAAAAATGTCATGTCCAGACTGTTAAACTGAAACCTCTCCCAGCTTTTTACCACCTTCCATTCGCTCACAACTCACAATTTCATTGTACAATTTGGGCTTACGGAACTAGATATATAGATGTTCTTTCACTGCTGGCCAAGCGCAACACATCATATTTATAGCTACAGGTATAGTGTTAACATTATCGTGTGTTTGAAGCGAACTCATAATATTTCACCAATTCAAAAATCGCCCAACACGCCTAAAGCAGGTTTTACTTTAAAAACTATGGTCAAGATAATCAACAAACTTTACGTAGATACGACATTATACAATATACAGTAGGCCCTATACAATGTACAACCTTCCACAGGAACTGAGCGCAGCACGTCATACGTATAGCTATAGCTATACGCAGCATGTTGCAGCATGTTGGTGACGCGAGCTCATCAGACTTTACCAACACCCATTCAAAAATATCAAAATAAAGTTTTTGCTTAAAAATAACTAACATCAAACGAAGCTTTCCAGTAAAGTTTGTAAAACTTACTAAACACATAATATACAAACTTATAAAAACGATTTTACTATAAATGCCTACACAACTTTTTTCATTTGAGTATATTATATTATTCAATATTTTATTCTAGACAACATTACTTACATTCCAATAAAATTCTTAAATTTTTCCATTAATGTTTTATTATTTTAAATTGTTTCCCCTTTCGTATCTTACTAAATACATAAAAGTCGGACTAAAACGTCTTTACAAGTAATGCATATCAAAAGGGAATTTGTATCTTTACCATATACATTTGACAGGTGCAAGTTCACATCAAACGGCATTTGTTTTACATGTGTTTAATAAAAACGCCACAAAGTAACATGACTACCCGTAGGTCAAACTAAAATTAAGAAATGTACAATTTGTTTTAGAAATCGTTTGATTTAATGTTTCAGTTTATATAGCCTACTAATATTCCAGCTGTCTAAATTTAACTTACCCTTATCCTAGAATTAATTAAGAAAACCATTTTTTTTTTTAAATTAACAAAACGCTCTTTATTCACGCGTTCACATAAATCATTTTTTATTACGAATAGAAAACTTCTAATTTTATATAAACACAAAATCTTCTTAGACCTAGAAACATTTCTTAAATTACACAGTGTTATTTGTTAATAAGAAATATCGTTCCATCACAAGCTTAGAAACGCCTTGAGCTGTCATCCATCTAACTGGTTACACGATACAAGCAGTCAATTACAGATGCCTACGGCAATTAAATTCAATATTGTTTGTTTATCTCCAGGGACCACCTGAGATCTTCCTCCGTGATTACACAGAGTATTGATTTATGTAGGTCATTATAGTAGCGCTGTCCACATGCGCTATGTTTATTGCCTGCACCAGGCGGGGCTAATCCTATTATATAATACAAGAGTATGGCACAGTCTACTGTGGAGTCGTTGAAAACATAATCCGAGGAAAAGTCGACTTCCTATGTCCTGTTATTAGAACTGTAACATCATTGTGTTGTATAACGATAACGCGTACATGTTTTAAATCGTGCCTCTTGCAATAAATTGTCCAACAACTTTTAATATTGATTCTCAAAAAACGTTTTCTTAAATTGTAAGAAATAAATACATTTACAAATACCACGAATGCATTTAATTAGAAATGTTCGGCTATCCTAACAAATCGCTTAAGTAATGATATAAATGTTTGTGTGATAGTTGAACTAGTATTTTGGACTTTCTGCTCTCTCTCAGTATTTTAGGAATATAAACAGAGTACAATCAAATTTACAATAATAAGTGCATTAATTTACATTAAAATGCCAAAGTATTGAAATCTTGCGAAAATTCTAAAAACAAAATTACCCCCACTTTAACTTTTCTCGTCATTTTCGAGGTCTCTGAACACGTAAATCAATAAAAAATGTTGTGTCTCTGTGTCAGTCTGTGTTGGACACGATATATGCACTCACAGACGTCGCAGAAAACTTCTGGTTGTGCCAAAATCTTCGTAATTTTATTGCGGAAATTTGAAAAAAGCTTTTGAGCTTTCTAGCGTGACAGCAACGTTACGTGCGTAGCCGAAGTCTCGAAAAAGTGTTCCATCTTTTCATCTTGTTTTAACTTAGATTTCTGATGTGACAGAGACAAATAACCTACTGGTATGATATACAAATAACATTAAAGAATGGTAATGGTTGAAATTTTTTACAAATAAAAAAAATATATTTCTTAAATACTTTTAAAATTTATTTAAAAACAACTTTTATTTTTTAGTAAATGCAAATGTAAACATTTAAGCAGAGAAATGCATTTGCAACAAAACATGTTATTTCAGTATTATTATCCGAATGGCAGAGCACATGGAGGATCTGCTTTAATAATTATAAGCAATAATGTATTTTGTAAATAAACCAATAATAAAGGAATACATTTAGGGAACTATTTTAACAGTTGAAAGAGTAATAGGTGATTTGAATATAGAATCAGTTTACTGTCGACATAGACACAGTATAAAGGATACAAATTTTGATTAAATGTCTAGTATTGGGGATCTCGATGGCATGGGGATCTCGATTGATTAACACTAAGGGTAGATAGTTATATTTTAAGGCAATAGATGATTATGTTATTAATTCAACAGGTAAGTCGACTTACTGGCCTTGCTGATGAATGAAAGGTATCTGACTAATTGATTTTTTTATAACAAAAGGTAAATCTGATAATTTAATCGAAGTATGCAGTGTTGATGTTCTGTCATCAGATCATGATCCTACACTGACAGTATTAAGTTTAACGATCATACATAAAAATAAAAGGCCAACTCTCCCCAATACGTTTACTAGTTGGAGTCATTTTACAAATTAATTAGATTAGCGAATAGACCTAAGGGATACAAATGTAACACTACAGTGGATCTGAATTACGAAGCAAGCAAGTTTGTAGATGCTATTCGTGGGGCTGCTAGAAATTCTATCCCAGGTTTCAACTCTCCTCGGTACCAAGTTTTTTGCTATCCTTTTAAAATCAGAGAAATTATAAAAGAAAATGTGACAAGCACTTTGTATCTGGTACAAATCAAGAAACCCTGATGGCAAGAATAAATTTAACAGAATAAGTAACCAGCGTAACCGTTAAATTAAAGAAATAAAGGGAGTTGTTTCGAAAGCTACTTGGAAGGTCTATCAGCTGAGATGGATACCAACATTTTATTTTGGAGAGCTACTCGTAGATTTAAGCGACCTACAGTTAGCAGGGGAGGTGGTGACGACGTCGCGACGAATGACTGAATTGTTTGCCACACATTTTTATGGCGTTTTTAACCACACGAGAATCAATCTACAGTTAACATAACAAGAAGGTATACAAATTATAAACGTATTAAACCTTCAACACCATTTGAAGTTTCTCAGGAAATACATACACTAAATCCAAGAAAATCGCCAGTATTGATGAAATCCCATCTGTTATATTATTAAAGGAGTCCATAAAATTATAATGTTCCTTTCAAATCTATTCAACGATTGTTTTGAACTTGAATTGGTTCCTGGTTGCTTCAAGACAGCAAAAATGATTATTCTGCTAAAGCCAGATAAGCAGGTGGAATAAATAACATGGTACAGACCAATATCTTTACTTCCTATGCTAGCTAAACTCTGGGAGAATGATCTTTACAAAATTTAGGCCATTTATAGAACTACCAAATCAGCAGTTTGTTTCCAGTTTGAAACCATGGATCAGGTCCCACTAACTTTTATTGAGAGGGGATTCGAGGAAAAGACATTTTGTTGTGCAGCATTTCCGGAAATTCAACAAGCTTTTAATATGTACGGCATGAGTGGCTTCTTTTCAAGCTCATCAGAGTTGTGCCGGGGAACTATTGCCGTCTACTCCAATCATACCTAACTGACAGGAAATGTAGAGTGATGACAGAAGAATCAGCTCTCTACATAATGAAAGCAAGAGTTCCGCAAGGTAGCGTCCTAGGACCAATACTTTACCTGTTATTCCAACTAAAAATAAAACCACAACAGATACACTTGCTGATGATACTGTGATACTGGCTGTGAGTATATCACAGCAACAGGAAACCTCCAGCTGGAATTAAATTAAATAATTCAATGAACATACGACTGGAAAATCAAGAATAATTAACTAAAATCTTCTCAAGTGATATTTTCATTGCGGCACATAGATACAGGCTATGAACTTTATCTTAATTACAAACTAATGCCACAGAGTAAATCTTCTAAATACTTGGAATAGCCATTTATGTAAGAAAGCAGATCAAATCAAACAAAAACTGCGATATTTATTGGTTAATGGAATGAAAATCTCAATTTTCCTCGTATCAAAAGAGAGTATTGTATATTTCAATAATTAGACCTATTTCGACTCATGGTGCTAAACTATGGGGATGTTCGAAACACTCCAATGAATTAAATATTCAGCGAATACAAAATCGTATTATTCGTACAATTACAAATGCAAGATGGTACCAAAGGAATGATGACCTTCTTGCAGACATAAACCTTAAAAGTGTGAATGAGGTAATTCTAGACTGCGCTTCTCGGAATGATAAGAGACTTCATCGACATGTGAACGTGGAAGCCATCCATCTTTTAGACGTTACATTTGACAAAAGACGACTTAAAAACGCCATAAACCGTATTACTTAGTTAACTAGGTCTAATGCACGTTATCTCTATTATAAGTATTACTTATTTAATCTTTGGATTAAGATTGTAATAAATAAATGAAAAAAAATTTAAAAAAATACTATTAACCTAGGAATGAAATAAATTAACTGGTTTAGTAAGTTTTTCGTATTGAACTAAAGCGTGCTTCATAGGTAGGGCCTATACTACAATGATACGATGAAGTACAGGAACATGAACTAGCTATTTGTGCAACATGTCGCAAAGTGCCACTTTGCTGCACGAGAGAAACGTTTGACGCCCGAGGCTTGCCGATGGCTGCAATTTTCTCGAATGCAGCTAAGTGCTACTTTGCTGCACGAGAGAAACGTTTAACTCCCGATGCTTGCCGATGGCTGCAATTTCCTCGAATGCAGCAAAATGCCACTTTGCTGCACGAGAGAAACGTTTGACGCCCGAGGCTTGCCGATGGCTGTAATTTTCTCGAATGCAGCAAAGTGCCACTTTGCTGCACGAGAGAAACGTTTAACTCCCGAGGCTTGCCGATGGCTGCAATTTTCTCGAATGTAGCAAAGTGCCACTTTGCTGCACGAGAGAAACGTTTGACGCCCGAGGTTTGCCGATGGCGGCAATTTTCTTGAATGCAGCAAAGACACTTTGCGCTCGTGTTGCACATAAGATTTTTCCTACTCTTGCTGAAGCCGAAGCGGCAGTTTTCTTGAATGCAGCAAAGACATGATGCTCGTATTGTGCATAAGATTATACTATGTGTTACATGTATCGTTTTCAAAATTTGTGGAGAAGTAAAATAAATTTTTAACTTTTGAGGAGTATTGCCACATACAACTTTACTATCACTTATTTCAATTCTTAAAGTTTACGTCTTAAGTTATAACAACTCTTAACACTTTAACTGTCATGTGTATCCAATTAAATACACAGCTGATTTGCTCTGGAGGCCACGTGTATAGGATCACGGTTCCAAAGAGATATAATGCTGTTTTCAACTCATCTGGCCCCACAGAACAGCAATATTAATTTGGTTTTTACGTTGGCAGCCCTGAATGTGTATTTACAACTATATAATAAATGCCTATGTGAAAAATAATAGGTTATGTTTGTGATACATAGTTATTTAGTGTCTTTTTGTAAATTTATTCATACATTTAGTGTTTACTAACTAAATTTAGTGTTTGAAATGTAATATAAAATACAAGTTATTCATGTGTGTAGCCTAACAGATACACACGGTCCACAATGTATGGAATATGTATATTGCAGACGCTAAAGGCCATTTTCACACACCAAAAACGCACACCAAAACTCTTTAGCCCGGAGGTATATTTTCACTCATAGGGGTGGCAGTTAAACTGTTAAATAGCCTAACTAAAACTCACTATCAATAATAGCAATATCAGGTTAGGAAATAATAAACGAACAGTGGAACAGCTGACTTGTTTTATGTTTAAAAGTCAGCACATGAATAGTATAAAACTATCATTTACTTTGCGTACCCGGGTACGCAAAGTAAATCACATTTGATTAACATTGCATTTTGGCGCACACGTGCGGCAAACACCTACTTTGGGTTCTGTTAGTAGTGTGGCAAGAGCTAATTTTCATAACAAGCGTAGGAAAATAATATTTAAACACTTTTAAAAACTGAATAAAAGTTTATCTTAACAAGTTTCCAATGTGCAAACTTTATGAACGTTTATGATTCAAGTTTTTTTCTAATTAAAAAGTAATTTCTTAGTTATCTTTAAAGTTATTTGACAATTTCTTTATTACTTTTGTGTAGTTACAAATATCAGAAACGTATTTCTCAACAAAAACAGATACAACAAAATCACTACCTTAAAATAACTGTTCTAAGATTCAAATTCTACTTTTTTAAATTAAGTTAAAATTTTGTCACATTTTCATAACATGAACATAATAATAAGAATCGTTTAAAAGTTGAATCAGAATTTGATTTATTTCAGGACACAGTTCTAACTTTTAGGTTACTGGTTTTTTAAAAAGATGTATACATAGTAATGATACAAATTATTTAAAAAAAATGTTTATATTTTGTTGTAAAAAGTTTATTATATTTAAAATTAAAATGCACTAGATAAATAAATAATCTACATTTCATTATTCTTATTCTAAGAGTAGGCGTACTTTGATATCGATGTAAATCCATACTACAATTAATTATGACCAGGTTTTCTTGCTGTATGATACTTGCTGTATTCAAATTGTATGATACTAATGCAAGAAAATAAACTTAACATTAAAGAAACAATTTAATGACGATTATTTGATGAAATTACCAAAGTCTAAACGTATAAAACGTTTGTAATTTATAGTTAAAATACATGTTTTTTGTTTTCGTAATATAGATTACTCACTTTAAATTTTCTTTTTTTACAATACGCAAAACGTATTAAAATTAAAAATACATAATATGTAACATCAAGAACTGAAATACATAATGTAATAATTACTTGATGTAAATTTACCGTTACACAACTTGTCTCCGTGTACATTGTCGTATTTTGTGTTTTAGTCAGCAAAACCTTGTTGACAATGACAAACATTCCCTAACAGCGACATGTCCATGTAATGGTATGTTACAAGCTTTCTAATAGCCAATAACAAAAACCATTCGTTTCAATTTGTAATTTGCATTAGTTCCATCATGAAATCAATACTGTCAGCAATATTTGGAAGCAGGCTCTCGTTAAAAAGTTCGAGATATTTTTAACTCTACATTCGATTCAGCAGATTCTCTTTTTAAAAGATTTTGTATTTCAATTTTATGGTATTTCATAAAAAGTTGTAAATGGTTTGATTTCAATCAGTTATTAAATATTTTCTTTTTTGCATGAAGTAGAACTAGATAATTAAATGAAACTAGAGACATTTTCGTAAATTGAATTTTTTGGGTTTTTTTTAGCTTAGTAGCACATGTTTCAATTCCTTTCAAAAGAAAAGCGATGGTTGAAAATTTATCTAATAATAAGTCCGGTTATATTTAACTTAAAAATAATTCTTATTGAACTTTTCTAGATAAATTTATTTAATTATTAAATATAAATTAAAAATGATGATAAAATTTTAATTACTCTACTTGTTCTATCTAAATTATTTTGACAAAATTTTCAGCTTTATTCTTTGTTAAATACAAACACAGCACACTTAAAAATTGTTCCTATAAAAAAATATTTTCATAATTAATCATTGACCGCAATTTAATGATAGTTGTTTATGATTCGGTGCATCCCAACAACTATAAGTTTATTTAAAAAATCTATTAATTAACCACAGTTTATTTTAATACAACACACCAAAGAACTAATATTTCTGTTGAGTGGTCCACATCGAACTCGCTAGACAGATGTTTTTTTAGCATAATCCGACAACCGTAAAAATACATTCACTTACTTCTATGTACCTTAGATGTACATGTTTTACCTAGATGTATTTTTAAAACAATAATTACCGAGGTATTTCATAGGAATGAAGAGGTCGTCTAGGTCTATGAACTGTATTCATTTAACCTCTAGACGGCTCAAAAAAGGATTCCTTTTGCTTGATTGCTTCCGTCTGCTCACGTAAGATAACCAACTATTGAATAACTGCCTCCTTTCAGGTTGAATAGGCATTCAAGCACAGCACTATTTCAGTGGAATTATATTTTAAGTAAAAATATATTCCCCAATCTGTATTTAATTCAATAAATACCTATACCATCAAATAATACACTAATTCTTTAAAAAAATATATTTTAAAATTATCTATATCTTTGGAGAGTGATGTTTAATAAATATACACATATTTATAAACAATAAAATGTCAGCTGTATATGTCTTGGTTTGCTACCATTGTGACAACCTCTGTTTACCTGATAGCATATCCTTAAACCACGGTCATCACAAAGATATTAAAGCTGGAGTCAGGTTTGAATATACATATTACAGGTGATGTCATACCCATAGATATATAGCTACCATTATGATATATTTATATTTTTTTATTAATAACAATATAAACTAAAGGTATTTTTTTCTCGTTAAATAGCTTTAATAGTTATATCCAGTATGAATTCTCTCTATCGTTTAAGTGGGATGTGTTAAATATATTTTAATAATTGAGGTTAAATTGTATTTTTATAAATTAAAAATAATTTACAATTACCATTGTCGGTAATGGAAACATTATTTTCCTTGTATAACTGTTGTTTTTCATAAATCATAGTTTAATAAGTAATATAATAAATTTGATTTAACCTTTGGAAAATCACAAGTCTACTAACACATCTCCCAACCATGCATTATGATAGCTGTAAATTAGAAAACTTCTTTGTTGATGATTTATTTGTCTATGATGTGCAGTTGCTAATAAGAAAATCGATACATGTCATTGGAAAAACAAATCACTTGGGTTCTTTTCTGCGTTTGTTGCTTGCGTCATAAGTCGCCCATTGAAAGTTGCACAGGGGTAAGAGCTTTATAAGCCGATAATCTTCAGCAAGAAAGAGCTGGTTCGTGTTTCACTTTGAATACGACTAAAATAGGGATTCTTTGATCAACGACAAACTTTGAAGGCGGGCAAAAATGCTCCCTTTTACTTTTAAGAGTATTTCAAGGCTTTCTCCACTAAAGAAAACGTCAGCTGATGCGTGAAACCTGCTAATTTATGCTTTGAATTCAGTCGAGAAGTGCAAAGATGGAGAAATATAACGAGTGCAATAATAGAATTAGAGAAATAAAAATTGTAAGTCGATCATATGTTGTACGTTGCACATAATAGTGTTTTTGGTTCGCTTGCTTGTAAACCTGTAGCTTGTAACGAAAATAAAGAAAATTAGAAAGGGTACAGTTTATTATTATAATTTAAAGTAGTTGTGATGTTATACATACATATGGGACTTGCTCGATTATAAGCAGGGCTATGATTTCAATAATAAATATTGGATTATTGAGTTTTGAGGTTAGGCCTATAACATTAAACAACTAAATAAAGGGTATATACAACATTAGGCTTACCTGTAATAAAAATACAGTTTAAAGGATTAACCACAATCTCAACGCTATGCCTCAGAAATAAGTCAGGCCTAAATTAAAGTATTATTTCAATATCGATTTATTCCTAGGGCCTAGTTCGCTCACGTCAATAACTACTATTATTGCAAATTTCCGTGAACATCGTTTAGGTTAGGCCTATAACATTAAACAACTAAATAAAGGGTATGTTTATTATGTATTCGTTGCCGTGGTAACTATAAATAGATACAACATTAGGCTTACCTCTAATAAAATATACAGTTTAAAAGAAAGCAGATGATTATTGTAATGGCATTGAAAACATTTGCATCAGCTGTGCTTTGTATTGTTTAAAATGGACAAATTTCACTTTTTTATTTAATAAAAAGACGTAGAAAACGAATTTTCCCAGACTGGTGACCATTTCCAATCGATTTCTCGTGGCCAAAAGCCTAATATAATATCAAATAATCAAAAATCCTTAGACGGAGATTCCAGATCCATTTAGCAGACAAACAATTATCTCTCGCTTTAGAAGATAAGATATGGGACTTAATGTATTAATTAATTTTCATATTACAAAAAAAAAAAAAACCTAAATAACTAGTACATTATTTATCTTTGTTTGAACAATATCTTCTGCTAGATCAATAAAAGAACGTTATATTTGATAATGTATTAACGTTAATTAAAAAAATATCTTACCATTACACTTATACAAATTTTATTTAGGTTTTATTGTATATCTCTATAGTCAAGAGTATATTTATACTACTGGGTGATTCAGGAAGTAACGAAAAAACTTTCAGGACATGTTCTACTAGTGAAAATAAAGGTAAAAGTTCTGTAAACATAGATTCGGAAATGCTTTGTTTTCCATATATCCGCCATTTTGTTTTTTGTAAAAAAATGCATATCTAGAGAAATGTTTGACTGATTGTGTTCAAACTTGGCATTATTTTAAATCTAACAATGATACAGCTTAAGAAAAATGAGCGATTATATCCAATAATGCGTTTAAAAATGGCGGCTATTTGAAAATTTCAAACCTAAGTTACTCAAAAACAGTACATTTTAACAAAAAACGTCAAGTTACCTTTTTTTGTAGACATTTAATTCATTATTGGATAGTGTAACTATCAAAACACTCGGTGAAGGATAATAGTTAACTTAATTAAAGATAATAACAGCATACTTAACCTCAATATTGTTGTGGTTACTGTGTTGGTATAGGATGCCGGGTTGAACAAACCAATGATTATACATAACTTAACTATTATCATTTATAAGATTGTTTTGACTGTGAGACCATCCGACAGGGAACCAAAGGTCCTTACAAAAAGGTGTCTTGAAATTTCTGGTTAAAATGTAAAGTTTTTGATTAATTTAGGTTTGCAATTTTCAAACAGCCGCCTTTTTGAAAGGTATTATTGGATATAATCGCTTATTTTTCTTAAGATAGATCATTGGTAGGTTAAACGTCATGCCAAGTTTGAACTCAATCAGTCAAACATTTCTCTCGATAATATGAATTATTTTGTACAAAAAACAAAATGGCGGATATCTGGAAAATGAAGCATTTCCGAAACTATATTTATAGGATTTTTTGTTTATTTTCACTAGTAGAACACGTCCTGAAAGTTTTTCTGTTTTTTCCTGAATCACCCTGTATATGGTTCATGTTCACAAACATCAACTCCTATAAAAGCGAGTGTACGTACGAGCCTACCTGGAGTAACATTTAAAGAAGAAATAAATATTCGTTTAACTTAATAATATAACAGCTGATTTCACCCATCATCTGTAATACGCAAACAAAACCTAGCTTATAGAGCAAGAGCCCGTGACGATCAGGCGTTCCTTATGTCATAAAACCTGAAAGTTTCTGTATGTATGTCCCTAATACAGGTAAAAACGATCCCCGACTATGAAGTTTGGATTACGGTGGCTTTGACGCGTAACAGGTAGCAAAGGTGTATAAAATTGCA
>JAGFPH010000428.1:312375-345916 GCA_018207615.1 Philaenus spumarius | reverse complement strand
TGATAAATGGTAACATACATCAAAATGAACTAAAAAAGTTACTTTGACAGTATGGCTTAAATCACTTGGTTCCCCGTCTGTTTGTTTGTGTTTTACTTATAGTAATGTATATTCGACTTATACTTATTTACGAGGATATTACGAGCATGGTCTTTCTGACTTTCCATGCATTTTCCATTTATTAATGCCTAATTTCATAATTTTGAAAAAAGTTATTACTTCGGCTTCCATTAAAATACCGAAGTATTTACATTTTGCGAAAATTCTAAAAGTTTTACGACCACTTTTTATGACTTTTCTCGACGTTTTCGAGATCTATAAACACTATAAAGCAATACAAAATCTGTGTCCGTGTGTCTGTATGTGGGGCTGTCTGACTGTGGACAAGATATAATTTGCACTAACAGACGTCGTAGAAAACTTCCGGCGGTGACAAAATCATCGTAATTTTATTGGGGAGAATTGAAAAGCTTTTGAGCTTTTTAGCGTGACAGCAACGTGACGTGTGTGACAAAAACGTCATATTTTGAGTATTTAAAAGAAATATAAGCCGAGGTGTCGAAAAATTGTTGCATCTTTTCATCTTGTTTTAACCATTTTAAAATGGAGGACGTTTAAAAAATTCGAATTGCAATATTTGCCTTAATGATTAAGAGCAACCGTTTAGAAATAATTGAATGCTGACAAAACTATTATATTGCTCGAAATATAATTGATATATATTTTTTAAACTTATTTTGTTCTTTAATAAATTACAAAGTAATTGTATGTGTTATAACACTTATAACTGAAAGGAAATCGAAATTAGCCGTACATAAAACTTTAAAGTTGATATTTTTATTAAAAAAAAACTCGTAAAACCCCGTGAAAAATCTCAGGCTGATTAATTAGATACACACCAGAAATACATCAATTGAAAAATAAACTATTGAAAAACACCACATTAAGGAATACTTATCTAGGCCTACCTAAAAATATGCTGACTAAGATTTTTAACTCGGTAAATATGTACAATAATAAGGAGTATAAAACTGTATTCCTATTTGTTAAACATTTTGAAGTTATTAATATTATAGGGAAGAAATTAATAATTATTGAATATGTTATACTAAGATGTACGAATGTTTTCGTAGTTAAACGAATAGGTATCTATTATTTAAACTTATTTAGACGAATATATTGATGATAAAAGGGTGTATTTTTATATACAGTTTATAACCTCAAAGCAAATATTATAATGTATATCCTACGCTGGGTTTGATTTAAGTATTACAGATGATGGATGAAATCAGCTGTTATAATATTATATGTTACTCCCTTATGTACGTAAGTACATGTGTATGCACGTACGGACTTGCACTCTCTTTTATAGGAGTTGATTTACTACTTCACCTAATAGAAGAGATTAGGCCTATTGTTTCGTAGTTATTTTTTAAATACTGGAAAACGGATATTAGAATAGAGAAGATTGAAAGTTTGTCTTAAAAGATGAAAACATTAAAACATTTCGTCGTCTATACCAAGACATCGCATTTTCGATTCTCGTTACCCTGCTTCTTTACATGAACTCAGTACGTAGAATCGCAGCATTTATAGCACTGTAGGTTAATACAAAATTGTATTTCAGCTTGTCCTATCTCCCCCACCAACTGACAGATCAAAATTCATTAATTGAACAAATAAATTTTATTTGGTCTAATTCAAACGGATAGGTTATTCTCTGTACTGATACATTTAAAATTACATATTTAAGACTTGTTTTACAAAAGGTGAACTGCAGTATTTCTAATTATAGCTGCTGCTTATTCATTTATTAAAATTTTCACGATGCCATTAGTCTGAAACAGAATTAAATAATCATTTTATAATGAAACATTAAGACAGAAAAATTTATAAATATGGTTTATTTATTTACAAAATATCAGCATTTACTCTCACGATTTTTAAATTCATAAAAATTCTATAAATAATATTTAATAAAATAAGAATTGTTGTAAAATATAAAGCATGTAGGTAATGAAGCATCATTACTGTTTTGAGAGTACTTTTATGACGCAAAATCGGAGAGCTAATAAATAATTCCAATTTCGTACAATATTCACTCTAACAAGGAAAATAACAGGATGAAATTGTTTATCGGAATGTAATATTATAATGCCTATTTAGAGTTGACAAATAACTGTTATAATCATAATTAATGATATACTAATTTTATTATAATTTTGTATGAATAAAATTACTTAAATTCGAACCCGATAAACCTACATTTGTACATAATATAGTTGATGTGTTGGCTTGCAATTGCCTAATTTACATTTTGTAGGCGTTACTGTGGTTTTGCTATACATTACCAGACCACTAGGGCATCTAACCTTATACGACACTCAATTCAAATATACCGGTACAATTATAGTATGTACTTATTTTTAAATAATGGATTGTTATTTTGTTTAAAATTTATATTCGTGAGTCGCAAAGTTGACAAGTATATTTGGTTTCTAATGATCGTCCGATAATTCTACTTTGCATAATGAATCGCAAACGAGTTTACAAAGAGAGTTGAACAAGTTATAAAAGATGTGTTAATGTTATTATTTTATTTTATTTTTTATTTATTTTATAACTCTCTCTAGAAGCAATACATATAAAAGATATCAACACATCTATTATAGGGTATTTTATGCACTAGAAATCAGTGAGAGAAAAACAAAAGTCAACAAAAGATAAAGTGAACCTTGACTTGTAGCATTTTCTTAAATATAAACAGTTTAGCCGGATAGCACTTACACACCTACACATAAAACTAATATACATAGCTTATTGCAATAACATTTTCTTATTGAAATTCAAAGTAAAAACACATTTAATTAAATACAAAAAATGTAATACAGCTCAAGGAAAAAACCCAAACATTTCACTCTGAAAGAGAAAAAAACAAAAACATAGAAAAACAATTGACTCACCTAAAGGCATAGCCCGCTTTGGGGATAGCCACTCGTACATTTTATAATTTTTTGGGGGTTTTTTGGCCAAAAATAGGGTTGTTTTTCAAAAATGTTCAAGACATTTTTTCGTGCATCTATACAGGCCTAATTGACATGTCTGGTGCAAATTTGTTCGAAATCGATCCAATTGTTTTCTCTCTAGCCTTGTATACAAACAGACATTTTGTAAAAAACACATTTTTTGGACTCAAGGGGTCCATAAACGGATATTTAAACAAAAATCTCAACATAGATTTTTTTGCGATCACTATACTTTCTCTATACGTGAGAAAGTAAAAATTGAAAGTAAACGTATTATTAGTTTCACATACAATATCTGAGATTATTGGAAATTAGTTTTCAAGATATTTCCACAATTTTTACCAATCTGAAATCTTAATATTATGGCCTAAAATAAATGATCAACAATAAAAAAATTTTACCGTAAACGAATATAACGACATTCCGATATTTGATAATAAACCGCTTTATTTACACCGTTGTGTGTCGGAGATAGGGTTGTGATATTTATGCCCTTGTAATCGGTGTGTTCAGACTAAGGGTAGTGAAGTAGAACAGTAGTCTCGGAAGCAATAGGGATGTGCTTGTGGTGCCCTCCCTCCCGTTCTGGACTGCGGCCAAATTGCTCCCTCCGCCATGACCTACAAAATGCCAACCATTCCTTTTTATACAATTGAATTGTAATTTTTCCCCCGGAAGCATCGTTGAGAGGCTGTGACTCCATTAGGTCGTTTAAAGTTTTTAATTACTTTAAACTAAGATAAAACTTCTGACTTGTGTACAGTTTATGAGGATATTATGTCGTCATTTAAAACCTTCGCACTTGATAAATTGTGCCCTCGTTTGTACTATAACAGCATCTGTTTTAGTTAAAATTAAACTAATTATTTCATTTGTAGATTATAGGTTGTGTTTAGTTCGTACTAAAAGATGATTACGTGTTTATTGCGTCTAGTTATTATTTATGTTTTGCAATAATATTGTTTAAGCTAAGTAGTAGAAACAATGCTGACCTTTATCTAACCAAGAAATTGATTTGTCCCAAAGGTAATTTTCAGTCCCAGGAAATTTTTATTATATACCTGTGTGCATCTTAAACTTACGAAATTAAAGTACTAAATACTTCAATTCGATACCCCCAACATAATAACTACGAATACATAGGAGAAATTTGACTGTCTTTTAATCAAAAGAGAAACCAACTTATGTTAAAAAAAAAGGTTACCCAAATACCAAATACAAGTTTTAAAAATCCTAAAAAATGTCTATGTTGCATTCCATTAAACACGATAAGCAACAATCAAATAAATAAATACATAAATATTTTTGTACAAAAACTAAAATAATTTTTTACAAAATAAGAAAGTAATTCTAGATTAACACTGATCGGTTTTAATAATACATTAGTATATTTAAACACATTTTCTTAATATAATGAAATTAGAAAGACAATTTATTTCTGTATAAGTGTATATCTTTGATATATGGTTCTAAATTAAAAAAATTTCACAAAACTCGTCTATTAGGCCTGTATAGATGCAAGAAAAAAGGTTTTGAAAAATTTTGAAAAAAAACCCTTTTTGGCCAAACAAGCCAAAAAATCTGTTATTATTATTATAATATTATTAGCTAAACAAGAATTTTTAGAAAGATACGGTTTTCTGCATATGGTAGGGGTACATTAAGGGCTACAAATAAGATAAATTTGTTCAAAATCGTTACAGCAGTTTTTTTATAAAAAAATAATAACTGAATTTTTTGGGTTTTTTGGCCAAAAAGGGGGTTGTTTTTCAAAATTTGTCAAAACCCTTTTTCGTGCATCTATATAGGCCAAATTGACATGTTTGGTGCAAATTTGTTCAAAATCGATCGAATAGTTTTCGCTCTAGCTTTGTATACATACAGACAGACATTTTGTAAAAAACACTTTTTTGGACTCAGGGTGTCCCAAAACGGATATTTCCACAAAACTCTCAACATCGATTTTTTTTGCGATCAGTGAGAAAGTAAAATGATTAACATGCTTAAAAATTTTAAAAAATATCTGTCTTTCTCGTTTAAAGTATGATTTTAACAACTATTTTAAACCTGGTGACCTGTAACGTACTTAATACTTACAGCGAAATAGTTATAGAAAGAAACGCAAAAAACAGAATCAAACAATGTGCATCTTTGACTTTAACCGTTCTTATTTATGGCATGGATAATGACTTCGACTTGAAATAACACAATGCTTTTAAAGAATATTATTCGAAATAAATAAATCCTCTTATCTCAGAAAAGTATTGTTTTAAAAATGAATTTTCATTTACTTTTGAAATTATTGTTTTGTTACTGAATCAGTTTACGATTTTAATTAAGTTTTGTTTCATTGTTTTAAATTTCAAAGGGTATGAAATGGAAACAATGTCACTTCTACGCGTAGAATATCATCTCAGTTTATAAAAATATTCATTAACAATAACGTAGCTTCATACAGTTTGCCCCTTTAATACTCTAATTTAGAGAAGTATTTAATTAATAATATTACCCTTTTCTTGGAGTTTAGTGCACATAGATACTCTTTTAAGTCTTACTTG
Source organism: Philaenus spumarius (assembly GCA_018207615.1). NCBI lineage: Eukaryota > Metazoa > Arthropoda > Insecta > Hemiptera > Aphrophoridae > Philaenus > Philaenus spumarius. The sequence goes on along the minus strand of JAGFPH010000428.1, from coordinate 340,332 downwards.
AGAGACCTATATTTAAAATAAATAAATAATGTTTTAACTTCTCAAGGTTATTCTTTCTATAAAAAAATATTTCTTGTTTAATTAATCTCAAACGGTTCAATACAAATTACTTGTAGCACATTCGTAGTGTCTATAATACTGGAAAAACATAGGTTGCTACTATACGTGTGATAAAAACATTACTTTGAAATAGTTAGTTGACAATTTATTTAAAACTAAGAGAAACATACCAAGCGTTAGGTTTACCTTTAGAACTAAACATTATGTGACTTAAATAGATCTAGTATTACTGTTGATATCGTTAACTCAATTCATGTAAATTCGTGGCTAGTTTCTGGGTCCAGACTCGTTTAAACTCAACAAAGATTCTTATGAGCGGAAACTGTAGATATCAATGACAAACACAAATCAACAAGATACAGTTCCGAATGAGCCTGAACACATTTTATACGTATGTTTTCAAATTAACAGGTACGAATGGCTTCGTCAACAGTTAAAAATGAGTTAATACAATTCATATTCTGTGAAAATGTACTTTTAATACGACAAGCAATTTAAAAAATACCTCAGATTCAAGATCCCTATCATAAAAAAGCATTGTTATTTTGGACCAAATTTAATTTTGTCTTCAATCTAGGCCTACATACCTGTTAACTGTGTGTAACTAAAATAATAAAAAAAAAAATAATATAGGAGTACTAGTTTCAGATCTCTGAGTGCCATACATTTGGCTGGAAATCCAACACATACACAGATAAACAAAAATGAGTTTTGAATACGCAATAAAATTTTTATCCCTTAACCCAAATAGTAGAAATGCGAGTATTCTACTTTTTCTTTGTATTACAACTACAGGGTGATTCATGAAGATATACACAAACTTCGGGAGCTCATTCTGCATTTAAAAATAAAGAAAAAGTTATATAAACATAAATAACTATTGAGCTTGACTTGGAAGAAAGTCACTAGATAAAATTAAACCTGAACACAAAATCTCACAACAAATACGATTACTAACTTCAAACGCGTTTCCCTACCGTTATCGTTTGACTAATGTAGCCCGTGCATCATTGAGGATGGCGACATTGACTTTGAAACGCGTTTGAAGTTAGTAAACATATTTGTTGCACGATTTTGTGTTCAGATTTTTTTTTTTTAAACATAGGTCCGAAAACGATTAAAATTATCCGCCATTTTGTTTTTTTTACAAAATAGTTAATATCTAGAGAAATGTTTGACTGAATGAGTTCTAACTTGGCATGAAGTTTAATCTAAAAATTAAATAAGCCAAGTTGTTATTGTTCAAGAAAAATAAGCTATTATATACAATTATACGTTTAAAAATGGAGGTTGTTTAAAAATTTCAAACGTAAATTACTTGAAACAAATTGTCAAAACAATCGAATGAAGAGTAATGTGTAATCATTCGTTTCTTCAACCCGCTATCCTATACCAACACAGTAAACAAAACAATAGTGTATGTAATATGATCTTATTATCTCTTAGCTGCTGCCCTTCATCCAAATATTTCGACAATTACACCATCCGAAAGGTAATCATAGGGGCTACAAAAACGCTATCTTGACTTTTTTTATTAAAATGTACGGTTTTTGAGTAATTTAGGTTTGAAATTTTACCCCATTATTGACCCTTAAACGCAAGTAACAGAAACAGTTTTCACGGCATTAGCTACTCTTTTGATAATGAATTATTGCAATGATAACATTTTCCCGATCTATCAACAAATTCCGGCGTTCTTGGCGAACACAGATACAGTAAGGCTTCACTGTGTGCGCTAAATATCTCGTGTTCGTAGGTGTTTTGCTCTTAGTTTGCACCGAGATTCTTCAATTTAAAAATCCGACTTCTAAACACATTTGGGCCCCCTTTCGTAAAATTAATTATGTTAACAATTTCAGATCTCCTTACAGATTTGACTAGGCATCGAACACAGTAAAAGACAGATGCTCATAAACATGCATTAACTATCATAAATTAAGGTTGTAAAAATAAAATAAAATACATCGAAATTGTAAAAATTACCACTAAGGCTTAAATATGCTAATTTTAGAAAAAGCTAAAAACTTACTATGTATCCCTGTGAACACATGCATGCCAAATCTGAAGTCAATATCTTCTTTGCTTCCAATATGTACGCTTTTGTTTCGTTTTATGTAAAATTATTATAAGAAAAAAACTCGCTATTTTTGGTAAACATGCGTAAAACATTACATAAATAATTGTTATGCCAAATCTCAATCCAATATCTTCTCTACTCAATATACATATATGTTTTTTATGTAAAAATATAACATACAATTTTTACTGCAAAAGAAGCTTTATAGGCAATATGTTGCATGCATTTTGGCGCTTTATTTCTATACATTTCTTACATTATTTCCATCTTAAAATAGCGCGATTAAGTATATAGAAAATCTATGTCCACTTATATTAACAAAAACGTGTAATATAAGGCTTTACAGTTACGTAGTGGAAAACGCATTATGCTATGTTTTCAAAAATCATCTGCTACGTAATGTATAGACTTCGAATAGTGTTTAATATTTTATAAGGATTCAAATATTTTACGGAAGCATGAATTGTGAAATGTAATTTACATATCAAACAAACAGGAAAAGGCGTCGTACTCAGACGAACGTCTTTGAAGTTTCTAATAGAGCATTTCATGCCAAGGGAAAAGCTCGGCTTTTAAAACGTGAGTCGAAATAGGGAGGGGGGGAGGCGAATAAATCTGACGTAAGAAGAAATGAAAGCCTGTTCAATAATCAGCTTTATATTAAACATATTGAGAGCCCGTATTGAATTCTCATGTGTGAACGGTTTTACTCGAGCGTAATAAATATTGTAAAAGTAATGTTAAATTGTTAAATAACGTAACGGGAAACGTATTGCGATTTCAGGAATTTTATATTCAAGTTCGGCAAAAAACAGCTTCTAGCCTGAAAGATAATGGTTGTTGTTAAGTCTCATGACATCTAGTATTTAAAATATCTGAGTATGGTAACTGTCTGGCTTGTTATACACACCTTAAATGTTACCAAGTTGTTTCAAAATAATCAGTTTCAAAAAAAGATGTATCTTTGCCGATGAACTACGCGAAAACCCACAGGGCGACGATATTTCGTCGCAATAGAGTTGTCAAGAAACCGTAGGCGCCGATATATCGTAGCCGTAGGTTTAGTGTTCTTAAACATGTATAAATACATATTTTACAGTAACTAGCAGCGATTGTTGTATGCAGTATTTATTATTTCGATTAAATTATTAACAATTTAAAATATTTCCATGTTTGCTAAACAGGCTATAACAAACTAGAAACATTGCTTAATCTATGCATTTTTGGACAACACTCTGAACGCTCAGCTGTGTCAAAGCTGTAGCTTACTTGTGTTTATTTCTGTAAAGTTTTCTACAATGTTATTTTTCCTCGTATTTATATTATTGTGAGTTTTAGTTTGAGTGTGTGAAAAATATGTAGAACTGCTTGCATTAGGTGTAATGATCATGTTACAAGAGCGCTGATAGCGTCACGTTGAAAGCACGACGTTAGCGTCGTCAAAGCGGATACCGTATTATTCTTCGCGTTTTTTAGGTGTTGTCAACGTCGCGTCACTCCCAAGATGTACACCATTCAGTTAGGCTGTCTAGGTGTATTACAGATAATAAAAACATAATATGAAGAATTGTGTACGGAAGTCTAGCCTGGTTTGGTAGTCAGCATGTATTCATCATTCCAGCATTTATCTTTCAAATGTTTATTGCTATAATAATTTTACTTAACTGCATATATTGGTGTCTGCTATTCGACAGCGTAAATAAATTTTTCTGTGTCAAACATTTTGTTATTTTGAAGTACCGTACACAATAATCACTTTGAAATAAACAATAACCACTGAAACCAGGAGAAAGTCGATACTATCACCTCTCTGGTCGCTACGCTGCTAGCGTTTATAGCGCTCCGTATAACCGGATTCGTGTCGTTAACGCGTCAGGCCACGCTTGCAGCGCTCAGCGCTCGATTAAGGCGGATTCGCCAGCGTTGATAGCACTCGTATAACATGGACCACGGTAATTCCATTTACCCAATAAACCTACGTTAAACGCGGCGCTTTACATCCTCTAAGGAAAGATGTCATCCACATGCGTATTGAAGAATGACTAAAATTAGGCCAGGCCTAGTCATTTGTCATAAAAAAAGATATCGTTTAATGTAGATATAAGTGTAAATATAAATATTTCTGTGTTGATATCAAAAGAAAAATATATATAAGTGTATATATTTTGGTATAAATATATACTCGCCACGGTATAAATTTGGCGAGTACTTAATTTTTTCTTATTTAGTTATTTGGTGTGCTAATATCTCGTTTTACCTGTTTTTTTACATGTAGCATCAAATTATAAAAAAAGTATATTAAAATTTTGATATTTGATTTATAAAGACAGTTTTTTTTAAATATACAGAAAATGATGTTTAGAATGAATTGATGTAGCTTTCCAAGCATACATTTTTATTTAATTATTTTCTAAAGTCTCCCAAAAATGTTTTTGTTTTATTTTTATTATTAATATTTTACGAGGTGCAGGTTAAAATACTTTAAATAATTATACATATTATTTCATTGTGTAATATATTTTTTCCTAACATTTTGTAACATCTCTCTTAGGAATAGCAAAAGTTATGCATATTTTACCGAAACTCTGCAATAGCCTCTTAAGGCCATGGCATTTTTCGATAATTGTATGGTAGTGATGTGAACGTCCAGATTTTTTAATTCAAATTTTTTTTGTCCGAGGTTAAAAGAGTGAAGGTAAAATGCAAACTGATAAGACGATCTGACGCGAACACGCCGCGCGCATCGCTTGATGGCCCACATATTGGAACGTGATGCGATTGCCAGTTTGTTAGTAGATGCAGGTACAGTGCATAAAATAAATTTCCTGTAAAAACATAAGAATTTTAATTTAGTATACTCCGTCAGGCCTTGTGATGCTGACAAAAAAGCTTTCCTCTGCTTAAATGAATAAAATACTGATTAGTATATATCAGATAACAACAACAAACATCTAATACATTAATAACTTCGCGACCATTTTGTAGTTTTACTTTGTATGACTTTTGGACATATTTCAAAATTTATATTTTGAGGTCCGTATTTGAACATTTTGTAATAATATTTTGTATATCCAGGCCTATTAATACACTAAAATCCTTGTGGTTGTTTCCAAGGCCTTTTATAGTTGTTTGCTACTGTTTGGTAATTACCAAAACAAAAAATCTTTATGACTGAATTCAAATTCTGAATACGTTTTCATTTTTAATTACCCCTTATTCAAAATTCGTTTACATTTTGTAATATTTTCCAGTTGTATTTTAAATTAGGTTACCCAACAAATCAAAGCTAACACCACTATTTTAACCGCCATAAAAATGTAATACTATAAACTAAATACGAAAAACAGGATATCCATTTTCCCTTATTAAAAAACCTCTAAACCTAGAATAGGTAAACTAGTTGGTTTTACAGGAACACTAATTATATTCAGGTTACTAATTTAAAAAGTTAATGCTGAAAACATAGAAAGCATTCGACACATATTCTGTACTTTAAAGGAAGCACTAAGTGTTTTAAATCCTTACAGAAGGTTATTGAGTGAGAATCACATTGAGTGGAGTGCAGCATCATTGGAGAGGCGTGTTTTGTAGTGCGTAAGGTCAAAGCTGATGTGTTACTATAGTAACGAGACTTCTACTTCTGTGTTTATAGCCTGAGGGTTCTTCCAGGTCTGTGTGTAGAAATGCGTGAATGTTTTATGGGTTGAGTACAGAGTTACTTCGCCTGCCGAAACCAAATGTGGTTGCTGAAAATGCACTCTGGCGTAAACGTCACAGGGAAACGTAATGTATTTATTTCTAAGTCCGAAATGTCAATAATATTATCTTTAACAATAAAGCATAAGATTTGTAAGGTTGGTAGTTATACAAAAAAAGAAAAGAAATGCATCCAATTTAGTTTTGTCTAATCATGCATGATTAATTTCTCTCTGAATATTTGTCAGATTGTTTCAACATCATAATCCGACATTTTCATAAAATCATTCAAAGTAGACCCATCATCTACTATATATACTTTATAAGAAATTTGAAATTATAATTTATCAAATTTGTAGCGTAATTATTTTCTTATATAAATATAACGTTAATCGTTCATGCTATAAATACACAAAATCCTAAATTGTCTAATGTTAATAATATTTCATTTGCTGTAAAAATATGTTTTGTCAGCAGCAGTATATAATTATTAGATATTTCTGGATCTAGTTAATTTTGTTGCAATTTGTGTTGTTCATATAAAACTTGCTAGTTAGTATGATGCGATTACTACATACTAAGATAAAACTATGGTATATTAGATTTTCTAAATATACCAGAGGGAACCATGTTCAACACCTTCCTTCCTCCAAACACATATTTTGACCACTTATGTGCAAAATAATAAAATCATATGGATCTTTTCACTAATATATGTGTAAATAACCAATATTTCAAGTTGATTCTGATTCATTAGAAATGTCTTACATACACATATCTTAAAAATTATTTTTATTACAGAGTAGGACTGAACATAACCTGATACTAAGATGTTATATATTTATATATAATTCTAAATTTTAAGATATAACTGTAGTTTAAATAAAAGTTAATAGGCCAGCATAGTAGCATTTATAAGGCCTTAAACAAAAACGTCTGATTATTTTCTAGCCATTATTAGAAATGCCAATGGGAAATTGCCAATATCCTATTTTTTCAGTGGTAGAGTAAGCAGTTGATATAAAAGTAAAATTTAAAACAGACGAGCTTTGTATTTTAAATGAACAAATTACATTATTATTCACTGTTTATACATATAAATTTAATTGCTTGTAGATTTCCGTATTTTTCTCTCAAATTATGGTCATAGGCTGTAGATTGATACATAATCCTTTGAGAGTAGGTGCACAGTTTTAATGCAATTGTTCTTACCATTTTAAATTATACAGAGTGTTCATAAAATCCTTTTAACCCCCCCCCCCCACTCATTATTTTTGTTACTGAAAATAAGTTATCAAAACATTAAATATATCTTGTGTTGTATAACAGGAATGTTTTTTTACATAACTGATCCTCTATGATTTTGAGGGTCTTAGGGGGGCAAGGGGGGGTTAGATATTTCAAATATAAAAATAGGTCATGTAATACACCATCGAAAAACTTATTAAAAAAGAATCACGATGGCGCAAACTAGAGCTTAATATCTTGCTTCGTTTCAAAGTAATGGGAAATCAAAGTTCTAGAAAAAATTTACAACCTACTTATTCTTAATATTAACACATTAACCTGATTTGATGCTATGATAACAATATCATTTTCCAGAACTTTGATTGTTCATTACTTTGAAACGAAGCAAGATCCTAAGCTCTAGTTTGCGCCATTCCGTTTCTCTTTTAATAAGCTTTTCAATTGTGTATTTAATGACCTACCATTATGTTGGCAATTTTCAACCCCCCTACCCCCTCAAGCCCCCCAAAATCATAAAGATTTAGATATATAAAAAAATGTGTCCTGTTATACAACACAAGTTACATACAACGTTTTGTTAACTTATTTTCAATAACAACAATAATAAAGGGTGTTGAAGGGACTTTACGACCACTCTGTATAAGTGTTGTTCACATGTTGCCACCCTTGTCTGCAAACAATAAGCATCTTGTCCCAGTAAATATATAATTTTTCAAGACCATTTTAATGTAATTCTTATCAAATTTACAGAACGTAGGAAATTGTCTTGGTAAGCAAATTAGTTATCGCAACGAAAGAGAAAAAAGATACCTTAGGATGTTTCTATTTTTCAAGAACTAATAAACCATACTACAGTAACTTTCTTATGTATGTTCGGTTTAATGAATTTTGCTGGCCCTGTAGGCCATGAATGTAAAGCCACAAAAACCTAAAGCAAAACACCATACGCCACATGTTGTGCAGCCTTGTTTTGTACACAGCTGTTTGAGTAATAAAACTAGTCAATATGCTATGCGTATCCAATAATAAATATTTTATATCCAGTTTACCGAACCGATGGTTGAGACACATTTAATATAGGATTGTATTTTGTTTAGCTTGCTGCAGAATTATTATATACTTTATTACAATACTAATATAAAAAAAAATACAAATTCGACTTATTTTGCAAATATAGCCATATAAAATATCATAATATAATGTGATCATTATTTTATTTTCTAGTTTAAAATACAGAAAACACAATTTAACAAATAAATAGAACCAATATTTATGTGATTTGACAGTTTTTAATGTTTACTAACAGTTCTATTTCTGAAAGTATTGCAAGGAATCAGAAAAACTATAAATACTTTGAAACTTGAACCAAAAGGGTGTAAATAAATTCATTACTATAGTTTAACAGATATTCAAATTCTTTTCTTTTTTTTTTGTTGGAAGCTCGACCATTACTCATCTTCCGGTGATATTTACATTTTACGCAAACAACTTTGCTTTACTCTACAATTTAAACCTAAATAATTTACACATATTTTGGACAAAATAAACTGTACAACATATTATACTAAATTAAATTGATATAACAACTACACTTGATTTAGTTTTATATTTTGTAAATTATTTTAGGAAATGCATATTTTTCAAAAACTATATACAACTATTACCCAAAATGTAAGTGGGTTGATAAATAGTTGATTCTGTATAGGTTAAACATTTTTGGCATTTCTCTATTAATAAAAAATACTTTTGTAACTTTGTATAACCTACTTAGATATTTAAGAGTTACTTCTTAAATAGGTTAAAACACAATAAAATACAACTAATTTCAGAAAATTGATGCTATTTAGAAACTCTTTGCTTAGCTATTCATGGACTCCCACATTTAATGTTACTACAACAAATTGGTTACGTAGTGTGTCTAATATCAGTAAGATGGTAACTTATTGCACGGTAAATTATCTGCGTCAGGAACTGTCTATTCTCAAATTTGAATCGTTCAACGTTTGTGAGCTAAAGCAATTAGATATTACATTTTCAATTTTAAAATATGTAAACTTATAAATAAATAACAAAAGAATCAATGATGTCAATAAAAACTAACAAAAACAAAACAATATCTACCAATCTATTCAAAAATACATGCAAATACTCAGATCCATTTACGTACACATATGTAAAATGTAAACTTACACCAACATATACACCCGCCATTAACTCACAAATCTCTGTTGGCAATCTACCTAATTAATAATAGCAAGAATTAAATCAAATAAAAATAATTGTAGCAATAATAAAAACATATATTACAACATAATTATACAGAATATGTGCTTCATATGTTCATAAACCATTACCCAACATTATGCAATTCCATTCTCCAATGTCTATTGCATATGTACAATGTGTTGGATCGTTTAATTGTTTTAAACTCTCACACACAGCTTTCATTTCTACCAAACGGCTTCAAAACCGTTAAAATTATGGTTTTTTATTTTCTACATAATGATTTAAGGGTCTGCTGTGTTGGCGGCTATCTTGGATTTATCTTGTATGTTTATCCCGTAAGATCAATGTTAAATTTAAAACTATTTATTTCTTTTTTTTATTATCATAAAATTGTTTGCAAGGTCTCATTTTAACCACAGTTACAATTCGCAACCGTTTTGAATTTCACATTTAAAAAAATCCTTTTCATTTGTTACGTAGTTGACAAAGTTTAAAGTAAAAGTTTGAACTATTTTCTTTACATAATAGATTATTTATAATTAAAAGTGAATAACAAGCCGGATCCACAATTTTAGAAAGAATATTCAGTTTAATTTTTTAGCACTCAATTACTAAAGATGGATTTATAAAATGGTTTTAAATAGGGCAATTTAAAAGCGCTCAGCTGCAAGAAATTGAAGCGGCTGTAGAATGAAGCGCTTTCTCGTGTACTGGAGCAGACCCTTAAACTTTGACACTGTCCGATCCCTATATAAAAAAACGTTGTTACTATAGTACAGTAAATTTGAGTATGAAATAAATATATCGTATGTTGTGGAACTAAAATTATGCAGTCACCTTAACTATTTAAAAAGTAACCTATATTTTTATAGCAATAGAGAACTCTGCCTCCAACTCCCAAACTCGATGAGTTCAAAATTTTTTGCAAAAAGTATATATTTAAGTAGAGGAACCTTAATCTGTCTAGCTCTTTTATTCCCTTGGGAATCATATCTGGAAGGAAAGAGATATTTATATGTTTAAAAGCAGGGTGCATATTGTGTTTAAAAAAACATATAATTATAATCCGTCTTAAAATAGTAAAAACTCTCGTAACCGTCATTTGATTTAAAAACACGTTACAAAAGGAAAGCAGAAAAGTGTATTTCGATATTAAATACAACAATATTTGCTTATTTACGTTCTATTTTGAAAAACAAATCCTAGCTGTTTCTTGTTTTCTTAATTTGCAAGCAACACTTGGATTTCAACGAACCTAAAATATAATATCGAGTGTGTGTAATTTGTGAACATTCGTTTCAGCCGTTTCACTCTACAGTTTTGTATACTCTTGTATGGATGGTGCATATTGAAGCAATTCCCTAATTTATTGACAATTGATCATTCGGTAAATTCGTTTAAGGGAAAAGATGTGAAAAAAATTGGAACTCCCAAAAGTTGCATAATTTACTGTATTTACTCTCTGAAAACATCCCTAAAATTGAACAAAGTACATTTTTTAGACGATTTAATGACGATTATAAAAAAAATTGGTTTCGTTGAAACTGAATGTAGAACTTAATATAAGTGTTTAGATTTAAGTTTAAAGTAAGAAACTGCGGTAATTAATTGTGAATTTCAGGTAAGTTTATGTCTATATTTTAGAAAATATGGAAATATTATTAAAAATGTATTGTAAATTTTGAAAGTAGAAAATGGTCTTAAAAAAATAGTAGCCTAACCGAAAATACTGAAATAAATTCAGCACGTTGAAGTTTATTATTTTAAATATAGAGTAAAAGTAAAGTAAACCTGACTTAAAAAGTTAAGAAACCAGCAGGATACTAGTTACATGATTTACAGCTTTGAATGATTTGCAGAATTTCATCACAAAATATTTAAACAACAACAGTTTTATATAGAGCTGCTCAATTAAATTGTAAACTTTTGTGAAATTGTCACGCAAATTTTTGTGACACGAATAAGTTATTATTAGGTGACACTTAGATGGACAGTCATTGCATTAGATAAGGAAACTCTGAAAAGGTTTTGGTTATTCAAATAATTAGTATTAAATTGATTTAAAAATGTACTCACTTGCTTCCATTACTCTATTTTGACTTAATTGTTATATTTTCGTTGTATATTATATTTATGTAAATTACAATACATCTTTTATTTAAAACATTAAATTATACAAATTGAAACGTTAAATTATGAAAACTATTTAAAATAATAATTTTGTTAAAACTTGAGATATCTACATTTATAAACGTAATATTTTTGATAAATATTTTCCTTGCCTTAAATGTTCCGTAAACCAAAGTTTCCAAAACACTGTTTATTTTAATGTTTTTAATAAGGACACATTAACGACAGATTTTTAATTAAAATACGAGTTATCCGGTAGTAATTATTTCTAACTTAGAATAAATTTAAAATGTTGTATTTCTATGTAAAATGAGGTAATTTATTGAATCACTGAGCTAATTTATCCTCCACATGAGAAGGTAGACGTAATGTTTTTACTGTTCTTGATCTTCAATCCGTTTTAATATTTTGATTAAAGTTTTAGTGAGCTCCCTTTCATAAAAGAATCCGTCTTGGTAACAGAGTTCGAGTATTATCTGATTGAGTTTTAAAACAAAATACCCTTTACCTTAAGCATGGATATCCTGACAACACAAATCATATTTTATATTGTGCTCAAGTTTCCTAAATTGAATGATTACCAAATATAGTACCGCTGCTTATAAATATTAATACGTCATAGCAAAAACAATGGGCATGTTATTTGTCATATCTCTTGGACCAATTGGATCAGACGTGATCGACAACAATGCCCCTTCGAAAAGGTAAACATTTTTTTCATAACTTTAATCGAGCGGCATTTATTATAAATATTTTCTGGAAGACGTGTTTCAGATTATGACATCCTTGATAGAGGAGGCGGTGGAATGCACTTGGGATATCGCATATCGCAACGGTATCATGTTTGCCATTCCTTGGTTGTGCAGAGCACTCTTGGAAAACTCTACTTAATTAAACTTTTTGTGAAAGCGGTGTTCTTCAAAGGCCACTCGAGTGCTTTCATATGATGTATTCATTAAATATTAAATAATGTTTAACCGACTCACAATTTAATTACATTTAATTTCACCAGAAGAATGCAATAAATCAATTTTTAAATACCGAATTGACAACAAAATGTTTTAAGTTTTTAAGTTTTTAAGTTTCTGCATTCGGTTACTCTTTAGCATTAGTATTTTTGATATAGTTTATGTACTGACAAAAAAACCTTTTCTAACATTATGTGTAACAGTTATGTGTACGTATTCCAACCAAATTGGTACAGTAATAAATGTAATGTGATTGTCTAAACTGTTCACACCTCCTTGAGCCAGAATCAACTAAACGTACAAAACAAATGTAATCAAGTATAAATATTGAAATGTTTTGATTCTATTTTATGTCTTACGTAATATATTTCATAAAACAAATATCTATCGAAAACTTTTGGGAGCGGCGTGTCGAAGATGAAATTCCAATCAGTTTCATTTTGTTTACTTAACATAGTTACATAGTTATTGCGCAACCTCATAGAACTTAAAATGTAATTTATTTTTTTATAAACTTACCCCATTCTGACTAATTATTATTTCTTGAATTATTTCATTTTATACATCGAACACAGAGTGAGAAAGTGTGTTTTATGTAAATAAAACAAAAAACTAATGACCATATTAAACAATCAACGATGGTGACTACAAGAAATAATAACAAATTCAAAAGGACTGTAGAAAAATTGACAAACTATTTAAAAAATGCAAGCCTATTTAAAGAAGGCAATACTTCTTAAAGTATTTAAGTAACCAACATATAAAAGAATGGTAGTGTTGCAGTCTAAAAGAAAAATAAATTATTTGGGAGCGTACCGGACCCAAAAGAGCAGGTGAAAGACTGCACAGAATATAAACCACAAAATTATTAAGGAAGCCTTACTATATTTTCAAAAAATATTCACCAAGACAAACTGAGTTATCCATTTACAAAGAATAAAGGTTGCTCACTAAAAGTCAAATTAGTAACAAATAGTTTGTTTAATAGTTAACCAAAATTATTTAACAGAAAGTATATAATATGACAATTCAAAATTGTCAACAAAGAGTAAAAATTTACATGCCCTTAATAAAAATTTTTTTTATACGCCCTTATTTAGTTACAAATTATTACAAAAAACCTTTCCCTAAAACGCTAAGAAACCCACCCTTTGTTTAAGTTTTAATTAATTTAAGATTTACAATTACAAAGAAAAACTCAATTAAAAAAAAAATACAAACAGTTCTACATATTCTGTAACTTGGTAGTTATTTAGGACAAAGTTTACATGAAAAGGTACAATGTTAAACTTAAACTAACAGACAATAGCTTTTTTTTATAATTATGGAAATTTTGTATACCGTACCTTAGTATACAATGTTGGCCAACTTATATGTATATCTGTATTAAATTGAAAATAATTAATTTAGAAGATTAAACAAAAATAAATAAATAGGTAAGAAATAAATAAAGTTTGTGACGTCACTATAATAATAAACAAAACAATTTAAAACAATTTAGAAGACTAGCCCCTTTGGGGCTGTTAAATCCAAAAGTGCTATAGCGATATCCCATCCATATATATTTTATTTAATTATCTATACCTAGCCTAGCTTATGCTCTAAAATAGTATATACATTTTTCTTTTGTTTTAACTTCAAAAACAACAAAATTATTTTTTAACAACACACTTTCTCTTGTTTTAAAATTCACTTGAAAAACATTTGTTGGTTTAAACTAGTTAAAAATGTCACACTGGGTGAATTGTTTTAGCACTAGCCTTTTATTGAAAAGTTAATGTAGATGAAATTTAACCTCAAAGGCATTGTCATTAACAGGCTTTACATTTACATTTAAGTGCCTTTACGTAAAGTTAATTTTTATTTTTTTTTTTTAGTTTGCACCACAACTATATCCAAAAATGTTCAGGCCTTTATAAAGGTTTCTGTTAGTATAGCACATTACATTTATTTCCTTTTTTTTTTTAATACATAAACAGGCCAGTAGGCAAGGATAGCCTTATTTAAAAAAAAAAACAAAAAAGGTGAAGCTCTAGCAGTATATAAAAGGTGTCATTACGGGTCGATCTTGGTCCAGTTTAAAACTGCATCAAAAGACAAAAATTTATTAGTGCCTTTGTCACATGTTTTAGAACACAAGTAAAACTTTGTATAAACTTGTCTGAAACTTACTTTAATTAAAGCTTTGGTTTAAACAAAGTCGGATACTTTAGATTTAAAATGAAATTTAGGGCTTTAAAGTTTATAGTAAAATCTCTATATTTAAATGCACAAAGGTACACCAAATATCATGCTATTGTCAGACAAACAAAGATACAGTTTAACAATGGTTTTTAACATTTTAGTTTCAAAATGATGCAACATAAAACAGTTCTTTACCTAGACTTTTTTTGGTACAGATTTTACTAAGCAAAACTTATTTGACTTTCACTTCAAATGCATTTAAGAAAGAAAATATTTAGTTCACAATAATTAGATTTTTCACCAAATCAAACCAAACGGCTACTTTGAAATACATGGTCTTAAGGTTAAACAAAAGATTGATTTATTATGCATAACTCAGATTAATGATTTGAATAGAAAAGAAATACAATTTAAAAAAAAACAACTTAATCTCACTAACCTGGATTGACACTAATTGCTAAAATATGTAAAGACGGAGTTAAACTCGGCAAGAGAGCACGTTTACTTTCGGCGGAAGATATCAGACGTGACCTACTTTGTGTGTCCTACTGTTCGAGAAACTTCTAAATAGAAAGAGTCCGGACTAAAAAAAACGTCAGAGGCTGTGACGTAGGTTGACATAGAACTAGCAGCTGTTCAGATAAGACAGAGTGAGTGTTTACATAAGATTAGGACGAGTATAGAAGTTAGGGAAGTAGCCGAATTGGATTTCTATAATTAAGTGAAAGAAAATAAGATTATGTAGCTTTAGGATGCTACAGTAGTTGGCCTCTCCGTCAGATGCTTTAAGTAGGCTACTCGTACTTATATATATACATATATAGGTTACAATAATTTCCCCTAACAACTGAACAGTTGCAAAAAATGTTATATAAAACCTGGGGAAACGACATAACAAAAATTGTAACGTATTTCTGAGAAAAATAATAAGTATTTATTTATTATACAATCATAGGAAACATTTAGTAATTAATTATTTGTACGTCAGAACAAATTTTGACGTCATACAATCGAAACCAATCCGTATAATCAAACTGAATCATCATTCTGCTTGTTCTGTACCAGGACAGTTTTACAGTAAATTAATGCTTGTCGACAACTCTGTCTATAGTAATTACACTGTATACAAATAAACATCGATCGATACCAACACAAACAATTATTGCGAGCTCCGTATATTATGCAGTTACACTCATTGTGAAGAACTTAATTAGGAAACCCAATACAATGTTCTCTGTAACAAATATTTATGTAGACAATTGAATATGTAAGCTAATTGTACTTTTAGATAACACGAAATTATTGCTTTTTAATATAAAAATTATTAATCAAGTTGAGACTTAATCATGTGCTTGTAAACATTTTAATTGTGTAATAAACGTATACTTATGGAAGTCGTAAATAAAGTGTATATTTTCTTGTCTAGCTTTTTATTGTGGCAGTTTATGTTTTATCTGTACGTCCACAAGTAAAGTTTATTGTTCCGAAATTCAAAAGGAAAAATATAACTCTTTTCTGATCTCTCGTTATGTGTGTAGATGTAGAATCATGTGTACCCTTTGGTTTGCGTTTGAATGACTTTCATATATATATTTTTTTTTTTAAGTTTCATGACGTTCAATACCTAAAGGAAAATAGTGAACTCTTAGCTCTAGGATTGTTAGATAGTCAAAGCATACTTCCAAGTATCGGATATATGTGTTAAGATGAAATTTGGTACAATTATAAAACATGTCAACCCGCATATATATAAGCAATAACACAGATTCGAAAATTAGAATAGTAAAAACTCCAAAAAGGTTATTAAATTTCGGGTCTGGAGTTTTGCAAACAACAATAAAAAATAAATAATGCGTGAAACTTCCGTATTGAGTACTGTTTTGAAGAAGTATACTTAGTGGTGGCCTATAACAAAATAATAATTTGTGACAAATAATTTTCAAATATTCCCAAATTCGTAGATTTTTTATCAACGTTTTTACAATGTACCAGTTAGTCTAACAAAGAGGAGGTGCAGTGTTTAACGTAAGCAAATCATAGGCCACCACTTACCAGTACCAAATGTTTCGCACTGGACCTTCATAAGTGGTACTCGAATACTTTACGAAACACAACAGCGAAACCTAATCATTTGGAACAAGTTAATTAAAATATTGGTTTCGTATTATTGCCATAATATATTATCGTATTTAGGGACCGTCACCTTTTACCTCGTTCTCACCACTAATTCATAGGTTATTTCTGCGGTGGTTATTGGTTTATCTTTGAATCAGTATATGGAGTATATTAAATGTTCATACGTTTCTTGTAAATTACGCATGGCCACCAAAATGAAGCGACACTTTCGAGAAAGAACAGCATAGAGGAACGATATTAAGGGTGTACATAAAGTCTTGAGTACTGCTAATACAATAGAACATGGTAAAGTAGGTGCAAACTTTAACGTAAGCCCTTCGAGTATTTTTTGACACCTTTAATCCTTCTTCACTAGCAGCACAGGTTACGCATAGCCTTACATAATAGATCTATTGATTGATGAATAACTTACAGTCTTAGGAATTAAAAAAGTATTAGCGAACGCTAGTATCAACAACTCCTTCGTTTTTAAAATATATACAATACGAGTTTATTAAGAATTTGCCAAGAGGTTTTCTGATAAAATAAGTGGTAGCTTAACCCTAGGACACTAGCTTTAATTGGAATATTGTTATTACTAGAAACACGCAATATTAAGCCCCTAATACCAGTATATTTCCGGAAAATGGTGAATAAAAAAAGTTGCATATTCAAATCATTTTTACTATTTAAAATTAAAATGTTTATCAAATTACATTAACTTTATAAGATAATATGTATTAGTAAATATTATTAATTGCATATGTTTCATTTGTTCGGAACCTATGCACACTGAGGGCATTTTTTTCAATTGCTGTTCACCACAGATAACTTTTTCAGCAGCTACAGTAAGTATAGTATCTGACATCCTCTTATTTTTCCAATCACAAAATTAACAGTAGTTTCTTCTTCAAATTTATCTTATGAGAACTATCTCATGGAAAAGTTGCCATTGGAAAAACCTATTATTACTTTATGGTCTAAATTTATTGGTTGTAAATATTTTTCGTTATCTGCAAAGTGTATCAGTTTCCAAGCAATACAATAGGCAACTACGTTATGCAGCACATGTTTGGGAATCTCGAAAATACCACAGTTATATTTAAGCATACTGTTAAACACTCCAAATTACGTAATTTATATAAAAACTAGTAAGGATGGAATTATTTAGGGATTTATTACGAAATAGAAATAGTCACGAACTTAGGGCAGTACGATAAAAATAGCCGATTAAAGTATTTAATTAATAAAATAAGTGCTTAAAAGAAAGAGAAGTTTATATTCCATCATCAAATAGAAAATATCTCAAAACTTATTCAAGTTTAAATTTCTATCTGGGTGAAAAGGAATATTTTTATTTTGTTAATGATGGGTCTAACATTAATTAGCGAGACATTCAATTATCGTTTAAGTGTAGAGTAGAATTAATTCATCTGAATAATCTATTACAAACCTTGGGTTGAGGGTTATGTTTTTTGTGTACTGTGGAAGTAATAGAATACGTATACCATTTTGTATCAGAATGAAAAATATTCGTGGAATTTAGAAAGACTTATTTTAGTAAGACAATTCTTGATAAAGTCGGATTTCAAATAACTTATGAATGGTCAGCATTGTGTAATTTGCTAAATAACTATCTCCAGCAAATGTAGCACTATAGGCCATGATAAAAGAGTGAAACTTAAACAAAATTTAATGATATTTACATTGGGTTAAGTTGTGGTAAGTTTAGTTATAAGTGAAGTCATGTATGTTGCGTTAGCGAATGTTGAATATTTTATTAATGTTTTATTTATGTTTATATTAATTCTTTATAATTTTTAATACATTCATATGAAAGGGAATGAAATTATAAAATACAATAGGACTATGTAAGAAATATTGCATTGTTATTTTGTTGTCAACCAAGCAGACGAGAGATTCGTATGGCCCTTAAGTATGTAAGCCTTCAAATAATTAATTGCATGTGATTGCACTATGGAGCATATATTATTATTATCATAAAACATTGTAAGAAACTTAAAATTTAAATTAGGTTTGTGGTTGTTACTGCATATTTTTTTTGCGGCCATCTTTAAACAGCCTTCGTAAAAATAAATTTAAAATTATAAGTATTAAGGGCTTATGTGGAACACAATTAATTTAACTTTGTATGCTAAACCACTTTGCATTTTTAAGACATAATAAATTGATCGACATTGTGTCATATGAACCCTTCTCTATTTCTGCATGTAAGTAATGCGAAGTTAAATCTATAAAGACAATTACGAATACTTTTTACATTATATTGGTAAAATGGTTCCAATGTATGATTCAAATAATCAAACAAAATGTAAAAAACCTGATTTTCTCACTCTCTTACTCATTAATTAATAGACCAAAGTCTGTATTGTGTTATTTAACACCTTATTATGCAAAATAATGTTTCAAAAATATATTCTGATGAAAGAATTTAATTTGTAGGTTTAAAATGTAAATCAATAGATGTATTTGTTAACCTTAAAATACACCTCTATTGATACTAATTCCTTTTAAATTGTCTTATAAACACTTTTAGGGTGAGATAAGTGGTACAAAATAGACCACATTTAATCAGTGGATTCAATTTGTGATTTTAGTAAACAATTTATTAATAGTATATGTTTTTAATGAAAATACATTAAATAAATTTGTATGTGTTTAACTGAATATTTTAATAAATTTAGTTGAATTCATCTCACCATAAACTATTTCTAAGAACTGTGATTATTGT
This sequence comes from Philaenus spumarius, assembly GCA_018207615.1. Lineage (NCBI taxonomy): Eukaryota > Metazoa > Arthropoda > Insecta > Hemiptera > Aphrophoridae > Philaenus > Philaenus spumarius. The sequence continues at coordinate 320,876 of JAGFPH010000428.1, read as the reverse complement.
AGCGTAAAGTAAAATTATATTTTCATTAAAACAACTCGTAAATCAAATACGCCTTTAAACATGTTTGCACACACTCGTAACTCATTTTTGCAGTAAAATTACATTACGAGAGAGTTTAATTAGTCTTCCGTTGTTTAAACAAGGAAATGTTGAAGTTTCATAATTCATTTTGTGACAAGATGGGACCAAGTAAGGGACAGGGGAGCTGAATGTTTATTGAAACTCGCCCTCCCCCTCCTCTCTGTGCTATTCACCTCCCTACAACAGGTGTTCCTAACAAAGAACATTTCACATGAAACTTGAGTCGTAAACCAAGTCCTGTGTTCTTTTCTCATTTATGCCCACAGTTCCATTTCATAGAAACCTCAATCCCGACATACCATAAGTAAATAACAATGAGTTTATTCATACCTTATAAAACACGCAACCCTTCAACATTTCCACAAAGGATATTGTCCGGTCTTTACAGAAGTGCATTATTGAAAAATAACACCAAACATTATGTTTTTAATATACAATAGTTGGGATACAAATAAATTATGCTGCGCAATATATTTGTTTAGCATATAAAACACAAGTATTAAATGGTTTTTATAATAATAGAGTTACTTATTAAACAAACGATGAAACAATTATTTGTAATTTTGAATAATTTATTACCATTAACATACAGAAATTAATTTTGTTAACAAGTTAAAAATAGTGAAAAAGTTTTAAATTTAAGACAATGTATCTCCATTTAGTAACCATCTGCCAACTAACCAATATGGGAGCCGTGTCCGCGACTGGAATACTACCCCCCCTATCAAAAGCGGGTCGCCGGAATACTACCCTCCGGAAAACTACCCCCCCCAAGCAGGGTCCTACAATTATACTGTTATCGGCAACATACTGTGACTAAACAGTTTAGGTTAGTCCTCTAGTTTTTTTTTTATTCTAATTATATCGAAACTTGAGTGTGCGTGACTGGAAAACTGCCCCCCCCCCGATCTCTGACGTCAAAATGACGTAGGAACCTGCCTGGGGGGGTAGTTTTCCGTGGGGTAGTATTCCGGCGACCCATCACCGGTAAGGCAACTACGCATGTGCAAATAATGGTTTGCCTAATATACGTTTATCTTTTCATACAAAGAATTTGTTATTTTCACTTCAACTCATTCTTTGTATAGAAGAAAAAATTATAAAATTTAAAGACCGATATGAGAACTTACAGTAAACAGCTCTTTAATTTAATTGGTACGTAATAATTATTAAAGATAATTAAAAAGGAAGTTCTAATAGTTTTATCAAATTAATATTATAATCATAATACAAAATCATTGGTCATACAAAAATTTACCAAAATGTGTAAGTCCTTGTTTTCTGTCAGTAAACTGAATTTTACGAAATGAATCAAATCTGGCCGCTTGTAAATCAAGAACTACTGATCTGATTTTCATGATTGCTTCTTTTGTGTGCCTGGCCGCTGGCTGTCAATGTTGCTCCAAATTAAATTTCATATTGATAATTTTATTGTTTTCACAGCTACATAAATTTTATTACATATTATATTACTTCAGCTCTCATTAAAATTCCGATTAATTGAAATCTTGCGAAAATTCTAAAAAAATTACCCTAATTTTTTATGACTTTTCTCAACGTTTTCGTGGTCTCTGTAGACTATAAAGCAATACGAAATTTTGTGTCCGTGTGTCTGTCTGTCCGTCCGTGGACACGATATATGCATTCACAGACGTCGTAGAAAAATTCTGGTGGCGCCAAAATCTTAATAATTTTATTGCGGAGAGTTGACTAGCTTTTGAGCTTTCTAGCGTGACATCAACGTTACGTTTGTGACTAAAACCAATGAATACAGCTGTATTCATTGCTAAAACTTCACATTTTTGAGTATTAAAAAAAAAACATGATCAGAAGTCTCGAAAAACTGTTCTATCTTTTTATCTTGTTTTAAAAATCACTTATCACTTTTTTTTTATCTTTTAAGTTTTCCAAAATTTAAATTTTTTTACGAATAAACACATAGAAACAAAATTTGAGATTGTGTTATTTTCAAACACAATAGATAACAACAAAAATTACGAATTCAATATTCCTACAAGGTACTTCATACTTTAATACTTTAAATAAAAACATTATTTATAAATGTTTGATAAATTATATTTTTTGTCAGTATAGAACTTTATGACAGGAGTACATATGACGCAAGTCTTATATTTTAATAATTTTCGTTTCAAACATCAAGTTTAAGCCAAGTCGTTTCTCCAACGTAAACTCTACAATGGTAAGAAGAGAGTATGTATGATTTCCCAAAGGCCACTACAATATTCATTGTACAAAGTGCGCTAATTTCTACGGTAGATTCATTGGCGTTGCCAACCATGTCACCGTTAAATCCTCTAGAGAAGACATTGTTTACAGCAAGTAATTTATATAAGAGTACGTACATCTCAAGACCGTACATATTCGACATAACAGTGAACGTAAATGTACAGTCTGGTAAACAAAGTGTTAGAATTTATATAAGAGTACGTACATCTCAAGACCGTACATATTCGACATAACAGTGAACGTAAATGTACAGTCTGGTAAACAAAACGTTAGAATTTATATAAGAGTACGTACATCTCAAGACCGTACATATTCGACATAACAGTGAACGTAAATGTACAGTCTGGTAAACAAAGTGTTAGAATTTATTTAGATTGAAATGAAAATGTATTGTTTTCAGGGAACGTTTTTCTTCTTTACAAGTTAGATATATTACATATATGTATTTACTGGCTTTTTCATACATTATAACGCTTGCTTTCCTCTTAGATTATATTCTAATTGTTTTACGATATTGCACCTAAATAACAATGCACAGTAAATGCAAACACAAACAGCAACAACGTACCATTTGTTTATTTTTTAATACTTTAATTCATCAGCCAAATAATTTATATTATTTTTTAATTATTCTACAGTAAGTCTACGTAAAATTGTTAACATATTTATAATTTTTTACTATCAAAAGATAATTAATAACGCAGTAATCTATATATAATTTTGTTTGCATAGGTTTCCTAAAATGTATTTAATGCTTTAACAAATTTGTGAAACATAATTAATTACGTGAGGGATTTTTGCTGTGACTTGGTACTTTCAGGTAACATTTTATGGTTTAGTGAAAACTGCTTATTTATTTATTGCTTTCAAACAAAATTAGTTACATTTATATTTTATTAATTTTTAGTTATCTTTAAATATGACAACTAATAGCTAACTTAGAATAACAACAATTATAAAATAACTACAACAGAATGTAACAAAATATAAGTAGAAAACAACTAATTATTTAAAGTAAGAAAATACAACTTTATATGTTTTAATGGACTGTCGAAATAAAAAATAAAAAAATTTTTAATATATGTTCATGTTTTAATTATGATTAGTGTGACTTATAATTTATAAATACATAGAAAATTTCCACTTAGCCTTGCAGTTCAAGGTTTTAAAAACCTACGACCAAAATAATAATAAAAAACAACTCATCAGCACTTTCTGTACTCAATATAAGTAAGGATTTATTAAATTATGCCTTCGTGATGGGGACTGGTGATAAAAATCGTAGGCTGCCAAGACAGAGCTTGAAAAACAGAAAAACACTCCTCAAAGATTTTGCAAAGGTACGAAGTATCCTTTGAACGAAACCCTCTCCCTAGACAGTATCGTAAAATATACATTCTTTCAGGATCAAAACTTTACCAATATCCAAAATTCAGAGTAAAATAGTTTGTGACTTCTGATTATTGGAACAGACACACCGATTAGAATACTTTAAAACTTTTTGAAATTTTATTTTTATAACTTTTCACGATGCAAAAATCTATTGTAACAGACAGATATGGTTTTAAGATCAACAGCAAACCCAGTGAACCTATAGGGCTCTGTATTTTAATTTAAGGGACCACAAAATAAAATATAAAAAACGTGAGAAATAGTTTAAACCTATACAACTACCAATAACACACGTCTAGTAATATAATTAAAATAGTAAAATATATAGAAGAAACGGGATTAAATTAATTTTACAAACCTATTTGGGAGGTAATTTTAACTTTCTTACAATCTTCAAAGAATGCAATTACACAAATTAAATTCTTGTTTATAATGTGAAGGTATTTAAGTGGTATTTTAAGTATCTAGTATAAATGAAACACGTTTAGTGAATTAAAGTTAATATAATACAAATCTAAACATGATTTACCAACTGTGTTTTTAAAAGAGAACCCATGACTAATTAATGTACCACCGCAATTAGAATATAGTTAATTTGGATGTAAATCTATGTTATACCAATCAAATGAAAGGATTCTTCTTAGCTCTTGAATTTGTAGAAAATTATTCTCTACAAAAACATCATATCACATTTAAACATGAGCTGCTTTCAGCTTCATTCATCTAACCAACAAACCTTTACTTTCAGTTAAATTCTAAAAATACTTTATGGCGTACTACAAAATGGTCTTATATTTTCTCCTCTTTAATTATCTTCTCCCTTTATAAAACCTTCCACTCTCCCTTTCATTCTGCCTCTTAATTAAATGTTACGGTATTTCGACTTTCTCTTTAAATGAACCGCTGCTGGATTGAGCAAAAGAAACAGGAGTAATGGTTGATGGGGTCCTCCAAAGGGGAAGGTTTATAGGTACGAAGGAGTTCAGGGTAGTTCCTTCATAACAAGGGCAATAAATGAAGCAAGAAATAACATCGCAGGGGGGATGTTTGTACCGTATCAAAAGTACTTTAATTACTGAATTAAAATTATTCATTTATATTCGTGGGTTTAAATTTAAGCTACAGATTATGGGACTAGGTTTGCATGTTCATACTAGCTCATTTTTAATCATAAAATGATAATCTGCTTTGGACAAAATTATTTCAATAATACATTTCTTAACGCATACATCCTTATGTTACATTTTAACTAAATTCAGTTCAACTTGGATGGTCAGTCAGTTAAATTAATATTGTTAGTAGTTTCTAAATTCTCAAAATCTGAAACGTTAATATCTGATACGTAAGACAAATATTTTACTGCAAGTAATGTTGCAATTTCTGGTACAGTATTTGATATAAGTTCAACACCAAGGATATTCAAGAAATACTCATTACATTACGAAACAAATATTTGTGATATGTTTTCTCTTCAGTAACTTAAGCTGAATTGTATAATGAGTAATACAATATGATACTGAGGAGTGATGAAAAAAGTAAAGTTTTTCGTGCAAAAATCCGATTGTGTGGCTTTTGTTGTGCTGTGTATATCTCTTCTATTTATCTAATAGATGCAAACAGTAATCGATTCGGTAAAAATCGGATTATAATAATAATTTATGGCTATTATTCTACATTATTATTTTTAATTATGTGATCCATTTAAAAAGAAATAATATAATAATTGCTAGTTCTTCTATTTAAAATTTTGAATACAATACAAATTGTGCACAAGGACCATATTGTCTTTATAAAATAAGCCAATAAGAATTAATTTACCAATCCCTTCCTGAGACATTCACATATTCTTCTCTGTAACATCCTATAAATAGTATTACAAAGTTTCAATAATTAAACATAATTATGTTAATCCCAGTCTGGCAGGGAGTTACTAGATAAAATAAAACCTGATCACAAAATCTCCAACAAATACGTTTACTAACTTCAAACGCGTTTCACCGATAATGTCGCCATCCTCAGTGATGCACGGGCTATAGTAACCAAACTTTAGCTAACCTAAAAGTGTGACAACGTACCGTTTAACTCGACAACCTTGAAACGGTACGTTGTCAAACTACAGGGATGGCCTTTAGGGTCAATCGTTTTCCAAATTTTTTTGGAACGTATTTTAAATTATGGGTTAGCATATAATAATTGGTTTGACGAAGAAATTTAATAAATACGACAAATGTTAAAATTTTTATATGTTTACCTGTGCACGACTTTCAATCGTTGTTTTCTTTCTGCTGTGACGACCGCGGTTTCGGGTTACTCCATCGTCGACCTACCCTCGCCTGGGTAACAGGTGCTTTGTGCGTTTTGTGTGAGATAAACAACTAGTGAGTAAGTGGTTTTATTTATTGACAAAAATATAAGAAGAAACTGAGTTTACAATAAAAATGATAAAATAAAAAAAAAAAATATTTGGTTGCAAAGCAGAGTGATATATAAGTTATTGGTTTTATGATACTGGTATAGTCGTGTAATAAAATGTTCTTCTAAACTAAAATTGCCCGTTATAAATAATTTACCAGGGCAATAAATCAATATAGTTTAATTAAGATCCAACTAATTAACAAATAAGATCGAAATAATATTGTAAAAGCATTCGACCGTTGTGATGCCTTCTTCAATCTGTGTCGAACATAATTATTCAGATTATACCAGTAGTTGTTAATTTATATTTTGTTTGTGTGTTTCATGGAAATATCCTAACCGTAATGTTACTCCAGAGCATAATATTAATATTAAACTAACCAAAGCTATTTTAACTTCCTAACCAACATTTTGGATACTTGCAAAGAAAATAAGAAACGTCCTGTTTTGCTAATTTGTAGGGTGCATGGTGTTAGGGTCGTAAAAATAAGGGCACTGATGACAGATGTTTCCAAGTGCTTAATTTATTTTTATATTTAAATTCCTCTCGCTCTTACAACGTTTATTACAGTATACGTGTTCTAAATTTTAAAGTTTGCATATTGGTTTATTATAGGCTACATATACGGTAATGATGCATGTTTCAGGGTTGCTTGTGGTTTGTTTTTGCCATCTTATGACTAGAAACCGACAGAATCTAATGTTAAATTGTTTGAAAAATCCAATAGTAAAATAAAGACAACAAACATATTTGTACCTTACTTAAATTAAAAAATTCAGTGTCCAATTAATGAAATACATTTAAAAATGGAAGAAATATTTATAAAAGGTGTTGTTAATAAAAAAAACAAACACATCAAAAACAAAACTATGAATCATAACTTTAATAATAGAATGGATGGTTTTATACGGCAGCGAGAACGTTTCGCAACCCTCCTAAACTAAGCAAACAGGCAAATTAAATACCGTTATTGGTATACAGCCAAACATTACTCTTTCTCTAGTAATTGTAACGTAAACTAGGGTTAGTTCGATTGAAAACATAAATGTCCACATTGGTAACTTGCAACATATCAGTAACCTGAGAGAAATATTTTTTTTAGTTTACGTTACGCTAAGGGCGTTCTTGTTTTGGAGGTTTCATAAAGTTTACATTTATCTAGCTGTAGCTCCTGACTTCGGCAAACCATATAGGTAGGGATTTTTTGTAAATGATTTACTATACAAGTCATTCGCGCACAGTTTTCGTGAATCTTTACTTTTCTGTTTAGCCAGTGTACCAATAAAATATACCAACACATAATTTGTACCTGATTGTTATAACTTATTTAGTTAAATCTGTTTTTTTTAATCCTTATTGATATTCAAAACATTTTACGGATTATATTGTAGATATTTGCTTAGCCATTATTTTGTTTAGCTCACGTTTTTTCTTTTAAAGGTTTTTACAGTTAAGGCTTAAAAACACCACCACCATGTTTAATTTACAATTACTGCTTATCACTGTTTTGAAAAAAGTTCATGTTACCCGGATAGAACTGTTAAACCATAATGATACGAAGTTTTCTATTATAATCATAAATAATAATAGCTCATAATGAACAAAAAAAAAACATAAACATACTGCCACGCGCAAACCTCCCTACCCTTTTAATTTTTTCAATAAACACAACCTTTTGTTGTTAACTTTAACACTTTCCCTCATCAAATAACACCCAAGTGTTTTCAGGCCTTATTTGACGTTGTTCCGTTGTACTAACCCGTGAGAACAATTTGAGAGGTTTGGCGAGGGCAAGAAAAGGAAAACTTTTTGTTTCCTATTCTTAAGTTTTTTAAATTTAAATTAGTTAGACCTTTTTTGTCTTTTGTGTAGTACACTAGCTCAATTCTAGACTCTTTTTCGGGATCGTTCCCTTTGGAGTTAAATTTGTAGTGATCCGTGAATAACTCACCTGCTGACTTAATTACACTAGAGCACTGAATGGTTTTAGGATTAATTTGATTGGATTTGTAAATTATATATTCAAAAATTTTCTACTGAAAACTCAAAAACGATTTATTTTTTAACATAAATCCATTAACTTTGAAACAACAAATTATTATTATCAAAAACACAATGAAATTTATTAATCTTTAACTTATAATTACATATATTGAAAAGTAGCAAAGTGATTAATTAATTTATTAATTAAAATTTGTATATTAATGATTATATTATTTACATACGACGATTTGCCATTGTGAGTAATGAAATTTACTAAACGAGTTTACTTTATTCAATTTCCCCAGAATCTACTTGAATTTATTTATTTAGTTTATTTTAATTTATTTATTATTTTGTAAAAAAGGGATTTATTTAAAATTAT
>JAGFPH010000428.1:221006-312365 GCA_018207615.1 Philaenus spumarius | reverse complement strand
CCTTTGGCTTTAATCCTTTGTTATCTTGACTTTGAATTTATTTTAATAATTCAATGTAATTAATTAACCCCAATTGGATCGGTCGATTGGCCGTTCCAATACAATTTTTTTAAATATTGTAGATAATTTTATATACAACGAATTTATTACTAACTTCTTGATTTATTATTTCAGAAACAAATTCCTTTAAAACTCTATCCAGTAAGGAGGAATTAAATTCATTCTTGTCAATGTTTTTTCTTAATGTATTTATCTAACTTTGATAAATACAATGGCTGGTCTAAAATAGTAAACATAGCTACAAATTAAATATAAAAGCATAAACAATCTTATAATAAAGACTTATTTAAATATTTCAAGTTAATAAAAATTGTTAAAACAATTACAGAAACATTATTCAAATGCTCTCTACAAATTAATTCATTTTCGTGATTGGTTGTAGTAAGGAACGTAATTAGTAATTCGAGTTTACAAATATCTATTAGAGTAATGAACGTCATGCAGGAAATGTTTTACTCCGATTGACACTAACTTCTATCTTCATGCAAGACGAGTCACACAAATTCAAAGTTTAGACTTTAAGCAAAGACTAAAGGGTTGCAGCCCTTTAGATGATCAACAGGCTAAAGCAAAGTTAATAATCTAAACCATGTTAATTTCAGAGGGGGAGTGTTTTGTTGCGAGTGTTTAATTCAATTGAAAAGTAAATGACAGAGCTAAACCCTATCCTGCCAATTTTGTTTTTTCACGCATCAATAATTGGCTACGTTCTGCACTATGTTTTAGATAGCGAATTTCCGCTTTAAATTGGCTTAGGAATGTTAGCAGAGGTGAACTTTATTGGCCGTTTCGCGTTGATCCCCTGTGTTAAATGCTGGATGTTTTTACCCCTCTACCCCCTTTGGATGGTAGGAGGGGTATCAGAGAGGAAGGGGCTCTAGGTTGATTGCAAAATGTTTATCGGGTTAGTTCAGCTTGTAGATGATTACAAGCCTTTGTACTTGAAACCCTAGTACACGTGTTCAGTTAGTCTATTTGTAAAAGCTAAAAGCTTGTAAACTCAAAACAAACAAAATATAAGTGCGTTATTTACCACTCTATTCAGGAAAAAGCTTTATCGCATGATTAAACAAACAAACCGTTACAAAAAATTTACTTCGTGACTTTAGTTTTAAAGCAAAGTTTGATACATGTCATGACAAATGAAATATGTGTACAATTTTAAAACGCTTTATTTTTACTACTTTATTTGCAGGATATGTTATATTTTATAACCCATGTTTGTATTACTGTAACATGAAGATATATTTTGTTTTATAAAGTAATTGCATTTTGCAATATTATATTACAGTGAAAAATACTTTTTTGTATCTCAGCAGGTGTCATCAGTAAAAAACATTGTTCTGAAGATCTCAAAATAGATTAAATATTTTCTATAAATTAGTATTATAAATTTAAATTTTCCTTACTGAATTTTTATATTGCATTATATAAATAATAATTAATTTAAAGAGGGCTTTTATAAAGTGTAATACACTAAATATTGTACTTAACAGCACGAAACACATAAGTTCGATTTGTAATATATTTGTGGGAAACAACATTTCATAAACACAAAAAACCAAAACCTAGACTGTGAGCACCAATTTGGATAAATAATGTAAAGTAAAGGTTAATAGACTTTGTGATTTAAGTTAATGTTGTCAATACTGTAAATACAAACAGTTATAATAACGGATAGCACTAATTATATTTAATCACCTAACGGTTCCTTTTAAACATTGTTTAAGTATTAAACAAATAAAAGAGCACTGTGGCGACCAAATCACACTGATTTAAATAAAAACACCAACCCACAAAACAAGGACCAAAAGCAATAACTAAACAACTAAATTGTAAGTTATGTTTAATACGTTACCCTTGTGTACATTTCGATGACATGGTCATCATCCTCAGAGGGTTCTAACACTACTCCTTTAGTGTATAGGAGTAGTGTTAAAAGGGTCAGCTCTGCATTTATATTATCTAAGTGTTATTGATTTATGAACAATGTCCTTAATTTTAATATTACCGGCATTTAACCAATTTGAACAGTACAGTCATTTTTATCATGGTGTAATAAGTTCAGATTTGTCTTGATTCATGTACATATATGTTGAATATAAATTTTAATGATGATTTATATTTTTAAAGTATTTTAATGAATATGTCTCTCCAAAAGAACTGACGGGCGTAAGTGCAGTTACGATCTTTACAGCATTCCTAATTAATTCAAATATGTTTTAAAGTGTATCGAACACCATCACAAGCTAGGCACAAAATTAATTACACAAACTTTTTTATATTGATAATGTAAATCAGGGTGAAAATAAAATAAAATTTAGAATGATTATAGAACCCCGTCGCCGATATTCTACGACGCAACAAATTTAGATAAACCTTTGAATCATGAAGTTATGGAGCATGATTTTAGTCTCATGTTGCTTTTCTAAATTGCCCTAGCTTATATCAGAGACCGGTAACTTTTTGGATATTCCGTTTTTTGTGATTGTTGACATGGGCAAAAATTGGCGTTTTATTATAGTAGAATACATATTTATTTATAACTAATTTTACCTTGTATCCGTCTTGTGACTTCGTTCAGCGTATGTCTATGAAACGTTTCGAAACACATATTTAATCGTAATATATAAAACATTAAAACCTTCACATTAAATATAACACAAAATTATTTAACTAACAACACAAAACACCCTACTGTGACATGTAATTCGGGTAGATGTCTACTTTATACTGCGGTCAAACGACTACCCGATATTACTTATATCTATTTGTGACTTGGATACTTATGCAATGAGTTTAAAATACTTATTTGTTTGTAACTGTTTTCTTTGTACTTGTACTAACTTGTGGTACAGTTTTGGTATCAGTGTTCAATGTTTGTTTCACAACAGTTCTCACCAAATAACTATAATAACTATAATTATAATATAAATCATCCCATTTTTGTAAGAGTAAACAGTATGAAAAAATAAACATTCATATAAGTGGCTGTTTTAGTCATACGAATTTTGAAACAAGAGGCATTTCCCGAGATAAATAATAGTAACTTAATAATTATTAAAAATGTAAGTTTTATTTTTGGTTAAAGGTACAAAACACAATAAATTAGTAAAAAAATAATCTCTATATATAAAATTCAATGTATGTCTGTTTGTACGTTTGTCTGTATGTTTGTCCTTTATGCGTTACCAAACCGTCCATCCGATTGCTTTGAAATTTTGCATAGTAACACAGGTTAACCCTGGGAAGGTTTTAGGCCATTTACCAAAGTCCTAGGACACTAGGGCTACGCCCCAGTGGCCCTCAAAGTTTCAATGTTAATCTTATGGAAGGTCAATCTTAAGGAAGAAGAAGACATTTTTTTTGATTTTATCAGAAACAGCTGTTCGTATGAAAAGCTTAAAACAGCTGATTTTGATCAACAGCTGATTTTGATCAACAACTGATTTGGATCAAAAACTGAATATAATTTTAGGTTAGGTAAATCAAGCAATGAGCAGAATCCCATTATAATTTACATCGGCCCTCAGGGATACGAATTACAGTCTTTCAAAGTTTCAAATTAAGCAATAGCGAAACATTGCCAGGTCAGCTAGTAATAAATAAATACAAATAATATCATTATTAGTGAATTTATTAAATTGTTTCGTTTTGGAAAACAATTGTTCGACGTAATGGAAATTATTTTAAGGTCAACAACAATTGGTAAAGGTAAAAATGATGGTGTAATGGTAAGCGAGTATACAAAACAATTACAAACTCTAAGATGTACTTTTTGTTTTAAAATTTTCGTTTTGTTTCTTTCATAGGTTGCAATTTTATAGTCTGTTATACTAATCCGATATTAGATGTAAGAAACTTGTTACATTTGACAACACATTTAATTGACAAAACAATTAATTAAAGATTTTAATTAGATACATCCACTAAAAAAAAATTATTATCATTTTTTGAGTTCATGGCATACATTATGTAAATGACATATTCCCTTAACTAATGACACATTTACTAATTTATTTCTGTATGTTTTATATGCTCCTTTTTAAAATGTTTTTATTTAATTTTAAAGTTGATTTCAAAACTCCAATAATACTATTTTCACAACACACAGCTATGTGCACAATAAAATACCCTTACTGTCCAAACACTACGAGTTTCAAACTGTACTCAGAATATTGCTATATTCTCGGAGAATGAACAACGCCATATCAATATTGGCATTGTAACGTAAAACTCGTTACAGACTGAAAAGCAATCCAGCTCACTCATTTCACATAGAGTTCTGTAATATTCCGAAAGCTGTATGAAATAATAATTAAAGCTGGAAAGTAAAAGAGGAACATCATATGAACAATATGTTTACTAAACGCCAGAGAAAAGCTATGTATTCGGCAAATGAAGAAAATAATCGCAATAAGTACTCAAATACTTCTACAGTAAATATTTATTCAGACTTAATTTACAATGTTGAATATTTATTTTGTTTACTTTTAATGAACTGCAAAATGCAGCTTATTAGGTTATTTTGCATGCATGTATAACTTGTTCTATTAAGTTTAATTTTGTTGTTTATTACAACAATTACGTAAGCAAATTTAATCTAGCAATTTTACTAATTATAATTTACAAGTTCCAGTCTGACTACCAGATTCAACAGTGAGCATTTCTCAATCCAGACCTAGACTATTATTTATAATGTATCATATAGTAACATAGGATACTAAGCAGTTCATTGTTTTAATACCTTTGATTTATATTATTATTTGTCCCTCCAGAGTTTTATACCGTCCATATGGCTTCAAAACTGGGTTGATCTAAGTTAATATTTTATCAGTACATATTATCTTCCTATTGTAAGCAAAAAATATCTCCATTCATTGTGTAAATATAGTTTTGATTCGATTTACTTCCATCCTGGTCACTTAACCAGGAGACCGACTTTGCACCAGGGAACCTTGTAATACGGAGCGGTAAAACACGCTATTAAGTTATTAATTATAATTTCGTCTTACATTTGGTAAATTTAGAGCAAAATAAACTGTTCTAACAAGTCTTTGTTAAAGATATCAATAAGGAATTGTTGATTGTTCTAACTTCAACGAACCTATCATACTATGTTGTTGGATTAATCTGAACATGGCGTTTATTTCCAAATGATTTAAGTTGTTCTGATCCTGTACCACTTACCACCATAAGCATTGTTTTTTCTGCTGCGCATTCCCATCTTGTATGTGGAACTGGGGAATATGATCCAACTGGAACATCCGCGCTGGCGGGAGGGAAGAATTTAGGCAAGTAGTGGGGACGACATCCGCTGGAGGGGAAGGGGTACCACATAACTATCACTGTTGTCGCGACAGCCTTGTGTTGCATTACAGTACTTGTACCTTGTATATATAGATATGGGACTTTTTATATGTGTACATAAATAGAATAAGAGTTTTGTCCGTAAACTGTTGAGAATAATGTGATTTTGCATTTATTTACGTTTCATACACCAAAGAATCCGAAACAAGCCTTGTCTCAATTTCTGGTAGTCTGTCGGGTTTGGTTGTGAAAAACTTTTCTACCCCCTAACTTTGATTTAATACTGACTTCAATTAAACCTAATCATGCAAATATAAACAATAACAAACAAACAACCGTAAACTACGCTAAAACGAAAATAATAAACAGTGCTGATTGATTAATAAATAGATTTGCGCACAGTCAATATATTTATTATAAACCCGTACAAGGGTGTCTAGACTGAAGTATTATGTTCAGAGAGCGGCAATAAACTGAGTCTCTCTGACCTCCACCACTCGAATCAACTCCGAGTCTACTGCGCATCTCGAAACCATGGGTCAAGCCTTCTCTAGTATACGCGCCCTCATGCATGCAAAACAAGATCGAGGCACTGGTTCAGTTACAGAAACATTTGTATATCTCTACAGATAATTTAGAAACAGAATCAATTGCTATGATTTATTCTTTCGTAAGTTATATTCTTATAAAATATAGGTTACTCTTTACGTTTTTAATTTCAATACAACGTAAAGTCGATCGAATCCAGCTTTTCTAAGTAAATCATGTTTATAATGAAATATAGTAAGTTAAGCCTAGAATTTAATATAACTACACCAGATGAAAGCACTAGATATTATTCAAAACAATATATTCATTAAACTAAGAGAAAACTTAATTTGTATCACTCCACTTTTGTTATCTACTACTTACGTTAGCATATAACACTATATTTTACAATCATATCATGTGTTTGTAGAACATAGAAGCAGTTATTATTTTTAATTATTAACAACAACAAAGTATTTAATTTTTTCACAGTATGTTTGCGAGTATAACGGATCTATAATGTGTATAATTAACAGGCTTAAAAACAAGTGTTATATCATTTATAATAGTTTTGCCTTGTATTAAAGATACAACCATACCCATAGTTTGTATGAAAATATTACTAAAATATAATTTATGAGTATTTCGAGGCATGGTTTAGTAAAAATTAGCCACAAGGTTTATAAGAAACCCAAAAATTGGATCAGGAGTTGTGAACATACACAACTATATTTTCGTTCTGGCTTCCTAACACGAATGCAATACTCGACCCTGGGGAAATTGCTGTGAACAATCCTACGTAATAAACTTGACCATAAAATTTATTGGCTGTTTTAGAGTATAAACATTATTAATATACTAGAAATATGTGAACTTTTTGGAACTTTAAAAGCAGTATAAAGAATGTGTATCATATAAAGATAAAACTGATAACTCTGTTGTTTTAATTTGGGGTTGTGTAGGCAAGCAAATTAAAATATAAAACATCAATTCCAAACTCGTTGGATTAAGAAGATCAATTATTAGTTGGATATTTTCTGTACGTAAATATTAATAAAGACACAATTGAATTCAGTAAATGTATGGGGAATCATATTTCAAAGCTGAAAATAAAAAAAAATCAGTCGAAAGATAATGTTGAAGCATATAATCTGAATGAAGAATCTAATCACGTAACATACAAAAAGGCGACTGTAAAAATTTAATTTGAATTTAAATAAGTAATACAGCCAAAGTACTTACAGTTTTACTTTTTATTTGTGATTTTAGGGAGAATATAGTGTTATTAATAAAGCCGAATAAATCTGTATAGTGTTTACACATTACAATTTAGAAAAATTGCAACCCTTTTAAATTTGTAATTAAAATTACATGATAATCTCGTATGCGAGAAATGTGCAATACAAGAACAATTGTTTAGTTTTAGTATACATAAAGACCATCGAGTTATTTTTTAATCTTATCAAGTAACAGAGAAATAACTGTCAGTTGGGATTCGTTAAATGTTGTGCTCAAATAACATATTACTGAACGATTATTGTTGCAGACTATCAACACTGGTATATTCACCTGCAAATAGCATTAAAACTGTTTCTTTTATAACAAGAAAATACCATTTTAGTTACTAATTTTAAAAGCTGACCAGATAGATAAAAATCTTATATTTATAACTTCGTATATTTTGTATTAGGTCTGAAAAAGTATTGATGATATTTATTTAAAATTAGCTAGGTTTTTTACTATAGCCTGTCTACTATTCATAGTTATTGTCAACAGAATTCATGATTCCGATATGGTCATACGTCCATCCAATAGTACGTTTTATAAAAACAGACTAAACATAGATTTTTCTACGACTATATTATTAATAACTTTAATAAAGTTTGAAAATAAAATATTGAAAGCTCTTTTATGGGATTTTTATAACTCTGTAACTTATAATACATTGCGTCTAGATGAACTGATTCATGAAGTTATATTTAATTCTAAATTAGTGTTGTTTTTACTAAACGATATTTTCTGTTAACATTAATCTCACACACCTACATTGTAGTTCTATTAATATGATTGATCGTATGAGTAAATTTCATATCTATGTACATAAATGTAATTACAATGTATATATTTAGGCTTTTGATATATGTTTTTTTTTTATTATGTTGGAAGTCACTAGGCACTTCAGCCATTTAAGACTTCCCATTTAAGGCTTTTGATATAGGCGAAGATAACATTTAGTTTGGTTTTAAATGCACGCAATGACAAAGGACACACTAAATAATGGTATTAATATAAGTGAAGGTATAGTTATAGTTATACGAAATTTATTTCCATAGCTGATTGTCAGTTTATATGATTGTGTCTTACAATTTTGACAATACAGAATTCGTAAGCGTTGTCTTGAAAATTCAACTATATCAACAGAATATATTATTGTTTGTATGTGTTTAACTGTAAGAAATACTAAGTTATTAATAACCCTTAACAAATTTCAAACGATAGTAAATTCAACAACATTTTTGTAAACAAACTGTTTAATAAAGTAAAATAAACGAGACATATTTACGGAAAGCAATTAAGGATCTGGGTTTGACGTTTTAATGAATACCCCGAAGGAGAAATGTCAGACACGATACTTCATATTTACAACCGACAATAAACGGACAGTGGTCAAACATTTAATGAAACGATACACAGAGGTAGAATTATGAAGTCTTTGTAGAGTATAGACTACATACGTGTTCAATAGGACTACTGGACAACTCCCAGAGTGGTATTTATTTACTCGACAGACAGGACAGTTCAATACAACTAAACTATATGAAACCTACGAATTCATAAATGTACATTATTGTTATAAATACTTAAATGTTCATTACCCATAACTTATTTTTATAACTATTGCCTAAACATTGTGTTTAATTTACTTAAGATATTATACTGACATTGTAATAAAGTAGTAGGCATTTATGGATACAATACGATTTATATTTCACCCTGACCATCATGTTTGGTTTTGTGTTATAACCTCAGCCTTTAATTTTGTCCTTAAAAACTATTTCTCAGAGAAAAAAATCAGTTTTTATCTTTTTATAGAATGTTTCTGACAACTTTCTTGTTTCGAACTGGGATATTGTATAGGTAATTTTCGAAATCTTAAATAAACAGTAAAATAAATATATAAATTAAATATTATTTATAAGTTTTACCTTTTTTGTTTATTTTGCTTACCAAAGGGACAATAATTAAGATGGAGGTCAGTTCTATATCAAACTTATCAAAAACTGTTTCCTTTCTTTTATTTTTTAAGAAATGATTTTATATTTTTTAATTAATTATTATTAGTTACTTGTTTAGGTTTAGAGAAGGTATCCAAGCCAAAATCATGAAATCTTTGACCAAGTAGGCTCAATTTGACTGATGAGTTTCACTGTAACGTCATTTAATAATACATATTTTATAAAATAAATTCCTACTTATTTTATTATATTGTTTCCATTACAAAGTTTTTATACTTATCAACCATAATGTTTATCACTTTGTTTTTTCCAATATAACATAACGTTTACGTTTTACATATATCTGCACAAACGTATAATGTACATTTACTATGGTTTCAATAAGTAGGCGGCTGACTACTTCCTACATTCATCAAAGCTTTTCTCATAACTATTAAAAAAATTACTTACGTATAAATAATTATTGTACACAGTTCTATCTGCTTTTTTATTGTATAGAATGACTTGTATTGTGAAGTTTTACTTTTAGAGTTTTGAAGGAAATTCTACAAAATAATTTTAGCAAATTTCGCAAAATTACCGATTTTTTAACTCTCATTTTAACGGAAACCATGTTAAAAAAATATAATTATAACATAAATTGTAGGTATTTTAATGTAGCATCATTTTTTACGTAGATTACTTACTTTGTAAGTTATAAGCAAAAAACCCGTCCATTTTATGTTTTTTGATGATTTTTCATATTTGCCGACGAAATTTTTGTTCAGATTCGTGTTCAGCACCCCAGAAAACATAAATTAGGACACTAAAAATAATTACATATCAATTTTCCACTTCTAGCCATGTTTGGTTTACATATCGAGTATTTCAAGCAACATTTTTTAAGAAAATGTTTACATTTTGAAACTTATTCTACAAAAAGTATTTAAAATTACCTTCAATAGTAATCTAAATATGATTGTGTAATTGTATTTCTAGGAACGATATCTTGTTATTTAGAAGATAAGTATTTAAGGATTCCATATTTCAGGATTCATGTAGTCCATATTTCAGGATTATAAAAAAGAGTCCTTTTTAAAAACTTGTTAATTTTGACTAACCTTAAAAACTTTTGGTTCTTTTTGGAAATTAGATTTCAATAAAGTTTATATTTTTTCCAAAATTGTCCGAAACTTTTTAAATATCATTTGTCACTTTTTAAAATATTGTACAAGCATAATTTTGTCAAAACTATTTTCAATTTCCTTTTTAAAACTAAGTTATCGATATACGTAACATTATGCAAATTTATATTTCGTTTTAAATGATGTCATCAGAATTAAAAGTTTTTAATACACCAATAACTTGAGCCTGAAAAGAAACTTACTTTGGCAGTATTTTATTGAGCAAGAAGTACAGCAAATTTGATGGAACATAGTTTCTTAGTACCCTGCATGTCCTTAAAACATGTTATATTCGCCTTGTTTTATCGTAGCCTACATCAAAGGGTTATGCGTATCTGTTATGGGTGTGAAGTTGTGTGCATTTCTAGGAATTTCAAAACGTATTAACATTTATCTTTTCGCAAAGAAACTATTTAATCGTTTTTAAGCGAATTTCCATAGGTAAAATGAGCTATTGCAGTGGTCCTTATGGTAAGACCCAAGGTCAGGAGTAGCAAATGAGCACCAAAACGGACGAGTTCGTTAGCCAAAAAAAATCCAACAACCGGAAGCACGTTTTTGGACAGGAAGTAACTATTTTCGAGATTTGTCCTTCGAGAATGAATTTTGCTTAGAGGTTTTTCTACAAATATACATGTAGGATGTTATTCCTCACATTTTGTTTTTTTTCGTGACCTTATAGCTCGCTTGGTTCCCCAAAAATTGATCAAAACGTAAAATACCATAGAAATACCCAGTTCAAAGCAATGTGGTGGATTCTACCTTGGGGTTGGCGTGCGAAGCGCTTAATGCATCGTGTATTTAAGATACTCAAAAGACGGGGGTTGGCGTGTTGAAGATATTCGGAATGGCGTGCGAAGCATTTTGCAGCTATTCAGCACCATCGTGAATAGACCTATTACCCAAATTGTTGGTTGAAACCCTAAAACATAGGCCTATAAAAACTTAATTTAGGAAATTTGCTCAACTCACGTCAACGGTTCAGCTGCG
Source organism: Philaenus spumarius (assembly GCA_018207615.1). Classification (NCBI taxonomy): domain Eukaryota; kingdom Metazoa; phylum Arthropoda; class Insecta; order Hemiptera; family Aphrophoridae; genus Philaenus; species Philaenus spumarius. The sequence goes on along the minus strand of JAGFPH010000428.1, from coordinate 301,078 downwards.
TGGTCGAATTATTTTATTTTTTGTTTGCATTTTCATAATATTCTAAAACTAATGAACATGTTTCATTGGCTTAAGTGCATATGATAAAACCAATAATGCGTTACTACACCAAATTAACGAAATACACTCACCAAAAAAATTTTATAAAAAGTTGAAATAAACAAATTTTAAAATAATAAAATTAAAATGTTTACTGAAACAGTTAAAAGATTCCAAAGTTGGCCAAACTCTTAAAACTCTTAAAAGTACATGGCAACCATTCTATGTATGGGCCTACCACTAAATATAAATATAAATGATACATATATCATATATAGTGATCAAGTTACTGGGAAATACATTTACCATTTGAAAAAGGGGAACATCCGAGTGTAAACGAAGCACGTACATGGTACATCACGTTTAGATATTTAGCGGACACAAACTACCTCAGGCCAAGCAAATGCGTATGAGGTAGACGAGTATTTCACGAGCACATTGTAAATTTAAAAAAATATTATTGCTGTGTTTAATTTGAATAGCTTTTACAAGAGGGTGAACAATATTTTTTATCTCATTGCTTTGGTAAACCTGTGCACGGAACAGTGCACTCATTAAGCTCTTTCATTAACTTAATTTAAAACGTAATTTTTCACTGCTAAATAAATTTTGAAAGAAAATTAAAATACATTCCAAATATAATATTTAGTGCTCATATTTCTTGGTAGAACAAAGGCTAGACTATTCATCAGTCCATTAATTAGTTGAATTAAAGAATAGCCCGTCTCTTTGATTTTACTGCCACGTTTCAGAATTCTAGAACTGGTATTAAATGGAAAAAAATGCTTGATCAAAGTTTCGTTAAATATTTAAAACTATTAACATATATCTAAGTTCAATGCAAATATGAATTAAAATAAAGAATTTGAACACATTATTTTTGATGAAATTTTTCAATTTAAAACGCATTTGTTTTTTGGGCGTAACTTATAGCTTGTAATAAAATATTAAAGCTCCTTAGTATGACATGTAATTTTTTATTAACAATTAATTTTAAATTTGGTTCAGTTACAAAATTATGGCCAATAATGTCATTACTGTAATAAAATATGATATAAACAGGTTAGTAGTAACGAAATTTAATCTACATACATTTTATAGTGACAGAGAATAATTGATTTTACTTTAATGCTAATTAATAAGCTTATATAGGTTAGATCCAGATAATAATTTAAAAGTGTACAGTATGTTCCGTATATATAAGGCCTGTTTCACACCTACCCGGCTGTCCTGTAACAGACATCTAGCCAACGCCGACACAAACGTGAAACTTTTTCACCCATACCCGGCTGTCGGTAACCGACATCTAGCCAACGCCGACACAAACGTGAAACTTTTTCACCCATACCATTGAAGAAACAACACTATAAGAAGCGAAACCCCCATGTTATCAGAGGTAACACTTTTCAACAGTCGAAAATGCCTAGTTTGGATCGAGGCCAACAGGTACCGCCAGCAGCATCGCCGCGCGGACTGTACCTTCTTTATTGGGACTGTACATTACGTGCCCGCCCCTAGTGTCAACTTCACAGAGACCAAATAGTTTTGTCGATGCGTAAACGTAAACAACTGCTATGCTCTCCATTGGTCCGATCACGCTATTCTATTTATTTATTCTGGATTCACGTTTTTATTCATTAGTTTTAATAATAAAGTATATTTTAGTATTTGTTTTTTATTGCGTTTATAAATCATTTCGTTAATTTATAAAAGTTTTGTAAATCCTATTTTAAAGTGAGAAAACAATAACTGAAAGAGAAGAGCATCTCGTAGTATTTTGTTATAATTAATTATATTTTCAAATAATAATCTATATTATTAAATGATTTTTGTCAAAAACCTATTTCAAATCGCCCAGCCTCTCCTAATGGACCGATTTTAAAGATTTAAAAAAAATGTGTTTGTTTTTTATCTCTAGATATGTCATCAAGCAATGATTTTTTTTTTTTTTGTAACATTCAAGGCTATAAAAATTCTAATTTTATGCATTTTTTCATTTTTTTTTTATTTATTTGAAAAAATAAAAAAGGACGTGGTTGGTTGATAGCTCAATCGAAAGAGCTAAAAATTTAGAATATTTACGCCGCTTACAGTACCCTATATCTCTTATAGATTTCCTGTTTTATATAAATTATTGAATTATTGTATAATTATCGTAATTAATTATTGAATTATCAATGTTAATTGTGTAACGACCGTTATTATAGGTTTGTGCTTCATGTGTACCGTATGCGTTTTTTATGCGTTTGCTTTGTAATTATTGAATTATCGTTGGTAAAGTACATTATCGGCCTATTACGTCGGTATTTATCTACCAATTTGTAAAAAAAGTGTCATTTTATTCGTTTTACACTGCAGAGTTACAGCAAAATATAAAAATCCAATAAATTGAGTTTATTTTAACAACTGACATTTTAAAATTACGCCATGTTATTTAAATGGGAGAAATTTGTGTAAGATCCATTAGTTTGGGCGTCACCAGTTTTTTCTCCCAGTTCAAAATATTAACCATAAAAATAAATCTTTTAGAGCTTTTTCGCCAAACTGTTATAAGTATTGCCTGGAAAACAATACTTTTTATAAGCTTTAAATATCCCAAAAGCAGTAATGAACAATCTAACACCTTATTTGAGAAAGGCTGAAATATATATGTTTGGTGTCAAAACAAAAACTGTTTTGCAATTTTACCTAAGTTTTTGTATATTTCGTTGAATATTTTACCATTATTTTAAGTCCGATTTTACGAAATAAAGTGTTTATTTGTTAATTACAGTTGCATGCATATTTTACATTTACCTTGTATGGGATATTTTTTCAACAAACAAACTTAGAAGACTTTACAATATTTTACAGTAGGCCTAATAGATTATCAAATCAAATTCAGGAATTTTTTTTTTTTTTTTGTGTGTGTTTAACGTCCTACTGTTTTGCACTTAAGGCTAATGAAGACGGGACCTACAGTTTTACGTGGAATCCGAACCACAGCCAACTATGTCTGTTAAGAAACCATTTAGAAAAAGCCATGTTCAAATAATGTTAATTGGAGATTTAAGATAATTTTTATACAGTACTAGCTGACCCGTACGGCGTTGCCCGTGGTTGTTAGTATTTTCAGTCTTTTTGACGTAATTGTATTCTTTTTAAGTGTTCGTTGAATACCCGTGCGTATCCTACTGTGGTCATGAAAAAAAGGCTACGCTATTATTTAAGAAAGCACTGAAAATTGTATTCCTGTAAACTACTATCTAACATGAAAAAGCTTTAAATATATCGTTTTAATTTATAGTTTTTTCTAAGTTTGACTTTCACTTAATTTCATTGACATGTTGCGAGCACCTACGGCCTTAGAGGAAGCTACGTACCAAATATCATTCCAATTCGTTCTTATAGGGATATTTAGTAACTTTAACCCCCCTTCCCAAACCACCCTAAAATTTTGAATTTCTTTTAACCCTTTCTTAGCGAGGGTTTAAATTAGCTGGGGGTCGTAGAAAAGATATTTGAATCACTTTGTAACATCCGCGTTAATTTAGGATGTAACAAACTGGTTCAAATAGAGTTTGTAATTTTAAATGTATAGGCCTAATTAGTATAAGATATTGTTTAGTATTTAAATATACAATTATATATCAAAGTAAAGCTTCGAATGTAATATTTTAATGGCATTTAGTTTAATTCAGATTGTTTGTTTAGTTTTCAATATAATATGTTTAAACTCGTGTATGTTTATGGTTATGCATGGTGTAAAATAATTTGTTTGTTATTATTATTATTATTGATAGCGAAAATATGTTTTGAAAAGGATTAAAAAATTCATAGTTATCTCTAAAAAACAGCATATATATCTCTAAGTAGGCCTATATAGATATTAATAACCAATGTTTGAGTTGAATTATAAATCTGTAAGCATTTTTCGTTGATTTTTCCTTGTGTTTGTTTATAGTTTTTCAATCTAACCTTAAAAAGCTGTTAGTTTTTAAGAGTATTAAAGTGATTATAAATTTGCTAAGTAATGTTGCTATGGTAATGATTGTAAACAAACATAACGTGTTGCTAAGCTTTTCATACGAACAGCTGTTTTTGTAAGCTATGGTTTTGAGTTCATACAGTAAAGGCTGTTGAGTTTCTTCCAAATTTGAAACTTTTTCGGGAACTTTTCAAATTTTTCTTTACGTATAAACCTTCTATGAACTACTGCAAACATTTTAAGACCAAAATTAGCCAAATCGGTCCAGCCGTTCTCGAGTTTTAGCGAGACTAACGAACAGCAATTCATTTTTATATATTAGATTTGACATAACATTTTTACGTTAAGTTACAAAAAAAAATCATTGTAAGTTACAAAAAAATCATTTACTACTTAAAATTGTTTTTAATTCATTAAAAAAAGTATTAAATTTATGCCACATTTTATAATTTGGTTATTAAAAACATTGTCAATAATAAATCATTGTTCAACAGTACTGTATAATGTAGTTGCAACGTGCGACAAATATTGAAACATGTGCTTGCTCCCTCCAAAACGAAAACTAAATTATTCTCTTCGTTGGGGATGTTGAAAGGAGGTCAAAGCAGTTTGTGCCAGACAGTGCAAGAGGCAGATATATTCGCTGTCTGGTGGTGCGGCGAAATTAAAACTCTGCCTATAATGTCAGTTTCGTCTCAAAGAGCAGCAAAAGACTGGTGGCGCTCCGAGTGACTTCGATCTCAACTACCACACAAGCGTCCGCTTAAAACCCATTAGGTTTCGCTTCTTATAGTATTGTTTCTTCAATGCCCAAACTCGGCTGTCGGTAACCGACACCTAGCCAACGCCGACACAAACGTGAAACTTTTTCACCCATACCCGGCTGTCGGTAACCGACATCTAGCCAACGCCGACACAAACGTGAAACTTTTTCACCCATACCCGGCTGTCGGTAACCGACATCTAGCCTACGCCGACACAAACGTGAAACTTTTTCACCCATACCCGGCTGTCCTGTAACCGACATCTAGCCGAGCAGAAGTTCTTTCAGACCTCGATTCAATAATATAGGCCTACATTGTATACAGTCTGTATATGTATATAGTATATTGAGTTATCACTCATTCGATAATCTTAAGATGGTGCGCACATAAAATTTATGAGGGGTCTGATGGGGTAACCTGCTTTGTGAATCTTGGGCCAAACTGGACGCACATTCAAAACCCGTTTTAAAGAACATATTCCCTCTTCCAAACCTTCCACTATTAAGAAAATAGTCTCCAAATTTGCTGAACATTTGATTAACACCAACCATAAATATGTTCGACGGAACAGCCCTGTTGCTAGATCTACAAAAACAGACTAAAGACAACTAATTCAAGGTAATTATAACGTTGAATAAATGATGTGTAAAAAGTTAGTGAATGAAATAAAAGATATATAAGTTAGTAAATCCCTTATTATTATGACCAATAGTGGCACAATTTAAGCCACCTGGTATTTAGAGCACGGTAAAAAATTAAAGTGAAAGAAAAACTTAGCTATTATATATCACTTTTGGGATGATGGTGAGGATTTAATATTTTCTTGGAATAGATTAGTTTGGATAAGCTACGGAGTGGAGCAGTCTTATTTATTGGTTTCGTGGCCCATTAAGCCTCCACTACGTGCATCCAATGGCTCTACAGGTTTTATTAAAATTAGACGCAGGACGTGATTTTATATTTTAAAGGGCGCAGTCATTTAAAAATACTAAAATGCGTGTAAAGCAAATAGTGTTGAAAATTAAATTGTTTATTTGATTTGTTGTAGAGTTTTTAAAAAGTAGGTTTTCTACTTGTTTTTTTTTTATAATTTTGATTTGTAATTTATGTTTTAAATGTAAATATGAAAGAATAACTCTTGTTTTTTTGTGCTTAGATCATTTCTGGCTTCAATATGTTTAGTTTATTACTGATTTTTTTTAAAAAGGACTTAATAAAATAATAACAATTGTCTTTTTAATAGCTAAATATGAAACGTTAAATTATAGCAAACCGAAAGTATATAATATGTTGTAATAAGTTTTTCGTTGCATATTTTGAGATTAGGCTTAAATTTATTGCTTAGTAAGAACTAACCATTATTTAAAATCAAAATTCTTTATATAAAAATATTTTGTAACTTTTGTTGTTGTTAAAATTTTTGAATATAAATTGATACAATTAATGAATTACTCCATATATTTTTATTTTTAGCGTAGGCTATTACAATAATATTTCCTTTTAAATATTATCTATAAAAACAAAACAAACAAATAACAAATACCATTTTCCAATGTGGTTGACAGCTTTATGATGTTGTATATGTAGAATTAGGTTAGTTTATATTACTAAAGTGTTTTGTAACTTTTATTGATTATAACCATTAAGTATTTTATAACGTATTTTAAAATAGTTTACCTATTTGGCTTTTAGTATTTTATAATGTATTTTAAAATAGTTATCTAACTGGCTATAAGTATTTTATAACGTATTTTAAAATAGTTACCTAATTAGCCTTCAGCATTATACCAGGTGTCTTAAAAGTCCCAAAACTATTATATTTTTGTATTAATGGAAATAAACAGATTTGCTTTGAGGATTGTTGACATGAACAAAAATGGAGTTTATTGGTGTATCGTAAATGTCAAACAATCCCCCAAAATTGTGGCATTTTGGGGGTAAGTCGAAAATTTTAAATGAGAACCCCTATTGAGTGTCTCCTCATTTTTAAGGTCTTGATAAAAGAAGAAGATTGGTGCAAACCGGAGGTCTATATGTTGACTGTATACAACATGATGGCCAATCAAAGTTATAACTTTTACTCATTTAAATAACACCCAAATGTTAAAGATGATACACTTGTTATTTTTGTATAAGGGTTCCATCCAGTAGGTCACTCAAAATGAGTATTTAAGTGACCCACTAGATGAAACCCTTGCAAAAAATATAAATTCTTGTATATATTTTTTAAACACATACTTATGGTAAGTACTTGAGTTATACTACATTCTTATAGTAAAATTCAAAAGTTTTTTTCTCAATGGGTTTGGTGAATTAATTAAAAAGTTACACTGTCACTTATGTGTCGTCAAATTGACTACGCGAGCTCAAGAAAACAAGGGTGCGTACTACTTGTAACAACGAAACTGTGCAACTGACATCTGTGGTTGGAGGGGGGAAGGTAATGGGAGGGGGTTTAGAACACGCACCTATCTTGTCAGATACTGCGATTTTGTAAATGGTGGGTCGTCATTTTGACTACACATAAGTAATCTAGGGTTAAAATAGTTACCAGCAGTTGGCTTTTAATATTTTATAATATATTTTAAAATACTTACCTAATTGGCTTTAAGTATTTTAAAATAGTTACCTAATTGGCTTTAAGTATTTTAAAATAGTTACTTAATTGTCTTTAACACGTTATGGTTAGAAGAAACTGCGTGTGTAGGCGCGCTTCCCATAGATACAACCATCACAGTTGCCCATGTTCAATCTATATATGCTGTCATTCAGTGACTGTGTCCCAAGGTCTCTAGATAGAAAAGGTTACCTCATTCGGGAAATATCAAAAAAAGTGGAGTGGGGGCTGTGACGTAGTTATTGGTACAACTAGACAGTGATACAAGTTCTGTCGTTTACGTTTATACGCGTTACTCATTTGTGAATGTTTCTCGGCTTGTGTTTTTTTGTTTAAACTTAAACTTTTTTTAAATAAGTGTATATAAAGTGTTTAAAGTAGAAGAAATATATTATTTGCAATGGATAGAAAAACAATAAATAAACCTAAAGGTGGTTCCGTTTGTGTGGTTGCAACTTGCAAATATTATTATGGAAAAGCTAAACAAGAAGGAAGAACTGATATATCTTTTCACAGGAAAGCCTAGATATTTTATGTTTCTATTGTAATAGTAAATAATATAATCCAACTTACTCATATAAAATGTTATTATAATTTTCTTTTGTCTTAATATTTTGATTTAAAAGTAGTTTCTGTGACTATCTTTTGCATTAAAATTGTAGAAAATAAATTCTTGTTCAACAATTTAACTTAATGAGTATGTTGAATAAAAAATAAGCAAAAGATATAACTTAAGACTTTAAGTCATTACTTAAAATCGTGTGAATAAAAATAAGCAACAGCTAGTACTAAAAGCTTTGTCTAATAATTTTAAGCTTTCACTAATTTTCCTTGCTAAAGCTTAAAGTAAATAAAATGTAGCTAAGGGGCATATTATTACACTACCATCGTTATTCGTCAAATATTTTGTCAAACTTTTATCAAAGAAAACATATTAGGACTACACCCGTCCAATTTCTTTGATCAGTTGGCTTATTAAGTACCCTACATCAATTTTGGGGGTATGTTTCGGTTTATTCTTTTATTATTGTTATTTATTACCGGGTAACTATTATTAAATAATTACTGTTGAAAGATCGTGATTCATATCTTAACGGGTTTGGGGTTTTTAAGATTTGAAAAACAAATCTTAAAAAATCTTGTAAATATACTTTTACAACAACGTAAACATAATCAAAGACTCTTTAATTTTTTACAAAAAACATAAACATAGGTTATACTGCAAACCCCAATAGTTACAGACTGAAAAACATTTGTAATTAATTGGTTATAAAGGTTTTTGTCTTTAATAAACTGGTTTTACTTTTTTGAAGAATAATAAACTGATTATAAATTTGCTAAGTAAAGTTGCTATGGTAATAAATGTAAACAAACATTGGGTTGCTAAGCAGTTTTTTGCCCGAACAGCTGTTTTCGTGAGTTTTGGTCTTGAGTTTGTATAAAAAAGGGTGTTAATTTTTTCCCAAATTTGAAACTTTTCTGGGAATTTTTTTCAAAAATTTAATAAAAACCTAATTCGGGCTATTGAACATTTTAAAACAAAAAATAGCAAAATCTGTCCAGCCGTTCTCAAGTGATGCTTACCAACGAATAGTATTTAATTTTTATTATATAGATTAAAATGTATTATCGTGATTGCATTTTTTATTTTTTATTTTGTAAAAAATATTAAATACAATTTTAATGACTGCTTTTTAGTTATATGATTTAAAATGTATTACCAAGATAGCTTTTTATTTTAAATTTTAGTCAGTAAAAATATAAATTAAAATTTGTATGATTATACTTTTGTTATTATTGTAAATTGCAAATTAATGACATAAACATAATGTTTTTGAAAAGGTTAAGATATATTCTTACAATTACAAATGTTGAAATGTGTAACTTAAGTTAGTTAAGTAGCCTATCATTTTAAAAAACTACAACCCCAAAAATAGTTTAATACATCTATTTAAAAAAAAAATGAGGTAACTTGTACGACGAAACATACTTCTTTCATGGTAGCGCGGTGTTTTTGTACTATAATGACGTCACTGGACAGGGAACGGATCGAGGGGTTTGAGTTTGTTTACATGACTATGAGGTAACCTTTTCTATCTAGAGACCTTGACTGTGCCCTAAGTTAAGTTCCCTGTATTTATACATTCAACTATCATAAAATTAAAACAGTAGAACTGGCGTAGAGAAAACAATCGTAAATCAATATTTACCGTACGGAAAAGCACTTAAAATATATATTTTGTTCATGTACAATAAAATATGGCCAAACAAAATGTTTTTATATCAACATGTTTGCTTTCATTTATTTTACAAATGGATAGGTCTCATTTGACTTACTTAAATTGAAGCAGGAAATTAGAAAAACAGAATAAAATACATTTAACTTTTATTTAAATAATAACCTTTGTATAATAATTTAAGCATTAAATTTCATTATATTTGGATCATCTCGCCAATCAAAAAGAGGGACTAGAGAGAGCGAAAAAGCAAAATACCAAACATACCCAACACATACTACAAAAGTATAACAGGCAAGCATACTGTAGGTTGAATGTTGACATTAATAAATCACTCAGTTATTTCAACTTTCCCTTGACACAAATGTGTTCATCTAACCGTATCAACGTAAGACGAGAGTCTAGAATTATAGAAGGCGTTAGGATCTTTTACTATTAGTTTGTAAAGTCAACACAGAGAAATCTCAAGTAGGCGGAATGTTTAACGAAGTCTTAGAGAAAGAGAGGACTAATTACATAAGGACCTTATGAGCGAGTAAAGAACAAATACGAACAGAGTGCTACTCTAATTAGCCGACTGCCGAGCTGTCAGGTAGCGCTTTTTGTTAATGCTTCACTGCTACCTACTGCATTCTATAATTAACAAATATATATATTCTCTGGTGGCCTTTGTTAGCTATGTTTTTCTATCACATGTCTATAAAATGTAATGAGTGTGTTGTTTACGTACTTCTAAGGAAATTCAAACTACAGATTTCCTCTGCAAGCATAGTATCCAAGATACAAGAAGTATGCAAAGATATTTGATAACAATTAAAAAGTATTTGATTTATAGTACTATACTATTACAAGAATGGATACTAGTAAATCTTTTTATTACTAGTAAATGCCAATAAATTTTTGTACTGCATATGGCTATTTCATCATTTCTAGCTCAGCTCATATTTAAGATAAAAGTAACAGATAACTTTGATCAATTTGTATCTGTTATCTATATAAACTCAGTTCAATTCATACATTTTGTAAAACAATCTCAAAATCGTAATTGTTTACATATCACTGTGGTAATATTATTTTATATTATTATTTAACACTTAAAGACGGAAACTACTACGAGCTATTTTTCAATCCCCAATATAAAGCTACTTAGGCAAAGTTAAGTCAAATATTATTGAGGATTTTGCTATCTGCAATATACAAATATAAAACAAATAAGTTAAATGTTAATGTACATTCTTTTTTAAATTATCTAATATAAAGACACATACAAACTATTTCTTAATCGTTTCTGTGATCAACTTTTTTAATCTCAATTTAAATTCATTTTTCACCATACTACATTGTAATCAGCTGTTTTGCGAACATAATATTCGGGCCGAAAGTTGCGATTTGCTGCCCTAGGCCTGCAAAAATTTACAACGCTCTAGGACCGCAAAGTAAAACAGTTGTGCATTCAAACGAACTCAATCGATACATTAATAAGCGGCAAGTTGTAAATATACCCGTGAAAACAGCTGATTATTGTGTTGTTATTATTTAACGATATTAATGTTGTTGCTGTTTTGTTTGTTGGTTAGTTCTTGAACGCTACTGTGTGAAGTTACCGTTGAATTTGCACTAGCCCAGGTAGTTTTTGTGATTAGTTTGGTAGTTTTATTATTTATTTTAAACATTAACTAGTAAAATGAACATTCCTGCTTCATTGAAGAGGAAAGCTGATCAAATTTTTGAAAATTTGTTACCTGATAAATCAAAGGTTAGATATAATGATGCATATTAATATGTTAAAATAATTATGGTTTAAATAACTTATTTCTTCTAAGTCTACATAGTGTAGTATGGTGAAACATAGCGTTCTCACCTCTGTCGAAAAGGTTTTGAATGCCCTGGAATGTTTTTAATACGACGACTGCGTCTCGGTCTTAAAACACGATCTCAGTCTAGCAAAACCCCACTGTCGGCCCCTGGTGCGAAATATAATATAATAATATTAAGTTAAATGTTATTTAAATTTATTTATTGAATACCCAATTAAAATGTACTTAAAAAATGTTTTGTTAAATGTTATTCTGATTTCTGCGAGTGATAAGCTTAGAGTTTACTCAGAAGAGACATTAAACATATTTTCAACTAATATATTTAGGCCTAACTATGTATATTTATGTATTTGAACGGAAAATAATATAATTTTGAAGGATTTTAGAGTTAAATTTTGTTTTGGAACGAAGTTCTTTAACGTGGGTTGCGGTATTAGATAACAAATAGGCTAGAAAATGTAATGCGAAACGAAAAGAAGTGTTATTAATTGGTAGCTATGGCAATGTCAAATATAAAATAAGAGTAACGAAAGAGCCTTATGAAATTGGTAGCTATGGCAATGAATGTAAATATATTCAAGAAACATGTGTTTTGGTTCTTCAATTTAAATTAAGAGACGATCGGTTCCGTCCTGCGTAGTTCAGATATTATCGTCAAGCGCTGAAATACATCCAATGAACATACAATGTTAGTTCATCAGTCTAGGCCTAACCTAAAATTATTGTGTGTATATTTAATTTGTTTTACCTGCCTTAACGGCAACACACATATGATAATTTCAGATAAGGTCTAGAAAGTAATTTTAAGTCGAGGCCTAACATAAAATTATTGTATGTATGTTGCCGTTAAGACAGGTAAAATCAATTAAACATACACACAATAATTTTAGGTTAGGCCTAGACTGATGAACCAAATTTATGTTCAATGAATGTATATACAATGAATTGACATTTACTGTGTTTACCATCTTGGCTTTGATGTTATAAATAATTCTACATCTTTATTATAATAACATTAAACGTATGGAATCTGTAAATATTTGTATAAAAAACAAACTAACAATAAATTGCAATTGAAAGACTAAATTTATGTGTGTATGTTGCCTTTAAGGCTGGTCAAACAATTTAAGAAGAGGCGTATGAACTTCGTTCCTGACGCAGGTCCCACGACAGCACGTTTTTACTTTATTTTAAATGTATTTGTTGAACTTACCCAATGTAAATGTACTTCAAAAAGGTTTTGTTAAATGTTATTCTGATTTCTGCGAGTGAGCATAAGCTTAAGATTGGACTTCGTAAGAGACGTTAAACATATTTTAAACTAATATATGCTATTTAACTATGTAGCCTATATTTGTGTATGTGAAAGTAACAAAAAATTTTTGAAGAATTTTAGATTGATTTTTTTTATATGAGTATTATTGAGCTATGGCAATTATTACAGGCTCAAAAAAGTTAAACTGAGGAAATATTAGTCTGTAAAATGTAGAGGTCCTAAAAAACATAAACAATTTACCTAACTGAGAGAGTAATCACAAATGAATTTTATGATTATGTAATATTTCTTAACTGCAATGAATACAAAAATTAGATACTGATATTAAAATATAAAAACATAAAACAATAGTAGTGTACACTAATAAAATTATAAATGTTTTAAACAAACATTGAAATGTTAGCCATATATTTTGCCTGGCTTCAATGTTATACAGAGTGTTCAATAAATACAAGCTTACTTAGGTAAAACATTCACACAGTCCAGTTAAGGATATACATTATTATTGTATTACCTCTTGAAACAAGTATTGTACTATGGTGGAGAATATTGTAAATTTGTAGTGTAAGACTAATTTTGTAGCGTCAAGTATGTAAGCCGGGCTGAATGTCTCTTATTGGTTAATTAAGGTTATGCAGAAGGAACATTATTAACCTTTAATTTGAAATTATAAATAGTTATTATTTATTGTTATGCAATAGGTATTCAATTCACCAAACAAAAGTATTAAGTTATATCCTACTGGCAAAAATATATAACTGAATTGATTGTGTTGGATATCTTTTAACACCAACTACCATTTTATTCCTTTACTCCTAAACTAAATGCATATTATTATTAACTTACTTATCGATAGTGTTAATTAAATTTTTCATTTCGTACAAACACCTTACGGAATGTACACACAAGTTTCTAATTGCAAGCACATAAATCTATAATGTTTATAGTGAAGTTCAGAGCAGACAGTATTATTGCAATGACACGTTTATGGTCCTGCTGACTCAAAGTATGAGTTCTACTTGGTCACTCTTATATTAACACTATACTAGAATAGGCCAGTCGTCAGGGGTAATTTTAGACCAAAAGTTCCAGTAATTTACAATACGGCTGATTTTTTTTATAAGTACATTAAAGTATCTAGATTAACATACCAGTCTATCGATTTCTCAAAGTCGAAAAAAAATCGATTAACATTTTTTTTCTATATTCCTTAATATTTTGAGCTGGAATGAATATAAATAAAAATAAAAAATATCACCGTGTAGGGGAAGTATTTTTCAATAAAAAAAGGCAAATTTATTTATTTCGTCCAAGCAATGGTTTGTTTGGAAAAAAAATCGATAACGCAGGTATATATTTTGCAGCAGGGGAAATCACTACAAGGGGAAATCTCATTCATATTATATGAAGCGTTGGCTCATTCTAAATTGGCTGAATTTTAATATATCGAATTGAAACTTTGTATAGCAAGTGAAAAGTTTATTTTTAACTTATATACCAAGACTCAAGTGGGTATCTTAAAAATTCGATGAGCTAGAGCCATCAGGCTTATCTACGAGCCTCACAATTTTGCTTACCGGACGGTGTAGCCCTTTCAATCTATTCCAGTTTCTTCAATTTTTGGAATATAAATTTGTTTTACAAGTTGAATACACCAGTGCAACTATTCTTAGTAAGTATGAACTATTTTTTTTCATGTTATTTTTAAAAACGACTCGCTTGAAAATAGTCTTCTGTTTTACCTATCTCGTTTTAACTATAACACCTTTGGATTCAACGACTCCATTTTCGACATTTTTGAACATATCGATATACAAATTGGTACAGATAAATACAATTGGTAAATACAATTGTTTTTTGCTATACTGAATTTGAAAACTATATTTAAAAAAATTGACTAATCTGCAGCCGATCAACTCAAGCATTGTGATGAAAAATCTAAAAAGGTCTAAAATTATACTTTTTTGTTACTTGTGCTTTTAAAAGTAAATAATAAAAATGGTTTATACTTCTTGATCTTGTTTGAATCTATATGTTTAACTTGTAAAACACTTTTAGGTTGATATTTTGAAAATTTTCTAAACTGGAGCCGTTTAAAATGAGTTCGTGGGTTCGGTACTCAGCCGTATTGCAAATTACTGGTAGTTGTAACCTACACCGACTGGGCTAGAAAGCCCCCGTGAAAAATCACAGACAAATTAGTTCGATACACATCAGAAATGCACAATTTAAAAAAATACTATTTCAAAACAGCAGACTTTACCTAGATCTACCTATGATGACGGTGGTTCTTAACTCGGTAATTGAGTGCAATTATAAGGATTGTAAAACTGTAGGAATATTTTGTAAAAATGTTGTATTTATATTCATTATTATATATCCAAATAAAGATAAAAGTATTATATTTTAATTGCTTTCTTCATATTGATAGATCAAATGATTTAGAAGTTATACTATTACTTTAAATGAGCAATTCTTGTATCTATCTTGTATCTGTCGCAGATCTCGAAAACGGCTCTTAACGAATTCAAAGAATTTTTTAACTTCCCGCTACCAATAAAGGGAAGTTATTGATTTCGGTCCGATTTTCGAAAGTCGAGTTTTCATTAAATCTCCACGTTTTGAGGTCCCAGGAAGCCATTCTGACTATTCCCGCTGAGGTGTCCGACCGTGTGTGGGGGTGTGTGTGTGTGTGCGTTGATGCGTGTGTGTGTGTGTGTGTGGATGTATGTGTGTAAATAAATATTTGTCGTACAGTTTCTCAAAAACGAATCAACCGATTGAATTCTACGACATGTCATTCGAAAGTGTGTATCAAAACTTAGATCTGATTAGATTTGAGAGTTAATCCATCGAGCCAATCCGAAGAAATTAAAAAAAATAACCTAAATTTTTTTGGAATTTTTATGTTTTTTAAAAATAACTTTAAAGCGTGCGGAAAAATCATAATAAAACCTTGTATACATTTTTTGTGCTTAAAAAACTGCGTCGACTGCTTTTTTGAAAATGAAAATCGGACGACGCATTCAAAAGTTATCGTTGTTTAAAAATTCACAAATTTTTGTTTTTTGATATTTTTTGGTATTTTTTTAACATATCTTCCAGATTTCTCAACCAATCAATATAAACCTGTACATTTTCTTTTTGTGCTTTAAAAACTGCGTAGAATGCTTTTTTTTAAAATGAAAATCGAACGACGCATTCAAAAGTTATCGTTGTTTAAAAATTCACAAATTTTCGTTTTTTGGTATTTTAACAAATAAACTCATTTTTAAGCGTTTAAAATTCAAACTAAGCGGGAAGTTCTATGGTTGGCCTGCACACAGTGCACAGTCAACCAATTACCAGATTTTTTATTATTGAACCTTTCTACGTAATAATCACTAACTATTTAAAGCGGACGCACATGTGCGCCCATAGCACATGGGCTTAAAATTGGCGTGCGAAGCACGCAATGCCCTATGTATTGAAAATTTTTTATTTAGGTGTAGTTTTGATTTTTAAGTACACCCATATATAATTGTATTTCATGTAAAAACGCAATTTTTGAGAAAATCTAATTTAAAAGTTGACAAATTTAACATAGGGTCTTATGGGTTGCCATGTTGGTTACAAAATAACAACGAAATTGTAGCCTAAATAAAGCGATCAAAACAACTGTTTATAAACAAGCCAATTTTTACTGTTTTAGCACGTTGGAAATAGAGTGGAATAGAACTGAAATTGAGTATTATCCAAAATCAGCTGTTCATTATATAGTTTTTAATCACTGTTAAAAAAACAAGCTAATTTATACTGTTTTAACACGTTGGAATTAGAATAAATTGGGCCCGATTTAACAATTTATTTTGTAAAAAAAAAAAAGGTAAACTTGGCAAAGAGGGATAAATTCTAATATTCAATTTTGTAATATAGGCATGGCTCATTTATAAAACATAGTATTGAGAAATGAGTTTATGTTAATCCTGCAATAATGTTTACTATATTTAGGCCTGGTTTCAAAACTTTAGTTGACAGAAGATAGTAGAATTAGGACTAAAATCGTTATGAAAGCCTCTCACGTTTCTAAAGCATGTGTTTGAGGTTATAATTTATCTTGTAATTACTGTTGATATATTTAAGCCTGGTTTCATAATTTTACAAACCTATGTACAAACGAGCCAAAGATTAACGAGATTCTTTCGCGAATTTTCCAACTTTGGTTGGAATGCGAAGCGTCCAGGGGCAGATCCAGATCCCCTAGTTAATATTATAATAATGAAATTAATAATCGAATATGTTTATATGTCATACGAAGATGTACGAATGTTTCCGAAGTCAAACGAATGGGTATCGCTTGTTTAAATTTGTATAAATGAATATATTGATAATAAAAGGTTGTATTTATATTCATTTGATAACCTCAAAGCAAATATTATAACGTATTATAGGCTACATTAGTTAATTAACTCATATTAAAAAAAATCTAATTCGCAAGACTTATATTGATTGAAGTTGTAAACATAACCCTAAAGAATAATCTACGCTAGGTTTTGTTTAAGTATTACAGATGATGGGTGAAATCAATTGTTATATTATGTTGTCACTCGCGTACGTACGGACGTACACTCGCTTTTATTGGAGTTGATTATAATTAATATAAAAAATAATAACTTCTTCTTCGTTTAAACGTATACATTTAATAGATATAATCACTGAAGAAGTGCTAGTTTGCTCGCCAAGGATTCCGTACTGTCAGGAGTCTTGACAGTTTCAGTAATTCAAAACAATAGACAAAATATTAAAAGTAAACACCATGCTTAGGTTTTCAATTTGGTGGGATTTCGCGTTCTTTTTTCTAGAAAGTGTTGGTAATACAACTTTAAACCTAAACGAAAGTTTTAACTCTAAAACATAAATGTAATTAAAATGTTACAAGTTAAAATTGTATTAGATAATAAATTCCACTTCTTAAAGAATGCACATTATTGTAAATAATTACTAGCCCTCAATTATCCACAAGTCCTAACATCAAGATACCGAACTAATCTTTTTTCCAAAAAAAAATCACTGTTGTAATTACCGGGATGTATATAAACACATTTTTTAAATATTAAAAAAGTTATTATGTGCGGTCTTGGGACCCACGATCGGAACGAAGTTAAATACGCCTTTTCTTCATTTGTTTTACTAGCGTTAAGGGTCTGCTCCAGTAAACGAGAAAGCAACCGGAAACACAACCGCGTCTCACTGTATCGTTATCTAAACAGTGCAATATCTTGCAGCTGAACGCTTTGACATTGCCTCATTTCAAACCATTTTATAAGTCTATCTTTTGCAATTGAGTGTTGAAAAAAAACTGAATATTCTTTAAAAAATTTCGGATCCTGCTTGCAAATTATTTTTCATTGTTAATTTTGTATTGCATTAGGAAAAAAAATGTAAACTTTGTAGTTACAAAATGTCAATTACATAACAAAACAAAAGCATTTAAAAAAAATGTAAATTGCAAGACGGATGCGTATTGTGACTGTGATTAAAATGAGACCTTGCAAAAAATGTTATGATAAAAAGTAAACTAAATAAATGGTTTGAAATTTAACATTGCTCTTATGGAATGAAAATCGAAGATGGCCGCCACTACAGCAGACCCTTTTAATCTTTCAATTGCCGTTTATTATTAGTTTGTTTTTTTATAAAAATATTTATTGCTTCTATAGGTTTAATGTTACTAAAATAAAGGCGTAGCATTAATAATAACAACAAAAGCTAATATGGTAAACACAGTTAAATGTCCATTCATTAAAAATAAATTAAATAAACATAAAATATTGGTTTATCAGTCCAGGCCTAACCTAAAATTATTGTGTGTCCCTATATTTAATTTATTTTACCTGTCTTAACTTAAACATATTTTAGGCCTACAATAATGTCAGGTTAGGTCTAGACTTAACATTATTTTCTAGGCCTAAACTAAAATTATTGTACGTGTATACCAGGTAAGGTAGCTAAAATAAATAAAATATCCACACAATAATTTTAGATTAGGCCTAAACTGTTTGTTTATGTTTATTGGATGTATTTCAGCGCTTGACGATAATATCTGAACTACGCCGGAAGAAACCGATCGTCTCTTAATTTAAATTGATGAACCAAAACTCATGTTTCTTGAATGTATTTACATTCATTGCCATATCAACCAGTTTGATAACACCTATTCGTTACGCGTATTTTCTATTTGTAATTACCAAAGCAACCAATTTGATAACCCTTTTTCGTTACTCGTATTTTATGTTTGTCTTTGCCAAAGCAACGAATTAAAAACCATTTTTTCGTTACGCATTACATTTTCTATTTGTTAACTCCTACCGAAAACCGCATTAAGTAACTTCGTTCCAAAAATATTTGCATTTCCCTAAATGAATCCATTTAAACGATACATCACATGTCAGTATCATTAGTTTATGAATTTTTTTGTTATAACAAAGTTTTAAAGTTGGAAATGTATATTTTGGGATACCATGTTTTTAAACCTTGACAAACGGCATTGCCCTTTTATTTGTTCGAGAGAAAAATTACATTGACAACAACCATAAACCCCTAATTGTAAAAAGATTCCAATTTCTTCCTTTTAAGGTTAGTAGGCCTAACTATAAAAGAGAGAATGAATAAAAAGGAGAAGAGTGGAGCAGCTGAAATTATTCTGACCCTTTAAAAGCGGGTTAACGTAATAATGTAATAACGTACTTAAAGCACACCTGTGTTAAAAATGTATAATATTACTTCCCCGAAGTGACCAGTAAAACACCACACTGTAAAAATAAAACGAAAAACTGCTCTCCTTAGAGTGCAGCTGGTAGAGTTTTGATGATGTATGTACATTTATGATGAAACGGAATGCATTAACAGCATCATCAAAGGCTAAATTAATAACACAGAAAAGGACCCGGTTGAATAGCCCAGACTTTGCATTGCTTTGACACTGTCATCAGTAATTCCGTTGTTCATTTTCAAAGCTGTGAATTAAATTTTCTCGCCTCCTCGTAGAATGAATAAAATGAATTGTTTATAACTAATTTGAATAGTCTGAAAACAAATATGAGTTGTTTACTATGTAGAGTGCATTGATGGAAATTTTGTAATTAGGAAATTAATTAATTTATGAACAAGTACTCATTCTTATTAATAATACTGTTTATGACAAATACAGTGTTGGTAGGCTATTAATTATGCATGCAATAATTTAGTTTATATTAACAATGTTATTGAAGTATTTCTTAACCTTACATGAAGTAAATAAGACTATAAAGAATTATGTACCAATGTTTCAATATGTTTTCTTTTTAAATCTATGTGACTTCATTCGTATAATATATATTGAACTATTTCTGTAAATAATTCAACGAAAAAACCTTTACAAACATATAACCCAACCTCACCTCACCTATTTAGAGAGTAAAAACCTCAAAAGGTACTAGAACGGTGATATTTTTAACTGTTAGCGCTTTTCAATTCATAATTTTTATCAAAATCGTCTAAGCAGTTAGTAAATAAATGTTTATAAGTAACTACACAATGTCCTCTGCCCAATTATAATAGGCCTAGAATATTAATAAAACTAGACAGATGTATATAAACTAGTATCGCATGTGGTCGGAATTCTACCATTTTTTCTTTGTTAAGTAACGAAATTTAACATGTTTTTAAAATAATAAATTGAATTTTTTGTATGCCAGTTTTTAATTATCACCTGAACGTTATGAGGAAAGAATGGGAATGGGCAAAGAGGAAGCTTGAGAAAATGAATGAAAAAAAATTTGTTAACATAAATTTCTTTAAATAGTAAATAATTCAAATATTGAATAGTAGAATAATATAACAAATAAGTATAGATTAATTCATTATTTAATTTAAAAATAATAAATAATTATAAAGTGCATTTAAAGATTCAAGATTTTACAATAAACTATATTTTTCGTAAATACTTGATATATTAATTTGTCATAGTTAGCTCAGTGACCTTGTTCGCGGTGATCAAAAATTTGTATGTCAAACCATCGAAAGCTCGAACTCTACTTGATGGATACTTCAATTTTCGATGTCCATGCATTGCATTATAAAAATCGTAAATGTGTGCGGTCTTTTGACTCCCGTCAGGAACGAAGGTCATCATACACACATAATTTTAATCTTTCAATTGCCGTTTCTTATTAGATTGTTTTTTATACAAATATTTGCTGTTTCCATACGTTTAATGTTATTATAATAAAGATATATAATTAATTATAACATCAAAGCCAGGATGGTAAAGACTGTTAAATGTCCATTCATTGTAAATACATTCAATAAACATAAAATGTTGGTTCATCCGTCTAGGCCAAACCTAAAATTATCGTGTTTTGTTTAATTTATTTTACTTGTCTTAACGGCAACATACATACAATAATTTTAGGTCAGGCCTAGACTTAAAATTACGTTCTAGGCATAGCCTAAACGTTTTGCGTTTGACGATAATATTTGAACTACGCTGGACGGAACCGATTAATTTAAATTGATGAACCAAAACAAATGTTTCTTGAATGTATTTACATTCATTGAAATAGCAACCAATTCGGTAACGCTTTTTTCGTTATTCGTATTTTATATTTGTCATTGCCTTAGCAAACAATTAATACTTTTTTTTGCGTTACGCATTACATTTTCTATTTGTCAACTCCTACTACAACTCGCATTAAGGAACTTCGTTCTAAAAAAGAGTGTGAATAATCAAAGAGGAATATTGATGAAATTAATGACTAAACATTTTTAATCATATGAAATAAGCAGTAGAATAATTTAACTAAGAAATTATCACAAGTGATAATTTAATTTGAAAGAAATGGAAACAATGCTAAGTAAGAATATTAGTTTGCTCACTTTTACATCATATTTTTCAGTGCACGATAGTCAAAGTGATCTTAGCTCATACTGTCTTGATTGCGACCAAAATGTTTTCATTTAATTGGTTGAAGAATTTGAATTGGAAAATCAAATCTTAATGAAAAATATTAAGCCCTGACGTACAAAAACCCAAAATCATATGACGTACATTCATTGCGATAGCAACCAACTGCAATAAAATAATAACTGATAAAATTGTTGATTCTAATAACCTGCTTAGAAACACAATTTTAGGCTAGGCTAGTTTATTTTATTTTAATTGTCTTCACGGCAATGTATATATATTATTTTGTTTCTGCACATCTATAGCACAGTACTTTTTGAATTTTGTAAGTTTCATTCCTCTCCTTCTACACTAAAATAAATACTAAAAAAGGTATTACAAATTTCCATGTTCACGTATTAATATAATGATACGTACTGTATGTAATAACTGATAACACATGAATGCTAAGAAAATTAGTTGTAATAAGAGCT
The DNA here is from genome assembly GCA_018207615.1 of Philaenus spumarius. Lineage (NCBI taxonomy): Eukaryota > Metazoa > Arthropoda > Insecta > Hemiptera > Aphrophoridae > Philaenus > Philaenus spumarius. The sequence goes on along the minus strand of JAGFPH010000428.1, from coordinate 278,965 downwards.
ACTACTGGCAGATGAAGTACAATTTTCATTTTAACTTTGCGAGAGATGGTGTTTGTTGAACGTGATTACATTTTGCTAGAGGCCAGTGGCTAAAGGCCAATTCTGGTCTGCTGCAGTTGGAACCTCCAACACAGTAAACAGGTTGATGGTGCTCGTTTACCTGCGCTAACACTGACCCCTTTATTTCTCACTATAGGAAAGTAATAGCTTTAAGCAAAAATAAATAAGTAATAATAGAAATATTACGGTAATCATTATTGTATCAAAATTAAATGTATTCCAAACCATAAAATCTGCAGAATCACTTTTTAACCCTTAGTTAGGCGCTAGGCGGGGATTTACCCGCATTCTCAGAAAAACTGAAATAAAGCTGTAACTGTTCAATGTTGACAAACAATGTTCCAGGTATCTTTCTTCTGACCTTTTTCGAGTAGGTATGTGCCATCTTGCTTAATTTTAACGAATCATCAGTCTGTGATAAGCTGCGAAAGTGAACGGTCCCATCAGTGCGGGTTTGTGGGTCTCTTGCCGCTAGCGCGCTTTTGTGCTGTAAGATCTTTGGGGGTTTCCCCACTAGCGTCCCAAAATTAAGTGTAAGTTTTTCGTAATTTCTTGTTATTGTTTAGGTTAGTACGACTTAACACAACTTTGCTCTGTGTTGCCAACATTGTTCAGCTACGATTTTTTTATTTTCCAAATGGTACATTCTCTACGTAGCTAGACCAATAACATTCATTAGCTTTTTCATTTTTTATTATCAAATTTCCATAGGAAAAATGAGCTATGCAGTGACCCTTATGGTGAGACCTAAGGTCTGGAGTGGCAAATGAGCACCGATCATGGTCCTCAGAACACGTTTTGGAGTGTCAAGCACGTTTTTTTGACCGGAAGTAACTATTTTTTTAAATATTTTTCTTACGAAAATGAAACATTTTTAGAGTATTGTATAAAAAATAAATGTAGGATATTATTCTGCACATTTTGGTTTTTTACACGACCTTATAGCTAGCTTTGTTTCCCCCAAATCGATCAAAACGTAAAATACCATAAATGAACCCGGTTCAAATCCACGTGGGGGTTGGTTTACCATGGGCCCAACGGCCAAGTTTTAAACCCTATCAGTTTTGAATCAAAATTTAACCGTACCAAATTTTAAATGCTTCAAAATAGCGACAGAAATTCTGGAAAATGAAAGTGCGGGGATTTTGCCGCTGGCGCCTACTGACGTTAGTCCTAGGGGTGCGCCTAACTAAGGGTTAAACCTATATTTGTAAAAAACGAGATCTTTTACATTTTAATATAAGTTAGAAATTTTAAATGATCTTCAACATTTAAAAAGTGTGTTTAAAAAATTATATTTAATCAATAAAACTACATAGTAGGCCTACAATATTATGTACACTTTGTATCTACAAGTTTAGTACACTTTAAAAAAAAATTAAAGTAATTTTCAATCAATTAAACCGTTAAGCTCGATCCTTAGTATACATTTTGTAAAAAAAATAAGCTATTAAGAACTGTTATAAATTGAGTTATAAAGTTTCTTTGTGTAAATTGCTGCCGTTTTTATCAATAGGTGGCACAAATTGAAACTTGGATCCAAGTTATACTGTTCATGCTTTTGAAGTGAAAACTTCTATAGGCCCACTACGTCCAAAATTTGTTTTATACATGTGTGTACAGCAGACCTATATAGTATTCTTATTGCTGGGGGTGAATCGGATTTACCGTCACCATGAATTTTATGAAAAGCTCTATTTTGTGCAACGCACCAAATGTGAAACGCTACTAATGTGAAACGCTCTATTCCATCTGATTGAAAACAAATTTTTCTTGCCGAGATTGGAACCTGCAGAGTCTAGCACCATATACTAGTGTCTTAGCCGATTAGTCCAAGATCGCATTGCAAATTTGGTATATTTGAGTTGGGCAGGTATATAAGTATAACAGATTGTCCTACACCATAGGCTCAATCTGTTAATGTCAATACAATGTATAGTTTAATAAATAATACCTCTGAAATTAACATTGTGCTTCCTCATTTCGTAAGTTAAATTTAAAAAATAATATTTGCTTCCTTATTTCGTAAGTTGTGTTAAAAGGTTTACACTTCTTCCGTGTGGTCTTAAGTACACAATTACTTTGTTTTATGTGTAAAAATATATGCAATACATTAATCACACACAATTAAATTAATGAAAAGTGTGTACATTATGTTTACTGTATGTATACTATAAACACTGTGTGTTTGTAACTGGGAATCATACAATAACCATATTTGTCTGACGCAGCAAACATAATCTAAACAAAATGGTGAATTAAATTTAAAGTTAAAATACCAGGCGCAATCCCAAAAAAAATATGAAATGCAAAGTTTAATTTTAAATAGTTAAAAACGAAATAAATACCTAACTGATGTCAATAATGGGGTGCAGCGCAAAGTTATGAAATTGAAAAACATATTTCATAATAAAGAATGTTAATAAACTAAGCATTCCCGTGCTGTACCCAGCAGGAGTACGCAGTAGCTGGGGAGAGGGCACCGTGGGCTTCATTTTAAGGTAAATGAATTGCAATAAATTAATTTAGAGCTCTTTTTCTTTGCGCTCGACGTGGCAAATACAATTAAGCGAGCATAGTGTAATCTAGGTTCGAACAAAAGGGAGCGAAGGGCTGGGGATGTACAGTAAACACCGCCACAATAAAGAAAGCGTTTTATAAATTATGTTTATTGGTCTTAAGAATCAATGACTAAGAATGTGTAAGCTTTATTCAAACATTCGGATGATCAGTGTAATTAAATTACACAGGCAACCAGATTAACTAAATAAATATTGCAATTATCAAAGAAAATCACCTGTAATACTAATAATATAATTTTATTAACTTGTGTATTTTCACATGATTACTAATGGTACCGGGGAAATAATGGTAGTTAGAGTATACACATTGTTAGCAAATCCTGAAAACCAAGAATGGAATAAAAATTTCATATTATTAGGAAATTAACTTATATTTTGTCTCATCCCAAAGTGTTTATTAGTAATTAAGTAAACTAAACCCTGGAGGCCAACACTTTACATTTATGTTGTGAAATACACATTTATATATTACAGTAATACTGTTATATTTTAAGATACCAAAATATATAGCCTACTCATCATTGAAGACACATGATGAAATATTCTAGATATATATTTTGTGTAGATCTCAGTTGATAATGTAAGATTTTATGTTTTAATAATACTAAATTTAAGTACAAATATTCTATTAACTGTCATAGCTTAATATGTACATTTTTGTGGCAATAAACCCAGAGAATGAGTCGGATAGTTTAAACAGCATCAGTGCTCTCAAAGTGTTCTTGAGTATTTACTCTACTTTTAGAGTTTGAAGAGTTTGCGATACATCGATGTTAAAGTGGCTAGAAACCTATAGTCAAACAGATGTAGATTTGTTCACTTAATCAACTTTTACTGTAATTTTGGAAGAAGAATTACCGTTCATATTTTTGCACAATATGTTATTTTGAAAATCATGTATTTTTTATGTTTGTGTAAACTTTAAGTATATTTTGTGCAAAAGGGCAAAAGGAAATTTACTGATTTGCAAAGAAAGCTGGTTGCGAGTTACTTGTTTCTATTCGCTTATTCCCAGCGCTTGTGAATATTTTTAGGTGTTCACAACAAAAGCTTTCAACTCTAATTGCGAGAATGTCTTCCTCAAGTGATAAAGAATAATTTTTGCTTGAATATGCAGATTTGAAAGTGTGCAAAAATAAAGCTGGTATTCATGAAATCAACCACGTAAGAGGAAAATTTTTTTAATACCACCATCTTTTTTTCTCAATTGAAATTGGGAAACGAGAGGTTTTTTCATGTAGGAATAGAGTTGAGCACATTCAATTATATCTTCAAGAAAATGTTCACTACTTTGGACAAGTGGTTCGACTTGAACTCTATTTGAATGCTCGTCTAAACACTTGCGAAATCAAATCATAGACGTCCATGTTCACTGCGGGTTGTTGTCAGCAACTGACGTAGTACAAAAGTACTTTCTTGCCGGTCAGCGCTTGTATCAGGCGCTTGAAAGTCGGAACAAGCGATGTCTCTGAACACTTGATACAATGAACACTTTTTCTCGCGCCGGTGACGTTTATTAGCAAGCGCTTGCAACCAGCTTTCTTTGTAAACGCATCCTATAATTATAATTCTTGTTTTATCATCGTAAATTTACTTTCCATACTAAATTTGAAATCACAACGAAGAGTTTTGATCAGCTTAGTTATTAAAGTTTTACAAAATTAAAAATTATTGATGGATGATAGAAATGTTAGTTAATTTAAGAAAGCGATATATGTCATACAAACATAACCTACGTAATATGTATGTTATACAATGTGTAGAACAATTGCCTACCAATAGATTTTAAATTATTTTTAATCAGTTAAGAGAAATGTAAAAATAATTTTAAATTACATTAAAATTATATTAGTAAATTAAGAATCCACATCAAACAGGATTTAATAAATAATTTAAATTGTAAAAGCAGCACTAGTAATTGTTATCTATTTTTATAAATTTCAGCAGAATGCAGGGCAGCTTTAGGGATGGAAGAAGGAAGAATTCCTGACACTGCGATTACTGCGTCATCATCTTATGAAATTAAATCCGTGGGACCACAAAATGCCAGGTTAGTGATCACAAAATACATTTTCTAATACTGTATATATTTTCTTAAATTATTTATAGTATTTTAGTAACCGTTGTACATTATTTCTATTCCAATTACAGAAAATGTCTTTATTTTCTCTTTGTGTGTATAATTAAATTAAACTGTGCAATACCGTCTTATTTTTAATGGTTTATTACGTGTATTGACAAATATCAATGATTTATAATAAAATTTGTCACAGACCTCTCATTCTTTGTATCATAATTATCCTGGAAGAACGTACTACTTTAAGCTAGTATCTCACAAATTTACATAACAAAATATATATAATGAGCAAAGGAGATCGATTTTTCTATGTTGTGACTACGTTTTGCATACAATTAAATTACAAATTCTGTCTGTTTTGATAAATGCAGTTAATTTAAGAAGAGAGTTTATTTTAGTCTCGCTATTCTTACATTGGACCTAGGAATTAGAGATGTTATGTGCAGCGACCACAGAATGAATTAAATAGACTGGTCATGCCTTAAGCCTGTACATTGTGGGAATTGAAGCTAGGTCGGCCATCTTGTGTGAGGATAGAAACGTCGAGTGGTCCTAGAGAGGAGTGACATTTTAAGTGCGCAATATTCATTTACACCGTGGTTTCAATGGCTGAAAATGCTCGAAAATCTTTGAAAATCGACAAACTCACAGTTTAATAGTGTGGGACGCTAATGGTGTGTTCACAATTTGAAAATAAAAATGGTTGGGCACTTTAAAAATCGTATAAAGTTTAAACTTTTTTATACTTTTTCATTCGTGACATCAAAAAGTTGCATTGTGAGAAAAATTTTTGCTTTTAGGGCAGGTGAGCCATGTAAGCGAGAGAAGTGTAGCTGGAAAGCTACATTTTCCGAAAAGTATTGTTTGAATAAAATAGGTATTTAGTTTCTATCATACAACAGTTAGAACACGAGCTTCGTTTCGCGGGTAATGTGGCGACTTTACCTGCAACCGGCGGCTCGCGACTTGTGAGTATTTGACTCCGCCATATTGTGTGAGTATTTGACTCTAAAAGTGTTGCTTCACTCTTGCGTTCGAAATTCTGTGGTCGATGGCTGTGTGTTGATAAATAACATATATACATTCAATTTGTAAAATTTACTTAATTTAAGAACTAAATCTACTATAGCGAAATTTCATGTTCAATATAATATTTAAAAAATAAATACTTACAGGGTATAATGTAATTGTTGTATTTTATGTCCCTCGAAACAATTGTTCTCAATGAATACAGTAGGACATCGAAAACTCGAAGCTAAAGGTGTAGGGAAACCAAGGTTCAAGTTATTATGGTACAACAAGCTAAAAAATGAGATATTAAGGTTCAATTTTCTCCAGTATGCCAGTGTAACCTCTATAGCTCGAAAGTGCCTTCATCTAAATAACTGTTAAAAATACAGTAAAATATTTTTCAATATATATTGTACAGTCTTAAACTATAAACAAAGTTTGAGTTATACAATAAAAATACCGTAAAACAAGAAATTTAAATTATTAAAGATTTAAATTTTTTACATTTTTGGTTGTTTGTTAACTTTAAAAGTGATGTCATCCAGAGTCATGAATAATACATTTTCGTACTTCTCTACTCTCTCACTGCTAACACATTTCATTGTCAAACAAACTATTCAAAACATCAATTGCGTCACGAGCATCGTTTACATTTGTGACCGGCTGCGTTCTCTGTAGTCGGTGAGGACCTCATCCTCTGATCTTTCGCTAGAGTCTTTCGCCACAGAAACTATAAATGCGCATCCGAAAACCATAAACCTCCCCACCCCCCCCCCCCCCCCCCCCCCCTACACACAGCAACATCATCGTCGAAGAATTCAACAAAGTTCTCAAATTCTTGGTGAAACTCGTGTACTGCTTCAGCCCATCCTGTAAGTTAATCATCTCAATTGCCTTCATGCAAAAGTTTATAGAGGTTAATGAGCTTTGATATAAATCCATCAAACATCTGCGCACTACTTAATTTTTTTAGTTAATTTAAAAGTTTTAAAAACTATAACCCTAATCTAGTTTCTGCAGCTTGGAAGTTGGGTTTGCTGGAAAGAACTCAACTTTCACAGTTTTTATATCAGGTGTGTCTGCATAGGCCGTACAGTTATCTATGAACAACAGAATTTGTCTTTTCTTCTTATTCATGTCGTTGTCAATATTTTAAAACCACGAACTGAATGTAAGAGTTCATTCGTGAATACATGTGTGCCTGGTAGTCTGTTGGAAAACCGTTGAAATTTTGGAAACTACATGGTCCAATCACTAACGGTTTAATTTGAACAATTCCAGTACAGTTTATACAACACATCAATGTAGTTCTTAGTAATTTTGGCTTTCTTCTGCTAATTACACGAATCGCCTTCTAAAGTTAAAGTTTCACACGGCAAACACTTAAAAAGAGACCAGTTTTGTATGTGGAAATATATGTTCTAGAAAGTATGATTAAATAACCTTCTCAAGTTTATTTTACCAAACATAGCACTGCCATTTACGTAAGCACTTTCTCCACATAACATTTAAAATTATTTATCTTTTTATAATTTTGCAACCAGCCGTTGCTAGTGTGGAAGTTTTTGTGCCCTAGTGACTCTGCGAACTGAATTAGTTTTTCTTTTAAAATATGTCCCAACATAGGAACATTCCTGTCACGGCACTGTTTTAACCATTCGTCGATATTCACAAACTCGGCTCCCTTACATCTCTTAGTCTTGTTTGACATATTATCCTCAACTTCATACTTTCCCGAAATTTTTAAATTGTTGACAGCGTGTTGGGTGGGATACCGAATTCCTTGGCTATGTCGCCCTTATTCTTTAAACCTTCATCTACTGCCTTAAAAACCCTCATTTGCTAATCAAACGTCAAAATTGTTAATTCATTTTTATTGGAAAGATATATTATTCATGTCAAGACTTGAAAAATAGTCGCTAACTTCGAGTAATAGACATTCTCAGTAGAAAAAGAGACTTACAGAGGTAAATCTCGACTTGTAGAGCTTCGCATTTATACAAATTTGAGTAACAGAGATTTTCTAATGTGATTACAAGTAACTCATAATTCGACTTACTCCTATGTACGTAATTTTAGCATTGAGTCTTATATAGACTTTAAAGGGGGTTTGAAACAATTAATTAGAGATATCAAGGTTAAAGTTGTTGATTCAATACTGTATATACCTTTTAAAAAGTTGATGGGTATATTTAAGGTGTATAAGATTATTGGTTTGATTTATACTAATTTTTTAATACCACCCTTTACTACTAATAATAAAAGAAGATTCTGAACTATATACAACAAAAACAAAACAAAAACACATTTAAGCATTCTAATGATCACTAATTTTTTCTTATTAATTTTAATCTATCCAATCAAAATCTTAACGCTTATAACTACAGTATATAACGTTTCTGATCCATTTCGTAAACGCTTTTTTTTAAAACAATGAATTGACTGCCAGCCAGTTTATTGCAATTGCATAATGATGCCGTTGAATAGTAGCATTTGCTTCCTTACCTGACCAGCTTAATGTGCCCATCATATTTCGTTATACAACTGGTGATGCATGCAGACGAAATTGGTATAGCATAGAAATCTAATCTATCGATATAGAGAGAAATTGAAACTAAACAAACATATGTACAACAACTTTGAGGCTGATTTGAATGAACTAAAGATTTTTTTTAAATAAAAAGTTTTAAATCGGCATTTGTTTTGAATGTTTGTTTTAGATTCCCGGCTTTGTTTATTGAATCTCTTTTTTAATATAACCCAAATATGAATATATTTCTCTCAAAGAAGTATAAAGTATGAAATATATATAGAGTTTGTTCTGTAACTAAGCGAAAAATTTAATGGAGTTCAGATTATAAAATCAGCTGATTTAAATGTTTGTATTTAAAAGCAAAGTAGTAAATAATTCAGTGCAGTTTTTACAAGTTAGTTTATCATTTAAAATTTATTAAAAACTTCTAAACTGTTAATCTCCTACTAATACTAAACTCTCGTACTGGTTTGTATAACCAGTTACATATTACTTATTCAAGTAAGTTAGATGTCTTTTGTATGTATGATAAATCATGTCAAGGAAGTTTTATTGAATTAACGTTTTACCTGACTATTTTCACTAAAAAATTCATTATACATGGAATTAATTCATTTGAAATAAAAACAAACATGGTTTATACATAAAATATGATTCGGATAGTATTTATTGAGGACTTATCAATATCTGTATTGATAAAACAGATAAAAAAATTGGAGGTTTGATGGAATGAACGCGGTTAGATTGAATGTGCGGAGTCAGACACAAAGTTTATCTGGGATCGTTTGGCTACATACCGTATCTATGCAAATTATTAAGCCAAAGTCATGTTTTACACTTTAAACCCTCTAATGTCATTTATTACCATATTTATGGCATGTACGAAGTAATTCATGACTTAGATAAGATTTTCAGTTTTTTCGTTCTGAATTAGTAATATTACAAAATCAAAATCTTAGAAGTTAAGTATTAAAAAGTAACATATATAGTAATTTGTTTTTTGAAAGTACTCAATTATTATTGCTCTTAATTTTTTGTATTTATTTACTACGGTATATTTTATTTTTTTAACGAAAGGTGAATTGATGTTTATTTCAAAATTTTAACAAATTACTTTTGGTAACTTACTATAGATCACAGACCAAATATTCGGGATATAAATCCTTACAATCAGTTCACTATAAAATATTATACTTCTTTGGATTGGTTTGTCAAATTTTATCGAACATGTTGAATTAAAACAACAAAAACAAACATAATATTGTTCATAATATGGAAAAATGAGTACAATAATATTACATATTCGTTTGATTATGAAATGCTGTAACTTTTCTTTGACTTATAACAGTATTTTTAAACGTAAATTGATTAAAGTATTTGGTCCAGTAAAACAAGATTCCATATGTTTTGAAATGGAAAAATCCTGAATATAGAACGATCACAGAAAACCTCCCTTTTACAATTATTAAAAATATTCTGAAATGAAAATTTGAGTCTGACATTGGACCTTGAAACGAAATAACAAGATTCAAATATCAAGAATTTTAATTTAAAAAAATCATTGCAACATAACAATACGATCTAGTATTTTCTGATTCAGATTAAAATAGGAAAAGTTTTATATTTATAGGAAAATAGGAAAATTAACCGGTTCTTGTTATTTGGGAAAAACATCCTAATAAGTCTGCCAACAAAATTGAAACCTGCACATATAATAAAAGGGAATACAAAATTTCAACGGATATATTTGTGCTTTTTCTTTGACATAACAAACCCAGATTCTTTGTAAACTAATTAATAATAAGTGTTGCTAATAAAAGTGTATGCATTTTCAATAAACTTATTAGGCTTAGTGCTTAGGTTAAGATGGAATTTATTTTAAATGTCCCAAGAAAATTTTGTTTAAGTAATTGCAAAATCAAGGTACATATATACTCACTATGTGTATACCTTAACGGCGTATTACCCATGATTGAAACGCGAATACAATTTAACAAAACTGATTAAGTAAGAGTTTGCCTTTGTAACGTGGGTTTGTACCGTCAGCGTCAGACGTCTTGAAAGGTGTTCCAGAAAGAGCTATTGTGCGTTATTAAAAATGGGGAAGAGTGAAAGGAGAGAGGAGGATAGCAAAAGGGCAAACAATCAACCGTGCAGAACAGCGTACTAGCATACTCCACTTTAGTTTAGGCTACGACAAAATTTGTGATTGTTAAAGTTTTATTCTTATTGATTGCAGATTTTTAGTTGGAATTTGCGTTTTGTATATTTATCAATTCATGTAAAGATCTAATTATTCACCTACACTTAGGACTGTATACAATAATTTAAAACATTAATCACTTTCTGAAAAAATGTAATGTAAATATGAAATAACAATTATAAATTAAAGTATTCTGAAATAGACCTACACAATTTATGTATATCATGAAAAGATGTACCCAGAAATTAAAAAAAAATACACATTCTGCTTTTAAAGTAAATTTAATTTAAATTCCTACTAAATCAATTGCACAAATAAGCAGTTTTCTAACTAAAATTTTAAAGCGTGATACATCATTAGTTACGTGATAGAAGGTTTTGTCTATACCAACTTCCGTATTAACTATACCAACTTTGTTTTTTTGTTTGTAGGTCTATGTAGGGGGTAATCTCTGGAACTATTGATCCGATTAAAAAAAAAATAGTTTTACTAATAAAAAGCTACACTATCCCTTAGTTACATAGACTATAATTAATTTTTTATTTCAATATTTGTAAATTTATTTCGAAAAAATCTTTAGATTTGGCCTAGACTGATGAACCAACACGTATTTCGTGAATGTAGTACATTCATTATCATAGCAACCAATGGAGTAAAATAACAGATAAAACAGCTGTTTGCTGTAATATTTCCATTAACAGTTGATTTCAAACTTTGAAGGAACTGTTTGTATTTCTAACTTTTACGTTAGGTTTTTATTAAAGTGTAGACCTGAGCCTTGCTGGTTCTTTTAACTTTTCTTATAACCGCTGGAAATAATTTGATTTGAACATTTAACATTATTTACAATCTTAGCTTTGTGGGTATTATTAACCTTTAATATAAAGAAAACATAACATGATTATGTGTATAGAAGGTTTCAATAGGGTTAGCGTCCTTATCACGCAGGGGGTTTTCCTAAAATTTAATAATCAAACAAATTATATTTTACTTTAAAAATTATAAATTTTGTACAGATAATTCTATAAACAAAACCTGGAGCACTGTTAAAGTTTTAAGATAAAATATAAATTCAATATTTGTGCAATAAGCTAACAATAATAATCTATGAACATTTCGTTAATTTTAAACTCATTAAAAAAAAGGCAAATGGACTAGATGAAAACGAGATATATCAGTGCTTGAAATTATGCAAGCTCACGTTGCGGCTCTTGCATGTATGCAGTATATTTATTGGATATCAGTTGGTTATCCAAGTGACTTTCTAAGCCAACACTTTAATGTGCACATTTTACACGAAATTCTATTTACTGTGCGTGTTCTGCAATTATTGAGATTATATTTGTATCGTAAAAGGTTGTAATGCTTTCTTTATGTATTATAAGAATCGTCAAACAAATCAGAATAAAATGGCATGATTCTTAACCGGATTATCTGACTTGAATATTAAAATTTGTATTAACGTTTTCCAATTTATTTTATATTGTAGAATAATGAATATTAAAATTTGTATTAACGTTTTCCAATTTATTTTATATTGTAGAATATTCAATAAACTAAATATTTTACTTTTAAAAGTATCACAACTCATAAGTCACAGTTTTGCTAATGAATTTAATTCGAGGAATGACTTTATAAGATAGCGATTGGTGGGATGAATTCAGAATTAAAAACTTAATAATTGTATATATTTCAAAAACCTTTTTAAACTAACATTAACATTCTCTTAATAATTATGGACATTAGAATTTGTTTTACAAATGAATATTGTGTATGGAACATTATCTTTAAGTAAGTTTGTTTTTCTAATATAATAAATATAATATTTAGTCACACATTATATAAAAACAACCAGTGCCTAAAAGACATATTTATTCATTTATTTCATTAAATTTTATTCTATTTTATGTTAAACTAATTAAATGAATGAATTTCCTCGCGCCAAGAAAATGTCACAAATTGATTAAACACAGCCTACATATTATATAGTTAAGCTAGAACATTTTACTTATATTTAAATATAAGTGTATAAATAAGTATAATAAAATATAATTTACATTTTTGTACTTCACTCGGGATAAAATTTTGTCAAAAATATATTGCATAAAATCTGTATGAGTTCGTAAAACGAATCTTTTGAATATAATGGGCTAAAATAAAAAAAAATAAGAGTATTTCAGTTAAATAACCCTATGGCTAATATTATTCAATGGCCTATAATTTATTAAAATTTGTGTTACTGTAAATCCGACTTTAATTTCTTAAGTTAATCGCTAGTTAATCATATTTTAGTCTAAAACCTACAGTAAAATAATGTTTACTGGTTCCATACTGGTTTCGGCTATAAACAACCTAACAAATTGTGCAGAGTTATTAAAGCTTTTGACTTTAATGAGTTGTTGTGTGCGTGTATTGTTGTCCTTTTCATAACCTAAAAGATTTACGCAATGTTGTTACACATAGGTTTTCAAAACATCCTCGAAGTTCACGTACTGAACTATTTCAAATTAGAACGTTTTTAAAAAATAATGCTTTCAGTAATTAATTGTAATGTAATGGTATTAATTTTAAATTAAAGATTTTACTTGGACACGTTTTTATTACTATTATTAAAGTAACAGGCAGGATTAGTAAAAACTATACACACCTGAAGCCTTTACTTATGGTAAGCTTTTAAGGGAAAAGAAAACACACTGTTAAAGTTTCAAGAAGCTCTCGTTTGTCATCAGTACATGAAGGCAATTTATTAAACAGTAGACCCCAAGAAGTATTTCTAAAACTCCATGAGGAGTCCTTGTAATGAGTTAAATAATCAAGAATAGTTTCTTGCCCGTTATTTATAAAATCGGGATAGTATGTTCAGCCTAATCAACCCTGCAATCTGTTCATTGCTACCTCAATCACAAGAATATATCAGTATTGATTTCATGTGATAACGTATATATCCTGTTTTCAAAGCGTTTGCATGTAAGAGTGAATCACTAGCCCATCCAATAATGCGATTCCTCTGGGATGCATACTCCACTGCTTCTGAGGTAAAGGAACGAATTGGACTATTCGATAGAATATTAATATTACGTAGTAGTAACTAAGAAACAAATGCAACTATACTAAATTTTACTTACGAGTCAGAAAAATTAAACCCTCCAAACTATTATTCCACTTAAAAACTAATTACCAAACATAAGACACTTTTTAATCGCCCGTTAATATCACAGTATTTCTCAACAAAACCAAAATTTTGAAAAATAGCTAACAACTATAAATTTTAAACAAAATCTGAAAAGTCATAATAGCATTGCCAATAGATAAACACTGTCTTAAATAAATAACTTAAACAACAAAATTTTATTCAAAGTGTAGTAAAATAAACAATGTTTTGGTCCAGCATATAGTGACCAGACAAATAATTATTATTCACTGCTTCATTTTACTACCTTCTTGCAGTCTTATATTGGTTAAGATAAATATTAAAATATTTCTCTTATGTACTGCATATTTTATGATTTAAAATTTCTTTATAAATTACAATATTTTTGGTTTACGGAAGTTTGTATTACAACAATATCCTTAGTTGTAAAATTCTATATATACCAATATGTAATAATTCTCGCTTTTTTAATATTAAAATTCTTTCCCCAAAAGTTTTCTGCAGTGTAGTAACTTTAACAATGGTCTGTTAAAGCAGATGATTGACGGATAAAGTATGAATTGGGGCGGGTGCTTTACCTCAAAGTCCTAACATTTTGTGGATTACAAAGTTAAAATTTTTAATTAAAAAATGTATTGTAGATTTTTTGGCTTCCCCCCTTGTTGCGGAATTGACGAGGTACAGTATATTAATGTACTAACAGTTAAAACTTTTGTTTAAGGTATTTCAAATAGCATATTGTATTCTTCATTGATATGTACCGTAAACAATATATAATAGTTAATAATTTTATCAATGCTTTTATCGTAAGGGTAGTACAATAATTATTAAAAGGATAATTTTCTAAATATTGTATGATTAATAATGCTATGTTTTCTTTCTACCCTAAATTATGTTGAATTAAATTTTATAAATTTGTTCTAATATTTGATTGAACTTTAATCTGAAACATTGATGGTATTGTTTTTTTTTTCCACAATTCGCAATAATTCTACAAAGATGTAATGTGGAGCAACTTTGATCAGCACATTAAGTAGTAAAAAAGTCAAGTTGATTGAATGCGATCCCATACTTCAGTGATTCGATGTAGGAAGGCATTATTGCAGCCATTGAAAAGCAAAATTAGTTATTTATTTAAGCTATTAGTTTACCAAATGTGTTAAAGGTGTTTCCGAGTAAAGTCACTTTTGAAAAGGTGACCCAAAACACTTGAAATTACCGCTAGAGTATTGCTATAACATTCTTAAACCATAATAAAAAGAAGATAATTGCAATTTCTTGAGAAGTTTGAAGTTTTAACAGACGTAAAATATGGTTTTAGATTTAAAAGACTTACCGCAACAACGGTATAATATACATTTTTCGGGTGCGCTATCTGGGCTCACACCGACGTTCGCAGCCGGCATTTTTTCTCCTTCGAAAAATATCACTTTGTTTAGCCTGTAAGTGCATTGATCTAGTGTTAAGAGATTCCGGAATGAAATTATCGGTGATTCCGATTGTTAAAGTACTCGAAATATTCCGATTATTTCCGAATATATCCGATTCCGTACGTTCGGAATAATCTTGTTATGGAAGCGTTAGTCCGAGTTCATCGAAGAAAGGTCAGTAAGTAAAATAAAGACTGAAATAAAATTCATTAAAGTACAACAAATGTATACTTTAATTTTACACTGAGTGTATGTTTTTTACACTTTTAAAATTTACTCAACCCTGCCCATCAAGAACACACACACGCACACACACAAGACATCACCCCAACAGGGAATTTAGTTTCCCTCGCATGGTTGTATATTTCTAGCAGAACGTTGTAATTTACTTTTTTCTAAATCTGAATGGACCGTGTGAATGTTTATAACTAAAAAAGTTAATGATATTTTTAGTTAAAAGATTTATCACGAAAACTATTTTAAAATAAAAATATACTAAAGTAGTGATTGTATTTGTACTTTTCATACTTGATACATAAAATTGCATAATAACTTTATTTAAACTACAAACAAAAATGATTCTGTTTTTACCTTATTTGACTGATTATTATTATATAAGTATAACTACATTTTGTCAATGGTTCGTTCACAGTTGTCATGATACTGTTTTGAGGGTTAGAAATAACTTTTCCAAAATTTGTCGTTTAAGTTAGTGTGTGGTGTTATTTGTTTTAAATTTTCCTACTATTACGAAATAATTGTACACTGTTTTATCAATATCTGAATGAAACACTCACAACAACAGTTATAAAAAAGTAACCGTGTTAGACAGAACTGTAAACAATACATCGAGCAAGATTTTAAACTTTTATAAAAATACATCATTTGTCTAGTTATTTGTGTACTTATAGAATATATTTGAGTTTTAGAATATACGAAATATGAATAGTTCCACATTATAAAGGCAATTATTATTTTTTTTTTTTAACGTAGAGTCAATTGTAGGCAAAGGCCGCTGTATAGTGGGATTTACTTCCTTATCAGAAAAGTTTAATGTATGCATTACATTTCGTGAGGTATTCAATTCAAACAGAACAGATAATGTATGCAGATTAGATTGTATATAGTATAAAAATATGATCTCTCTTTATAGAGAGAATGTGAAATTAAACAAACATATATAAAAGCTTTGCGGTTGATGCGGATGAAATAAAGTTTCCAAAATAAAAAGTTAGAAAGTGATATTTGTTTTAGATAATTCTTTCTCGGCCTTTGTTTATACAATCTCTTTTTAATGTAACCACAATATAAATATATTGCTCTCAGTACTTTATGAATTTTGAACAACGCAGAAAAATAAATAGTATCTAAACTAAGAAAATTTAAAGGATAGCAAAATTGTATTTACTAGCTAATTTTTAAATATTTCAATACCGTCTTTACAAGTTTTTTTTTAATTAATAAAAAGTACGGTAATCTTTTAGTTTTTGATTTGTTGTTAGTTTTTTTATTGCCAATCTTGCTTAAAATATTTACTATTATTTATTTATTCGTATAATTATTGATATCGTAATTTTGAATTTTTAAATATCAATGTAATGGGGGAATAGCTTGTAGTGGAAACCATATATTTATGATGAATATTAATTTCCGACTTCCTAAAATTAAGGTTAAAATGTAATTGCTTATACATTTAAACTATTAATTTCCAACTATTCAGTTTAGTTCTAGGTAGAAACAGAGTTGTACAACTAAATCAAGTAATGTATATGTCTACTAATCATTTCCATTTGTATGTATTTTACATCATGTCATGGAAGTTGAACGAAAACATAATTTTTACTTGATTTACATTTACCAGAACATTTCACATATGTATGAAACTAATCCATTTGAAACTCAAACCGTCCATGATCTATAAATAAAATACGAGTCCAATAGGATTTAGTGAGGACTTATCAATATCTGTATAGATAAAACAGATCAAAAATTGCAGGTTTGATGGAATGAATGCATGCAGCGGTCGAATTGAATATGCGAAGTCAGACACAAAGTTTATCTGGGATCGTTTGGCTACATACCGTATCTATGCAAATTATTAAGCCAAAGTCATGTTTTACATTTTAAATCCTCTAATGTCATTTATTACCATATTTATGACATCTAAAACGTACTTTATTTCCGAGATAGGAATTTTGGATTTTGTAGTTCAGAAGTGTTATACTTCTTAAAGTATATCATTAATCTTATAAGTTAAATATTTATTTTTAGATTATGAAAATTTGGGGCTTGAAAATATTTAGCTATTGTCGTGCTTATTGCATTTTAATACTAATAACAATCAATATGCTATGTAATGATATGTTTCCATAGAAAATTGTTTCAAGTAGTTTGTAATAAATTAGATACACACCACAAACACAAATATAATAAAATTTGATCCAGTGAAAATTATTTTATACATTCAACAAATATTGAATAAAGAGATAACATTCAAAAGTATATGCAACGAATACTATAGTCAAATAATATAAAATAGAAGTTTTATATCGGCGTAGGCCTATGTATTCTATATCCAAACGAACTGAAAAATTCAAATATTTAGTAATTTAATGGTGCAAAATGAAATGTAGGATGAAGAACTATCAGTTTTCATATTATATTTAAATTTGGAACAGTTATTTTTCTTAATATTTAAAATTTCTTGTTATTTGGAAAGAATATCTTAATAAGGTAAACAACTTTAATAACTACCAATAATACAAAAACATCAACAACACTAGGCCTACAATGTTTTATTTTAAACATACTTATTTTCGTGGTAATTACTATGTCATAAAAAATATGTAAAGTAAACCATAATACATGTTGCCAATGTAGGATTAGGTAATTTATTTTTATTTTTAAACGGTCTCATCATGTTTCAGTTAGAATTACCATTTTTTTAATTTTCGGAAGCATTTATTTTTTTAAATATTGATTGCAAAATGAAAGCAGATGTAACCTTAACGTCGAGTTACCCATGATTGAAATACCAATACAATTTAACAAAGTAAGTGTTTTACATTGTGATCTGGGTTTCATACCGTTGTTGTCAGCAGTATTTTAAGTGGTTCTGTGAAAAGCTGCTGTTCGTAGTTAAACAAGATGGAAGAGTTAAATTAGGTAGCAGAGTTAGCAGCAGCCAAAAGCTTGAACACACAGAAGAGTGTACTCATTTTTAAATACGCTAGTTTAATGTTTTATGCTCCAAGCAATTTTAAATAAAAAATGCTGTTAGATTTATTTTCTAACTACATATTTAAATTGTGATAAATAATTATATAAGTGGTAGAAGGTTTTATATATAAATTATAAACAAATTATATTTAACTTTTAATATCAGCAGTTTTATTCTAAAAAAACCGTAAAATTTACTAGAATGAAATTTTAAAAGTTGTAAACAAATCCTACAGCACGGTTAAAGTACCAAGATAAAATATAAATGGTATATTTATGCAATAAGCTAACACTGAATCTATTTCACTTCAACTATGAAAACCCAATTAATTTAAAACTCATTAAAAACTCAGAAAGTAGAGTAGATGAACACGAGATATAGCAGTGCATGAAATTATGCAAGTACACGTTCCGGCTCTTGCATGTATACAGTATATTTATTGGCAAATCATTTGGTAACCGAGTAACCTTCTAAGCTAACACTTTAATGTGCAAATTTTACATGAAATTCCATTTAATGTGCATTTTCTGCATTTATTGAGCTTATATTGTCATCGTAACAAGTTGTGAAACTTTATTTATAAATAAAACTACCACTAAAAAATAAACTAATTAAAATACAACTTTTTAAACTGCTTATGTGGAATTAATATTAACATTTTTAGTAAACGTTTTTTAAATTATTATCTTATACTGTAAAATATCCCAACGATTATATACTTTACTTTTGCTCTGCACTTTCTATATATATACTTAATTAAATTGCCATCGTAACAATGACTGTGGTATGTTACAAGGTCATCATGCATTATAACATGTAATTATAAAACAAACCAAATCAATTACATGTATTTTCTAAACTCCTTATTGGCATGAATATTATAATTTTTAATAATATTTTTAAAATTATCTTATTCTGTAAAATATCCAAGCGAGTATAACCTTGACTTTTAAAATTACCACAGTAACTCTTAAATCACATTAGATCGATTTAGCTATCAAATTTATTTCTACTTATTCAAAACTGTACACATACAATAAAATTCTTTATAAATTTATAAATAAAAAAGGTTTCTATGGCATGTTGCATAGCATTTATTTAGGAAATTCTAGTTATTAATATAAATTAGCATAGTTTAAAATTTGTCCTTAGGAGTAAAAAAATCAAATAAGGATTACTATTAATATGATTATTTGGTTTCACGATTTTGTTTTAATTAAGCATTTTTCAGAAATTGTAATTAAGATTTTATCAAATCGGTGTCTACAAGATATAGAAATTCACCCTTTTGCAAGGACATTTGTATTCTTTTTTATGTAATTTTGTAATCTAATCAAACAGCATAAATTTCCTTGCCTGAAGAGAGACTGTTATTTTATTTTAATTGAATTGCCTAATTAAAAGCAGCCTCTACTTTAGGTATAACATTTTACCTATCATTAAATACGAATAATTTGTATTTTCATTACTACACAATGATGAAGGCCTCCCCAAAATCTATTAATTTAAATATTTGTTAATTGGTAAAATCAACCCTTTGACAAATTGGGTTTAAATAACATACCTAAGAACAAGTGTTTTTTTTTTTTAATTTGTTTATTGTAGAACCGACTTTAACTTATTTAGTGAAAAACTAGTTAAATGTATTTTCGGCTAAAACTAGTTTAAAGTAAGTAAGATTAAATCGTCATAAAAAACATAAAAAATGTTGTTGAGTATAGAGCTTGGTTTTAATCAGCTGTTGTTATTGTATTTTTTTTACTTTTCGTAACCTTCTGGAACTTTATGTATTGAACGAATTTAAAATAATTTTTTTGAAAACAATGTTTAATGAAGTAATTTAACAGCACACTTCTCGCTAGTTGCTTTTTGTTGCGATTATTATACTTAAAGACAGAGATGGTAAAATCTGTTCTTTACTGAAAGATTTTAAGTGCAAAGAAAATCATGTCACAAGTCTAAATTTGTTTTAAGAAGCACACGTAAAACCAAGACGTTTTGTTTTGAGTTAATAGCGTAGTAAAATAAACAGGGCATCCCATGATGTATTTAAGAACTAACATTAATGCCTGGTAATGAGTTAAAATATTTATACTTTTAGTTGTTTTTTCAAGAAGAAATATTACTTTTCAAGAGAAATTGGTTTGCAGAATATTTTTAAATCGGAAGCAATATTCCAGCCTGCTCAACCCTTTCCTCTGTACATTTCTTAGTAAGGTACAATCTAAAACAGAATTGATTTAAAATAATCATGTAAAAATCCTGCTTAAAGTTTCTATGTCAAGGCGAATCACTAGCATATACAATGTGTTAACTTTGGAACGCATTATCCACTGCTGCAGCTAACCTAGACAATAGAATATAATTATGTAGTAGACAATCAATACTAAAAACTGGAAAATTAAGCCTAAGAATCAGATAAAATAAACCATCGCACTAACCAATTATCCACTTCAGAGAGGAGCCAAACATATTAAACCTTCTTTTATTTCAACCTCTTAGGATACTACTTCTTTACAAAACTTAAATTTACTAAATGGCTGGCAGCTATGATTTCAAACATTTTTGTGAAAGTTCTTTAATAAAATTGCTAGCAGACAAAACTCTTCAAATTAAATACATAAGGAAATCTAATTTTAATAATGTCTAATAAATAAATAATTTTTCGAGGGTTTAACTATGTTACAAATCATTACTATTAATTGTGTAGAGTCAAATGTGACTGGACCAATAAATATTTACTATTCTATTCTTTCCCTTCTTGGATACTTATATCGGTTAATATAAAGTATAAGTATTCCTTTTATACAGCATATTGTATTATTTTAAATTTCTCTATAAACTTAAAATATTCTCAGTTTTCATGAGTTTGTACTATTAGTTTTAAATTCCTTAGGGATGAAAATCTGTATAAAAATACGAAATAATTCACCCTTTTTTAATATTAAAATTCTTTCGTCCAAAGTTTTCAGCTATGTAGTAATTTTAACAAAGGTCTGTTAAAGCGGTTGATTGACGGATAAAGTATAAAATAGGGCGGTTTTTAACCTCAAAGACTGAACAGTTGTGGGCTGCAAAGTTGAAACTTTTAATTAAAAATTCATTGTAGGTTTTTCGGATTTACTCGTTGTGGCAGAACTGTAGAGGTAACCGTATTTTGACGTAAAAATAGTTAAACTTTGTTGATAGGTATTTCAATTAACATATTGATATTATTCTTTGATAAAAAACAGTTATAATTAGTTTAATTGAGTTTTTACTGAGTTTTAAAGTAAATTTAGAAGCGTACCGTTATTTTTTTAACTTTAAGATAATTTTAAAATATTGTATGTTTTCTAACGGTATAGTTTCATTCTTATTTAGATGCATTATTTTCCTCTGAATAAATTTCGAATATTATGAAAGATGGAACTTTACATCTTGTTAGACAATTCCTGAAATAAATGGCGACACAATATTCACAGAAAAATAACCTTATTAAACAGGATTGTAAGCATTAAAAAGGTGTTTGTATTTATATAATATAGGCGCACACATAAGTATTAAACGTGTTTCCAAATTGATTTTGTTTTTGGACAAATTATGCTTTTGATTCCATTAATTTATTATTCAAATATATCATTGTTTGAAATCCCTAGTTACGTGAATCTGCTCGACTCATTAATGTTTTAAAATAAAAAAGCAACAACATAATGAAGTTTTTTGAGTTGATTACTTTTGGTTTGATTAATGGTCGTTAGCTCTGACGGGCGTGTTTATTAGAAGTCATCCTACTCAGTTCTGATGTGCTGATTTACATAATATGTTTAAAGAGACAGACCAGTTAATAATGAGCTTGTGGTTCTTATTTTTTAATATCTCTGTTTCCATTTAGCTGTTAAAACCTTATTTAATATATTGGAATACTGTGTACTATATTTCTTTCATATATAATTTAAAGGCACTTAAAAATTATTAAAGAGAGTTTTTATTTGATTTAAATATTAATCACTTTAAAAATGTAATCCATACTTTATTTTAGCGATATTAATTTACGAACGTACGACGAGTATGCAAATTACATTATTGTTTTATCTTAAAGTTGAATATTTTTAAGTGATTCTGAGAAACATTTTACTTATTAAAATACATCGCAATAGATTAAAATATAACAAAAAATGTTTAATAATTTATATAGAAATACTTAAGTATACATTCATATTTTACTGAAATAAATGGATAATAAATAAATAAATTTTTATTTTTTCAAAGTTAGTCATTTTGTCCACACTTGATTATTACAAGGAAAAATAAGAAGTATTGTCATTACATTCTAAGATTTCTAGAAATACAAATGTTGTTGTGCTTTATTCATACATTTTCCAAAGATGGTTATGCTTGCTCTTGCTTTTTTTTAGTTTGTTACCAATCTAAAATTATGACGTAGTTTATGGACAATGTCAGGATTTGTTTAGTGAATACAGGATGTTTAACAGTAGGTTTACTGAGCTAAATACATTATGGTATTATACATAAAAAATCTTGGAAAAATCAGAATCATGGTCTAGTAATGGGGTCATGTTGTTTGAGATTATACTCTTTGTTAGAAAAAAATAATAGAGTTTCAATTGCCTCCATATTTTAAAATAAGGTTTTACAGTACAGTGACATGCAATTTAATAACACAACAAATTTAACTATAAAATTATTTAAAAAAGAAACACAGTTTGTTCCATAATAATTTATAATGTATTTATTACATAGACAGTTTCATAACATATTACAAAACATTGCACAAAAATACAACTGTTTTTATCACAATAAACTAAACTAAACATCTTAAAACAAAAGTGATTTTATAACAAAATGTCAAAGTTAGTGTAATTGGGGTTTTTAATAAAATGTTTATTGAAAATTTTACTAAAGTGTTCGACATTGACTATGTTTTAATTAAAAAAATTAGGTTTTGTTTAAAACTGTTGGAACACTTATCTTTCTACAAAAGTTGAAATTATAAACACGAGAGAAAATATGTTTAAAGGAGTAGTACTTCAAAGGTGAACTGAGTTTGTGCAACTATATAATATCAATACAATATAATACACTTCTAAAAGGGAAAAGATAGAACTATAATTGTATTCATATGTTTGTGCAGTGCATATATAAATAATATTTATAACACACATCATAGAATTCATAGCTTTGGTACGTTGATAATGATGTACAAGTATAATACTTATTTCTGATCTAGTTTGAATACATTCCTAAGTACTAGCTCATTACTAAGCCCTCTAATACATAATTGCATGTGGCATAGACAAATAGAGTAATATCAACACTAAGAGCTTTATAATTGCCATAATGTTAAATGTGTCGCATACATAGGGAAGAGCTACAGTTCCTTTGTTCTAACTGCAGACCGAGTCCAGTCTTACGCGCTCTTAATCTAATGGCCCATTTATTTCTTTGTGAATGAATGGACCATTAGGAGTATGCAATGTACACAAGTAATGTTCAGCAAATTTATCAACCCTTGCATAATATATTAGAGTCATAATTTACCTAAATAAACTTACCTAATAGCTTTTGAGTTTCAGCGGTAATTATCGTCGGTTATTAAAATATATATCATAATTTTGAAGTTATATTGATCAGTTGGAAAAACTAAGCAGGTCAAATGTTGCACATATTTTACAAGAATGGACTTTAGAATCTACTACACTAACTGGTTTCCAAACTTAGAAAAGGTGGTAACATTTTTCTGATTCGAAATTTAAGCAACAGATTTTTTTTTAAATTTTCTTTATACAATTTTGGATACTTAGTTTCAATTTCTTTACTTAGACGGGTGTATTTATTAATTTTCTTTTGACAAGAAGTATATAAAAAGTCCACAATTATGTAAAAAACAAAACATCGGTAGTTCGACCTGCACATAAAGGATTAATATACTGACAGCCGTCGTAAACGTGTTCCGTTCCAACGATGCAAAAGCCACTACTTACCAGTTTGACTATTTTCAGAGTAAAAGCGTTTTAATAAACTCTGAAGATATATTTATCGAATTAAGAACTCTCTAAGTGCGTAATGGAAATGCGTTTTGTACCCTGATAATATTATTAAGAATAAGACGTCACCAGAAAATAAATCATCACCATGTAACAATAAAAATAATGAGAATAAATTCATTGGAAGTGGGAAACAGTTAAAGGAGGTGAAGCCTCCAAACAAAATATTATTGTACTGCCTATTAAACTGTTTATTCAAATAATAATAATATGTAGTAACATTTTAGTTGATGTTGTTAGCTGTGTTGTTTCTTCAATGCTATGAGGCAATAACAGGTAGCTCATTCTATAGCTAATAATAAGAAAAAGGTTCATATAAACATAGGCTCAAAAACGCTTCGTTTTCCAGATAGCTACCATTTTGTTTTTGTACAAAATAATTCATATCTAGAGAAATGTTTGACTGATTGAGTTCAAACTCGGCATGAAGTTTAACCTAACAATGGTATATCTAAAAAAAATAAGCTATTATATCCAAATATGCGTTTAAAAATGGCGGATGTTTGAAAATTTCAAACCTAAATTGATCAAACACTGTACATTTAACAAACAAATTCAAGACACCTTTTTTATAGTCCTTTTAAATCCCTATCGAAAGGTTTCACGGCCAAACAATCGGCTGAAGCAAGATAGCTAAGTTAAAGCTAATAACAGCATATGCACTTAGAATATTGTTGTGTTTACTGTGTTGGTATAGGATGCCGATCTGAACAAACCCAATTATTACACATAACTTAACTATTATGCTTTATCCGATTGCTTTGACAGTGAAACTATTCGACAGGGAGTCAAAAGGGCTACAAAAAGGTGTAACGACATTTTGTTTTAAAATGTACGGTTTTTAAATAATTTAGGTTTGATATTTTCAAACGCATTATTGGATATAATCGCTTATTTTCTTGAGATATATCAGTGATAGGTTAAACTTCATGCAAAGGTTGAACTCAATCAGTTTTCACTAGATATGAATTTTTATGTACAAGTAACAAAACGGCGGATATCTGAAAAAGGAAGCATTTTCGGGCTTATGTTTATGGGAACTTTGTTAGTCTGTTAATTTTAGCTATAGAATGATCTTCCGAGACATTGCCGCATAGTTCTGAATCACCGTGTATATTACACCGATCCAAACTACTGAGAAAACTACAACGAGAGGGAGAGAGAGAGAGAGAGAGAGAGAGAGGGGAAGGGGGAGAGAGAGAGGGGGGAGAGAGGGGAGAGAGAGGGGGAGAGACAGAGAGACAAAAACAACTATGGGGGGCTACTTTTCTAAATCGCCCAAAAATTATACATAACACAAGCTATACAAATAGTATTTAAACAGGAGATAATTACAGATATTCCAAATCTGTATAAATAATAATAACACAATTCAAGCAATATTCTTTTGATACTTAGCCTATTGGTTTATATTACTTTATCTATTATTTATGAGTAATAAGAATATGTGCTAAATTATTTCATTTGAATATATCTGATAAATAAAACTGCTAATAAACAAATAGGCTAATTCTTCTAAAACGTATGGTTTAATTTTAAACCAAATAAAATTAAGCCGGCTGTTTTTTTTGCTGTAGTTTTAATTTTGTGTTAAAAAATGAGGCGATTACAATACTAAAAATAAATTTAGCTTTAAAACTGTTCAATGTTATCTTATTAAGAAATAAAGCAACTAAAACATTATAACAAGCAGTTTAACATCCAGTAAATTGGTTTAACGATTTGTAAAAGTATAAAAAAACAAAATAGAATTTCAAACACGCAATTTCTCCGGGCAATTGAACACTAAAATGCTATTAATTCACATACCGTACCACTCTAGATTTGTGGAATACCTCACAGGATACATGCGATGCTGATGATTTGTGTTGAAATGATTGTCGGTTGGTTGTCATAAGCGAGCGTACCGTGGGTTGGGGAGCGAATTCCAATGTCTACTACCACTGTATTGTTGTGATACCAGACATACCGTTGTCGGAACATTTACAATACCCTCTGACAATTGCGTTTCCGAGCAATTGTAATGTTAAATGTACATATATATTTACCCCTAAATAATATATCCTACTCTGTACAAACAGTAGATTTATATTTCCGACGATTTAATTGTTATAGTAGTCCTATATTTGACCTTTGTATTTAACACTTCGCGGAATCCGTATAGATTTGAAGATAATCCTAGTTT
Source organism: Philaenus spumarius (assembly GCA_018207615.1). Lineage (NCBI taxonomy): Eukaryota > Metazoa > Arthropoda > Insecta > Hemiptera > Aphrophoridae > Philaenus > Philaenus spumarius. The sequence continues at coordinate 252,466 of JAGFPH010000428.1, read as the reverse complement.
GGATGTAATATAGAGCTGTTTCCAGTAATGCAAATATACGTATTCCGAAATTAATCAATTATATAAGCAGGTTTTTCTCATTTTTAATTGTTACAAGTAATCACCATTAAGTTCAAATCTAGTTACTGCAATCGCGTTACCTGCGCTATAAGCTGCTCACTCGCCTTCATTAGTCTAATTGGTATAAAGCAAAGAAATTACGGGATATCTATTTTCGTATACATTTAGTATTGTTCATGTTTTTTATGCGTATTAATATACATCTAAAAAGTAAATACAAACAATTCGATCATTAATCTGAACCGCTGGCGTGAGTTGATCGAATTTTTTTTAATGTTAAAGTGTATAGTACATTTTGGGGCTTCAACTGACTATATTGAAATGTATATAATCACGAAGGCGCTGAATAGCTGCATTCGTGTACTAAATAATATATTAGTTGAATTTGTTTGCAACTCAGCCACCTGCAACGATTCACGCGCAACTTCGTTCTAGTCACTGCGAGTTTGCACCTCGACCTTGCGCACTCGGATTATGGACTGTTCGCTTCGCTCGTAGCGGACAAACTCGCTTTGTATGGTACTTCTATGGTATTTTACGTTTTGAGCTTTCAGGGGAGCCAGACGGGATATTAGGTCGTGTAAAATAATCTCCTATCTTTATTTTTCTAGATAACACAAAAACAAAGTTTCATTCCAGAACGAAAAGAATACAAAAATATACTTCCGATTAAAATCGTGCTTCCGGTTGTTAAATTTTGTTGGCTAAAGAACTCGTGTGAGCGACTTAGAAAAAATCAAAGTGTGTACTGAATTTGGACAAAATCGAACGTAAAATGCTGCCGCTACAGTGCGAACACATATATACAATTTTTAATTACACCTCAAAACGTTTTCCGGGGGGCTGTGATCGATGCTCGTTGACTACTTCCGACATTATGTCTCAATATTAGAGTAATTGCAATAGTTCATCTTCCCTATGGAAATTCGCTAATAATAGTTCTTTATATTCTAAATACTCTACGTATAATAATTAAAATATATTTTGTACTAATTGAGTGTTCGAACATTTGCCAATAGTTTGAGTATAAAGGAAATAATACAGTACCCGAATAATCTGTTGGGTATAAATAAACCTTCATTGCCAAGTGAAAATCAAAACCAAACACATTTACAAAAATAAACAGAAACAAGACTAGGCTAAGTGATGTCATCTAACTTAAATATACAATTTAAAATAGGAATAAAGAACTCGTAGAATACTAGGTGAAACATTTGAAAAAAGCTGAATTTCTTAAAAACTTAATGAGAAAAACTCATCCATCAGCCACAAAAATACACAAAGAATGATAGGTGACAACAAGACTTCTTTTTCCGAAAAATACATTGAATCTATTTTAAAGCAGTTAAACATATCAGAGTAAACAAACTCCAGGCATGGGATTTTAGAAAAACCGTCCTCCAGTGCCTTGTGTACATCCATATGCCTTAGTTAGTTCACTAAATACCGATATTTGCATTAATTTTGTATGTTTCAGTTGCAATAATATGAAACTAAGTAGTAGTATTGTGCCGTTTTTCGAGCTCCGCGGTAATAATACTCTTTCTTTCGTTAAAAACAACGTACTTCTTTTACCGACACTCCTCTTCATGTAGTTCCCTTTTTACCGCTAGGCGGCGACTCGCTACAGACATTGTTAGTTGTAACGTGCGCTTAATCTGAGACTCGACCAGCTGGTAAATCACGTGACCCTACTTTAGACCGATGCACGTTGGCTCTGTTAGACCTGCGATGACTGTCCGTTTTGTTAAAGTCGCCTGATGTCATGGCTTTGTTCTGTCCTCGTTCTTGATTTTATAATGACTTAGTCGCGAGTTTTACGACTGTGCGATAGTAATTATCATGTCATTATTTTAAGTCCTATTCTTCTGAATACCAGGTATGTGAAATTATGTTTGCCAAATTGAAATGTCTTTTGCTGTCATTCTATTTAAAATTGGCTTTGTTATAAAACCTTATTTGTAAATTTGCTACTATGTAAGTTTAAGCCTACTTTAATTTTGTAAATAATTTTTCAAACTCTAAAAGTATAAGTTAAATTTGTGTAATTCAATTTTCTTCTTTAAAAACTTTCCGTACAGCCTAAATATTAAATTTTATGTAACTAGCCTATTTTCAAACTAAAGACTAGCTTAAACAATTTATATAATTTTTGTACAAATTTAAAGCTGTGTAATCTTTAACAGATAAGGACTTTTAAAAAGGCTATAATTTAAATAACTGTATCTCCGATATATTTTGAGTTTATAACCAAGGAACATTTTAAAGTTTTACCATGTGGTCCACAAACATGTAGAGACAGTTAAAGTAACATGACAAGTTAACTTTGGTTAAGTATTGCATTAACAGTTAACATTTTTATTTTAAAATACCTGCTTGTCATCTATTATCAAAAATATTATAAAGGCAAACTCTTAACCTAAAAAGCTTTTCACCATGCTTGGTTTTAAAGCCTACTTTAATTCTAAAAAGATTTTATTTTGTTTTAACGCAGTGTATTACTGGTGGAAGTACCACACCATGTTCTGGTCTTAATTGCAAGTACTACCCATATGTTCTGCTGCTAAAGGCAACTACAACATGCAACTTTAATAATTATTTTTTGCAACAGTGTTTTTCTTCAAAATAGCTATGGACCAAAAATACAGTATCTTCTAAAATCTGCAGTGAACTTTATAAGAAACTTTTTGAATAGGCTGTGTACTTTTTTTATGTTTTGTAACAAATGTATAAATCTTAATATATGTCTCTTATAATTAATAATACTTGGGAGGTGCAGCTATAGCAATTTTCGGACCTCAGCCCTTAAAGGGCTCTATTAGAAATTATATATACCTTTTTTACAGAGAGACGTCTCACCATTTCATTTATTTTTTATTATTTAATTATACTTAGCTTTACAGTTGGCCAACGACATAGATGTTACTTATTAATAAATCCATGGTACTGTATGTCAAATTTTTGTAATTTTTGTCTAATTTAATTTTTGTATAAACTCTGTAATCATTATTAATGGGGAGGGTTTTTCATCTTTTAAATTTTTAGGGAGGGAACTTTTAAAATTAAACTTAAAATTTTAATTTAACCTTTTCATTTTTTTTTTTGTAACTTAAGGGCATGTAAATTTTCTATTTTTATTTACTAAGGGCATATCAATTTTTTGATTTTTGGTTAATAAACCTAAATTGAACCTAGTTTTTTGTTTATTGAGTTAACCTCAAGGTATAATAATGATTTGTAAGTGATCAGCTGAGACATTTCTGCAGTTTGGTGATTTTTGTTTTAAAGGTAAGTCTTTGAACATGTCCAGTCTATGTGGCCCAGTATAGCTTCCGATTCTTTTTTGTATAAGACTGGTACAGTATATATATATTTAAAATATTTATTTGACGATGGGAACCTGTTCCCGAAACGCGAAGTGTCAAACTACAAAAACAAGTTGTAAGACGGATAACCAGTTATATATTATACAAATACTTATATAAATATACTATTACTTAGACCGATATTTTATTTAGACACTTGAACTGTCGGTGTCGTGTATTATGTGTTATTTGTATACACAAATAATGTAAAAATTTGAACAAACTCTTGTAAAAATATGAACAATCCATCTTAAGAAATTAACTTGAAAAATATTTACATATATAGTGGTAATAAAGTTAATATTGTGAATTAAAGTATAATACTGTTAAAGTATAATTTTTTTTGTATTTAATGTGTATAGTATGTTAACTTTTACATTTACGAAAACTAAACTAACAACAAAGTAATTCAGTAATTTAAATCAACAGTATAATTTTGCTCAAGATTATTTAATTAGCAGGTGCAGTAGAGTATACGAAACGAACTTTTTAACTGTTACTAAAATGCAGTTCGTTTGTTTATACTGTTAATACGATGGTTTTACCAACAGACAAATTATCTTTGTTCAAAAACACATTTTAGATCCCCTTAGGCCATGCATTGTGAACTCAACAATAAACAGAGAAAATTTTAATGGTAATTATATAAATTATTTTAGTTTATTCAAATACAATACGTTTGGAAAATAAAGGACGAAGTTTCAGTGGTAATTAACATAAACTCTAAACCACAAAATCTGTTTCGTGCATTAAAAATCTTTAAAAAAATCATGAGTAGTGTAGACGTCTTAGACAAAACAACCATAGTAACTGTTATAATATTAAAGTATAAACGACATATACAAATATTGTGATCATATGCATATATCTGGTTACTAGTAAACTACCAATATTCAGGCTTTATAGACCTTTTCATGTCATTTAATAGACAAGAGTCAGATAGTGGTTTTTTTTGGGAGTGGGTACGGATATGGATCAATAGGTTTGTAATTGGTTCAGGAAGGCATATTAAATTTTTACTCGTGTTTTACAGATTTATGTATTTAAAAAAGTTATTTTGTATTTAAAATTTGTAAAATGTGTATGCTCCTTAATAAATTTTAAAATTTCAAGTATATATTTGTAGGTTTCTTTATTAAGAAAGATATTTTTTTTTGTTGATTGACATGACTTTTACGTATACTTACACAACCAGAGTAGAAACCGTTGTATAAACTGATCTACTGAAACTGCAAAACGAAATAGGTATTTAAATACTTATTTATATCTTTATACATTTACAAAGAAAAAACAATTTCTTCTTCCTCGTCAAAATATAATATATTATATATTAATAATTGCATGGAATAAATTATTAACTCACTTCAAATAGTTTTAATTTAAATATGAGAAACCTAAAACTACATCTTAAATTATATTTTAGTGTTAACGTATTTGTTTTATCAAATTAAAATGGTTGTCCTAATTTTATATTTTTTAAATTAAAATAGTAAAATGAAGTAATATAAATGTTTGTTTGTTTCGAATAATATGTACGCAAATGCGACTATGTTTAACGTTAGTAACAAAGATTTGAGGTAGTAACTCAATCCGGATGTCAGCAACACATTTATTTACGAAATAATTGTTACATACATATTATGTATATATATATATTTTTAAGAAGATATAAACCACTGCAGGTTACAATTAGATAAATTTCCTGTTAAAATTGTGTTGATAAGGAAACGAAGGAGAAACAAATTTATAGATTTTTAGTGTGTATAAAATTGTACGAAATCAATGACTATAAAGTATGTTTTACTCTTCCATGTAAAACCTTTTCACTTGATGCCCTCTTGAAGGAGTCATTCTGCGGTTATTATAAGGAACCATCGCTTCGACTAGACTATTATTCGCGTCCGTTGTAATGGATTCATTAGCAAGTAGGCTAGAATAATTCGCAGGAGAAAAAAGTGTTGACGTATAGCGCCATTGAAACAAGGATGAGAGGTTAACGAGAAGGGTAATGACAGCTTGAAACAACTTCACCTGTCTCTCATTAAAACAGGGGGAGCAGAAGAAATACTACCCCTAGGCAGGGAACCCTCCTCGTCATTATATTAAACAATAAGACTAGAAGGATTGTTCGTTACAATTAAAATATATTACATCGTCGTATAAATAACAAAGTTTCATTTGTTTGCACCTGCCCCAAAAGGAAATATAAGATTCATGAGTATATTTACTCAATTAATATTGTAGAAAAAAATATAAACGTATTATTTACAAGTCAAATTTCGTAAGATTTTGTTCCATATTTTTTAAACATTATTGTGACTTGAATTCTGTGATATAGGCCTATATAAATCATTAGTTTATTATTTACTAAATTAATTATTGTGTTTTAAAATATGAATCTATTACATTAAATTTTAATAATAACAGAATATTATAATATAAAAAATGTTTATTATAAACAATTAATTATTATTTATGCAATATTTAATTTAAATGTATTTATGGTTTTCGCTCGCCTACACTCAAGCTCGATCCGCTCTCACAAATGGGAGCGAAATAAATAACCTGACCTGTATTTTAAGTATGAGCCGTTTATTTTCTTAATTATTATCAATATTATACCATTGTTTTAAAAGTTCGCTATTTGGTGTGTTATGCTTGTAAAATGCAATAAAATTGATCGCGTACCCCTCTTTACTGTTAACAAAATGTTTCCGTAAATCCAACTTTGAATGGTTAGAACTAAAAAAAACTAAAGCATTAACAGAAAATGTTAAAATGTACATCGAAATCATCTGTCATAATGTCTACCTTCCTATATAAAAAGGTTAAGATTGATGAGCAACGTGAAAAATGTCAACTTAATCGATTTAGCCGTTGTATATATATATATAAGTTATTTAGTAAAACAACAAAATGGCAACTATTTAAATTTTGCTCTTAAATGGGATGGTGGCGGCCATGGGATGCTGTTTTGCAGCCACTATTTATCTTACTGGTCTAGAATTAAATGGGCATTTTTTTAAATATAACTTATCTAGGTGTGCAGTCCAATCTCTTACAAACTCCCCTCTCTACTTAAACACAATGGAAAGGTGAGAGCTTTGCTCGTGCACTCTCAATTTCCTCTATTTAGTCTTTGGGCATTTCAACCCATTTTTTATACTGGTCATGTTGCAGTCGCATTCGAGATATGAAAGTCCATGGATTGGGAAAGTAATGTTCACTTGATTAAGTCTCTTGACGTGATGAACTGTATAATCTAGCATGCGAACAATAGTCCAATTCTTATTCTTCCCCCCGCAAGAGTCTGAAAATACGTCTAATTTTCTAGCAGAGGGATCAAAAATAATTTTCGTCACAAAATAAAAAAAAATACGCTACCTCATTAGACCCTTTGTAGACTACTGTTGTATTACACACAAAGAAATATGATTCAACTGATATCATCTTCATTTATTATTAATACAGTTTATATTGAGATTATGATAGTTCTGAATACATTCTGAGGAGCCACCTTCAGTAAATTGGGAATGACATTTCTAATTTTGTGTTAAAATAAAAACTGTTTATTTATATCGAAGTACTTACATTTTTAACAACTTCTATAAGTTAGTGTTAAGCTATTCTTTATGAAGAACAGGTCGGGAATCCTTCCAAATTGGATTATGTATTTTATATGCAATTGTATTATTAAATAAAATTAAAAGAAGTGCGAACATAAATTAAAAAATATAATGGCTTTAAATTGTTAAACAGTATTTTCATACAAACATGAAATAAATAACATTTTCATAAACAAGGCCAAATTTACATTAACACATTCTAAAATATAACATTCGTAAGCTAATGTGAACACAAATGTGAATAATGCATGCAAAAACGTACAGATATATATGAACTCATGTTTTAAAACATTCAATATACACAGGTTGTATACAAAAAGAACCAAATTGAGGTCAGTCAAATGTAATATCGGAGAGAATGTATGTTTGTCCATGCATTACGTTTTCAATCAAACCTCCAGATAGTTCTGCCGTATCAAACGTTTTAGTTACAATTCGTAAAACATAACATAGATGTAAAGCAACACAGAGTTCATTACATTGGACATTTATCAGTTGTTCTGTGAAATAAACATTTTGTTTTTCATTTCATGTAGTATGCATATGAGAATTTCGTTCAATGGTAAAATTTTTAATAGTAAATAGCAGTTAAACATTTGTCGTATTTAAAGTAGCTACGAGTTTTGCTGCCCCGTATAGAATACTCATAAATCTAAGGAAAGGATCTCCTTATTACTATAAACAATATGTAAGTAATGTAACGAAACATGCTTAGTAAAATCAAATACAAATTATTGTCTAATTGTACAACTCTCCATCAAGGGAGTTCAAGATTAAAAAGTAAGAACTTCTTTTATTGGTATTACTAGGGGCTCTGCCCCTGGACGCTTCGCTTCGCTCGCAGTTGGAAAATTCGCTAAAGAATCTCGTTAATCCTTGGCTCGTTTGTACATCGGTTTGTAAAATTATGAATCCAGGATTAAATATATTTACAGTAATTACAAGATTAATTATAACCTCAAATACATGCTTTAGAAACGTGAGTGGCTTTCATTACGATTTTAGTCCTAGTTCTACTATCTTCTGTGAACTAAATTTTTGAATCCAGGCCTTAAAATACAGTAGTAAAAATTATTGCAGGATTAACATAACCACAATACTATGTTTCTGAAATAAGACAGGCCAATATTACAAAATTGACTGTTAGAATTTATCCATCTTTGCCAAGTTTACTGTTTTTTTGACAAAATAAATTATTAAATCAGGCTCAAATTATTCTAATCCTAACGTGCTAAAACAGTATAAATTAGTTTGTTTTTTAACAGTTATTAAAAACTATCCAATGAACAGCTGATTTTGGATAGTAGGTACTCAATCTCATGGCTTGTTTGTAAACAGCTGTTTTGATTGCTTTATTTACTATTTCGTTGTTATTTTGTAACCAACATGGCAACCCATAAGACCCCATGTTAAACATTTTCTACTTTTAAATTAGATTTTCTTAAACAATTGCGTTTTTACACGAAATACAACTATATGGGTGTACTTAAAAATCAAAACTACACCTAAATACAAAATTTCTTTGAATTCGTTAGAGCCGTTTTCGAGATCCGTGACAGATACAAAGATATAAAGATATAGGCCTAAAGATACAAAGATAGATACAAGAATTGCTCATTTAAAGTAATAGGATTTTTAATAGTAAATATGCCTAGTAGTCAAATTATTTAAAGTAAGTTTCACTGTATAAAAGTAAAATATAAAATAAACTAAAGAAATTATTAAAGTAAACTTTATTATAATATATCTATGTCGTATAATAAGCTAAGTGAATGTTGTATTAATTTTACTTAAACCTTGTTTTTGGTTTTGAGTTTTTATATTTATTTTACTGATTTGTTAAAAACTAGGAATATTTTAAATGTGTTTTGCCTCTAGGTATAAGCATCATGTTTTGTTTTTAGTTAACATTTTTAAGCAATTGCATACTTATTTTTCAGTTATTTTATTTATCACATTAAAGTTAGCCAATAGTGGTTTATGTAAACTTTGGTATCCAACTAGCGGCTTATAACCAGGATCATTAGAAAATATAGGGTTTAGAAAATATCAGGTTTTGTACTTAAGAAAAGTTAATTCATAATATACGTTAACCCAATAAAACTAAATTGAAAAACTATAACGGTTATAAAATTCAAGAAAGTATCACGAGCTAATTTCTTACTTTACGGAATTGAGAAGAAATTACAAGTCAGAAGGAAGCAAGGCAGGTGCACTGAATTCTATTATCCTGTCCAGGACATATTAGCTTCATTTCCTCGTGACACTGTAATTACATGACTCCGATAACGTATCACTGCAAACCTTCTGCTGGAAGTGAGATATATTTTAAAATAAACTTGTCTATATATACAGAGTGAAACAAAACACTGTACCTGGTAAATATTGAAAACAATAAGTAACCAACAATATGTTAAAGATAAATTATTTTAATATAAAACTAGATTGTGATAATAAAACGTTTATATTTTCACGAGAATGCATTTCTGTGGTACCACAGAACACTTAACTGTGGTATGGGAACTTTACATCTGTTACAACCAACATCAACCATTTCGATCCGTGTATTGAAAATGCTAACGGCTTCTATGGAACAAGTTCTGCGACGTGTAGAAGATTCAACCCGTCAGTCCATCAATTTTAACTCTGTTCCGACACCATTTATCATAGTAACTTTTTGATGCATATTTCTTGTTTGGCAGGACGATTTATCTTGTTTTGAGGCTGAATTCGTACTCTTTCGCACATCATAAATAAATGTAATTATTTAAACTCACGTAAAACTACTGTTTAATAAAATTATTATAATGCATTACTATAATGCATACATGGTTTAAATATAACTTCACTGAACAAAGCCAATATTAAATTCATCGAACGGCCTCATTTCACAAAAAAAACTAACAATATCCACCCTTTGTTAAAAATAAGTGAGCTTTACATTGTATAGAAATGTAATTACGGAAATAAATTAACTAGACATTAACAGGTAAATTAGATTTTCAAATAAATTTCCATTACAGGGTGTCCCAGAAGTAAACAGCCAAACTTCGGAAAATAGTTTTATGGGTAAAAATAAAGAGAAAATCAAGAATAAAAGATTTTTTTCAATAGTGCTTCGTTTAACAGATATCCGCCATTATGTACTTATAACAAAACAATGTATATCTAGAGAACGGTTTGACTGATTCAGTTTAAACTTGTTATTAAGTTTAACCTAACAATGATCTATCTGAGAAAAATAATCGATTCTATCCAATCATGCGTTTCAAAATCGAGGCTGTTTGAAAATTTCAAAATTAAATGACTCCAAAACCGTACATTTTAACAAAAAATTTCAAGACACCATTTTTGTAACACTTCCTATTCCCTATCGGATAGTTTCACTAACTCTCAAACAATCGAATAAAGGATAATAATTAAGTTATGTGTAATAATTGGTTTGTTCAACCTTGCATCCTATACCAACACAGTAAATACTACAATATTGTATGTAAATATGCTGTCATCATCTTTAACTTAGCTATAATCCTTCATCCAAATGTTTTTAAAGTTACACCATCCGATAGGGAATCAAAACGTCTACAAAAAAGGTGTCTTGGTGTACGGTTTTGGAGTAATTTAGGTTTGAAATTTGAAAACAGCCGCCATTTTGAAACAAATGATTGAATAGAATCGATTATTTTTTAGATTGATCATTGTTAGGATAAAGTTAGTGCCAAGTTTGAACTCAATCAGTCCCCGCTCTCTAGATATATATTTATATTTTTTTATACAAAATGGCGGATATCTGGAAAACGAAGCGTTTTTGGGAAAATATTTATTCTTGATTTTCTCTTTATTTTGACCCATAGAACGATTTCCCGAAGATTATTTGTTTACTTATGAGACACTCAGTATTATAAAATTTTGTACTCAAAAAACTAATTTTGTTTTGAATACTTTACTATGTAAATACAATAACACCTAATTTCGTTTAACATTTAGGGAACTTAACAAATTATATACGGTAATGTCTTCACTTTGTTAGGCGTTATGTATTTCATCTATACTAATATTATAAAGAGGTAAAATTTGTTTGTATGTAGGGGGTAATCTCTGGAACTACTGAACCGATTGAAAAAATTGTTTTACTAATAGAAAGCTACAATATCCCGGAGTAACATAGACTATAATTTATTTTGAAAACTAGAGTGCTTCGCGAGCAGGGTTCGAAGCACTCTAGTAAATGTATAGTTTTGTATTATTATGTATAAATTTTTAGAATATTTGACTAATTTTTATAATTCAGATAATGGTTTTTTATTATTATTATGTTTGCATTATTTTAAATTGGAAATTACTTTAAGCAAGCTTATTAATAAATGATTGTATTATTTATAACATCTTGAAAATAATAATAAGTAAACAGTAATGCAAATATTAGAGAAAATATTTGAAATTAAAATAGTTTACTGTTTATAATTTATTGTTAGTTGCAGTTGTATTAATACTACTTTAAGTAATTAAAAAAATAGTTCATTACTATTTACCTCGTGTTAAAAGATGTGTTTCCGCAATTTACAAAAATTCGTTAGATTTTATAAAACTTTACATAATTGTGTCAAATTTAAACACTTTATCTACTATAGTTTTTGAGTTAAATGGGAGGGGAAAATCTAGTTATTGTTAACTAAGGAGTACAAAATACGTTCATCTTAATTATTATTCCAACTATTCTCAGTTGTTATTATTAAACCAGTTACTATATTCTTACCTGACAATAGCTTCCATTTATAAAAAAAATTTAAATTAAAGAAAATTACTAAAACAATTAATATGTTATGACTTAGCAACAAGTTTTTCCTTTCAGAAAAGTCTAACTTATTTTTGAGCGCAATATTGCTTTTACTAAGTAAGATATAACTTCCTTGAAGCAGCAGGTTTTCAGTATTATGATATTGGAGTCATGCAATTACAGTATCACTAGGAAATGAAGCTTAATGTTCTGGACATGATTATAGATTTCGGTGCAAATTATCCTTTTTTAGATTAGGGGCAACTTTTCAAACTATCAAAAAATTAACTTAAGTGACCAGTCTAAAAAGTTTATTTTTATTTTTGACGTTTATACGATACTAAGTAAGAGGAACTCTATAAACACACATGTATAATAAATTTTGAGTAATAAAAAAATATCTTTAAAATAATATATACATAATATAATATTATAACGATTGCATTTTGGAGATTATATTATTCACAAATAAACATAACTACACTATCGATATTTAGTGCGTTCTTATTTTGGAAATTTTAATTAAAGAAAATGAATTGTTCTAGTGAAACAAAACAGTTAAATGTGATGGAACTTTAGAAAGTTTTCATGTTCCATAAATTGATAAATTGCTAAATGGGATAAGCAAACTAAATAAAGGAGTAGTGAACCTGAATTAAAGTGAAGAGTACCTTATGGTATAGATTTGTTTACAAATAAAAACATGCTTTCCCGTACGGCAATAGCCAACCTTCAAATGTATATGTATAATGTATGTGGATTGGCAAATGTATTTCGGTCTAAGTTTTCTTAATGCAATTTTTGTTTAAATCTATAAAACAAAGCAAAATTTATTTTTAAAAACCTGCTTTGGAAAGCTAACATGAAAAATCTAACCTTTTTTAGTCTTACTGATGATTGCTGGGTGAAACAATGATTTAATTTCTTTGTAATCATTACTCGGAAGGCGTAATTGTAAAATATATATTTTATGCAAAGCATGTATTTTTTTAAATTTACTCTTTGAGGTTTTAAATTTTAGTCCACTTAAAAGGGTTTAGGAAACGTATGTTTTTCTTATAGATTTACGACGCTTAATAATCGATGTAAATGTGTTTAAATTTAATACATTTATAACAGACCGGCCTCCTTAATATAAAAATTAATTGTTTGCCATCTCATTCGTAAAAATCTGTGGTGTAGTTTAAGCCTCTTATTACAGTGTATCATAGGCCACTTGTCCTTTGGTTTTCGATGTATTAAACCAATGAATTTCCGAGATTTTCGAACCAATATTTCACTCTAAACAGGACGTTTCCTAAATATGACACCAAACTTCTAGAGTGGGTTCCATACATAAAAAGGTTCCTTTTAACATGTGCCCTAAAACGCTTCGTTTTCCAAATATCCGCCATATTGTATTATTTTACAAAATAATTCATATGTAGAGAAATGTTTGACTGATTGAGTTCAAACTTGGCATGAAGTTTATCCTAGCAATGATGGGCCTGAAGTAAAATATGCGATTATAACCAATTATGCGTTTAAAAATGGCGCCTGTTTGAAAATTTCAAAAATAAATTACTCGAAAATTATTTAAAATTATAATTAATCATTATAATAATGTAAATTATAATAATTAAAAATTTGATTATAAAATAATCAAAATTTTAACAAAAAATATTAAGATACCTTTTTGTAGCCCATTTGATTCCCTATCGGATGGTACAGTGGTCAAAACAATCAGATGAAAGATAATAGTTAAGTTATGTGTAATAGTTGGTTTGTTAAACCCAGCATCCTATACCAACACTGAACACAGTAAACACAAGAATATTGTATAGGCTGTTATTATCTATAACTTACCTATTTATAATTCATTCGATTGATTTGACAGTTACACCATCCGATAGGGAATCGAAAGGGCTACAAAACATGTATCGTGACATTTTTTGTTAAAATGTAAGGGTTTGAGGAGCGTTTTATGGCACATGCTTTTGTTTATTTTTAAGGAAGGAACCCACTGTAGAAGTTTGGCGTCCTATTAAAAAAAACGCCCTGTAATATGTCGTTAATTTTCCAACTCATTATAACTTAAAACACGCTTATGTTTAACGTGACGAAGTAAATCTATTTCATTTCAAGTCTGACATTCATGAACATACAATTTTTCCTATAAAACCAACTTACGGGTTCTATTTCCTTTGAACAAACCAAAACCCTTTCCAAAGTAAAGGTTGTACAAATCACAATCTGTTACTTTTGCAAATTTGTCTGCTCCATAAATCACTTTCAAAGGTTCCGAGACGCGGAATGTATTCCAGTCCACTTCCCAAAGCCATAAAATTAATAACATATTTCGGCCTCCCGCCGTGCTTCGCTCTTCGTTCCATTTATAACGTTTCCAAAATAATTTCCTTAAAACGATTGACCTGAATCCAATTTCCTTGTGAAGGACCAGATGAGCTTTTTGCGGAAAGGTTTGAAGGATATTTTATTTATTAAAAACTTCCTGTGATTTATACGTCTATCGTATATCACTGTTTTGACGAGAGGATGTATGTTATACCGTTTCGAAAAAGTAAGTAACATGATTAATGTATCATAACCTCCAGAGTTATTTTGACAACTGTATTAAAAACAGGAATTGGGTTAATTTCTATAAACACATTTTAATTTATTTTAATTTAAGTGCGCTTATTAAATGTTAAAAACCTATATATTTCTACAGTTTCAATTAAATAATAACCAGTCTGTAAGTGCCTATGTTAACATATTTTCTACTGTCATCTGACTATACCTATATTGAAATAATTAATGAGCTCCTGAAATAATTTGTGTGATGTCATTAGTTATTCAATTTCTAACGTGTATAATTTCTCGTTATATATCATTAAAGAAAGTTAAATATCATTTTTGCTTGAGGTATTCTAATCCTAATATGCTCATAAACACTGAGATTACAATAAAACTTTATAAATTTAGTATTTTTTTGTCAAGTTCAATATATTTTTTAAAGACTATTCAGTTTTAGACTATTAAAAAGTAAATTGAAATACGTAAATATATGTATATATATTTTTAAATGTAAACTTCTATAGGCGCTTCACGTCCAAACAATGTTTATATATGTTTATATAGCAGAGTATATAGTTTAGGCTACTGGTTTCTGGTGGTGAATCGGATTTTATCGTCAAGCGTTTTACCACGCATTTTGTGAAACTCTCTATTCCGTCTGTTTGAACAAAGGTTTGGTCTTGCTGAGGTTCAAACCAGCAGAGTCCATCACCATAGACTAGCGCCTCAGCCGGATAGACCACGAATGCATTGATCATTTAGTATATTTGAATTGGGAATACAAGTGTAATAGATTGTCCCACGTCATAGGTTTAGTCTGTTAATGTTAATACAATGTATATTTTAATTGGTAATACCTATCAAATGGACATTGTGCTTCCTCATTTCGTAAGTTGGGCTCAAAATAACTAATCTCGAATGTCCTCAACTGTGTTGGAAGTCCAATCTAATCTTTGATCTTAAAGGGGTTAAATTGTATTTACACTGTAAATAGTAAAACCTTTAAAATAATCAAATCACAAAACTCATTAATTTTGTTATAAAGTCATTTTAAAACTTCATTCACTTTGTAATAAGATGTGTAGATTTAAACAAATATTTTCAGTTACTTTAAAATTTAAGCATAAAAAGGCTACTTGTATTATTAATTATGAAATAATTTAGAAAAAAATTATAATAGTATTAATAAAGTCACAGAAATGGACAACATTATTATTTTATAAGAATATATACATTATAGTTTCCTATTTTCTTAAAGAATGAGTCCACAATATCGTAAATACATTTAGTAAGTTTAATATAGTAAAATATGAATATTTGATCATTTAGGATCTCGTTTGAAAGGAGTTGTGGAGTTATTGATACTCCAAATGCAAAAATGAAAGAACTCTATATTTTACTGAAGGGTTGAAAATGGATCCCCGAAGATCACATGTTCCACGTCATGATGGGGCCATTTCCTAAAATGACGCTCGGAGCTGATCACTTCTACCCTCAATGGAGGTATTCTTGAGGGATATTTCGGAAACCAATTCATTTATATGTAGACAATCAATGAGAGTCAATAGAATGGTGTGTCTTTGTTTAGATCTACATTTATAAAAATCTATCGGTTTAAATATTTTAAAAACTTAAACATCAGATCCTTATTAAGTATAAAATTTCTCATTATTATTAAGTGTGACACAATCATATTTTTGGTTAGTTCATGATATCTTACTTGTATTTTTCGAAGGAAGTTTAACATTAATATTAAATACAGCATTGAATTAGTATAGTATTTTCACCCATAGCAAATATTTTAATTTATAAGTTTAAAACTTCCATTGTGATATTGATATTGTTGGACCGTAAATCAATAGTTAAGAGTATCTCCAGTTAGAACGTAAGTGATATAATGTGTCTGAACTACAACAATGTAAAACTCTAATTTATTACAAATTACATAGGTGAATTTATACATTTTGCCTAATAATTAAACTAAATAGAAATTGTTTTAATATATCATTACTTTATTATGTCAAAGTATAATACCTGATTTTTGTTTTGCATAATGCACTGCTGTTGTATTGTTTCCGAGAGCATTTTTGGTTGTTGAAGTGTAGTTTTAAGCACTTAATTACAACACCAAACAAAAGGAATTACCAAACGTATAATAATTAAACACTGGCTTTTTGTTATGATTACAAAAATATTTGTTTATAGCCAATTGATAATTTTCTTCCTATCAAATCAAGTTTTGAATCTGCAATTCTCAAAATCCAAAATTATTTACAACATTTAAAAGATGAATGAAGATTATAATACATCTTTAAAAAAGATATAAAAATAAAAATAAAAATAAAAATAAAAATGTTGTATTCAATTCTGAAAACAAAGTTATAATCTGGTTAGAACTTATCTCAGCTTTGTTTATGTACTTCAAGATTTTATAATATTTTAATGTAATAATTCGTCCTTTTAATAAACACATTTTATTTGGCTTTCACTATGTATTCTTATAAATAAATATAATTGTACCAAACTGCTTATAAAAAACATAAGGCTGAACACAGAAATCAAATTAACGAAGATCGAAAAGTACACTTGTAGGATTTTATCAAAATGTGAATTTAAACTTTGAAATATCCATGGTCTAAAATCTCTGTTAGATGTAAATAAATTAACACAAAAAATTTAGTTATTTTCTAAATTTTCATTTTTATATATTTACAGTTTTAACAGAACAATAAATTCTTCATATTTTAGGACCTAAAATAAAGCTAAACATAAGAAATCCTCATACACAAATTTACGATAGGTATTTTAGAAATTTACTGTGGATGGGAGATGTTTCATACAAATCATATTTAGATTATTAAAATTATTCACTCGTTAATAAAATTTGAGTTGCACATTTTAGATTAAGTATTTTTTCATACGCATATAAATTTATTTCTAACTCAAATAAAGTTTGCTACTTGAACGATATCACTACTTATCAAAATATATGACTGTAAGTGAAAGTAATATAGTAGACATAGATATTAATGAGAGTAATATAGCCATTCAAATAAATCTATAACTATACGAGTTGAAATTAAAGTCAGAGTTGGAACTGGGAATAAATATTATAAATTGAATAAGTAATGCTCATAAAGAGAAGATGGAGGTGTGAAGAAGCAGAATTGCCACTACAGTCTCTCAGATGTTGCAGAACTAAAGTTCATTTTCTTTTACCAAACTTTGCCATGCTAGAATAAACTAGAATAACTTGTGTTGTGTTTTACGAGTTTCCACCCTTCCGTTATTGTCCATATAGCTTTATGCACGACATAACTCCTTAACTTTAAATTCATGAAGCGTCGCCTTAGTACCCTAGAGAGATAGTAACTAGTGGAGGGGGTAGATTAGAATATAAATGACTCTAGAAGATTAGCGTTTTGTTAGTTTGACTTCTAGTTATTTGCCCATCTTACAAATTGACTAGGAGAGACGATTTAAATGGACCTGTTCTGAGTTTGCGTTCGGAAGTCAAGAGTCTTCTCTTATTCAAAACGTCAAAGAGCTACCACCAAACTAAATCCAAACACACATCCCCTTTTAATTCTTCCTTTCATACATCTCTCTAGTTGCTTTCACCCTCAATGAATAAGTCTAACCTTGTTGTGCTATTCATTACTTGCAATTCTTATTCCAGACTCCACCTTAGGACTAGGCGCATTGTTCATTATATTAGACAATTTTGCTGAAGCAATTTAAAAGCACTTGCAAAATTTTAATATGTAATTTAAGCAAATTTGCCGATCTTTTTAGTACTTTTTACATTTTATTTACAATGTGAAAAAGTGTGTATGAACCCTTACATTAATTGTGAATTATTTTTAGCACTACACGAGTCTTAACAGAGTTTTTATTATTTTAGCATATTTATTCACTAAACATGTGAGCTTTTAGTGTTAGGCTACTACTAACAATTCATGTTCAACTTATGACAACAGGTCATAAATATTAAAATATCTAATTTGAGTACAAAATAAAACTAAAACCACCAAACAAAAAATTCAAAATTCTTATTCATATTGTAAATAAATACTAATACCAGCTGGACCGAATCTTTTCCGGCTTTGCTCGGATAAAAAAAATCAAAATTAAAAGTATATTAACCATAAAAAGACATCAATAAATATATTATACTATGAATTTCTTATGTGAATTTTTAGTAACTTAGACCTCACCAAACTCACCTCTAATTTCGATTTTTTTTTTAACTCTCTTAGCGAGCACCTACTGCCCTAGAAGAAGCTACATACTTAAATTTCATTCCAATGCGTTCGGTGGTTATTGAGATTTCGTGATGAGTGAGTGAGTCAGTCAGTGGTATTAAGATTTTATATATTTACTTTGGTTAGTCTAAAAAATATATTAAACATTTTTTTTTAAATACTTGTATGGTGTATAATATAGATTTTTACGAGTAACATGGCGTAAACACTTGTTAATACAAATTTAGTGTTTCAAAATATGAAAATTAATCACTATTACGGGAGGTTGAGTGTACATTCATAAAGACTAAATGTTGTAAACATAACTAATAAATAAATGATAAACTGTGTATTCGTGAAATTGACTGTTGGACCCATTAAGACTCAGATGTCTTGGTCCAACATTGTATTAGTATTAACATAGGTACAAAACATATCTGGCTTTGTAACCTAAGCCGTTAATGTATATAACCTGAAAGTTCAACATTATTAATATCGATATCGATTGTTCTTAGCCTACTACAATACAGAAACGTATTTTAGTAAATTAACTGAGTACCTCCTGTTTTCTGATTTAAGATAGATTTGATTTTGTTCCAACCTAAATTAATAGTTAAAAAGAAGAAAGTTTTAGATAGAAGGCCGAGCATACGTTAGATAAAATAAATTAATTTAGGTTTCAGATAAGGCCTAAAAGGTTCAGAAAGGTTATAACGTGGAACTTACCTGAAACTATATTTAAACGAAATTTGAACACTTAGGTACTTTTTTTAGCCAAATAAACGTTACAAAAGACAATTTATGAAACGAACTCAATTGAAAATTTGTATTGTATTTAATTTTAGTGTTTATGTTATTAAATGCTTAAAATAAAGGCTTAATTATTTCTATTTCACTCACAATAATTAGAGTATCGCCAACATCGGGGTCACCTAGTATTTTAAGAAACCTAATACACTATCTAAATATGCATGGTGATTCTGAATTACGGTAATATATTGGAAGCTCTTTGTTTAAAAAGTTTGTTTAAAATAATTCATATTAGAGAGATGTTTGACTGATAGAGTTCAAACTTGGCAAGAAGTTTAATCTAGCAATTATATATTTCAAGAAAAATAAGCGAATAAATCCAATCATGAGTTTCAAAATGGATGCTGTTTGAAAATGTCCAACTTAAATTACTCAAAAATCGTACATTTTAACGAAAAATGTCAAGACACTTTTTTTAGTAGCCCATTTGATTGTCTGTCGGATGGTTTCATAGTCAAAGCATTTAGATGAAGGATAATAGTTAAGTTATGTGTAATAATTGGTTTGTTCAACCCGGCATCCTATACCAACACAGTAAACACAACAATATTGTATGTACATATGTGGTTATTGTCTTTAACTTAGCTAATATCCTTCATCTGATTGTTTTGACTCTGAGACCATCCGATGTTAAATAAAAAGGACTACTAAGAAGGTGTTTGATTGTTTTTATTAAAATGTTTGGTTTTGATGTAATTTAGGTTATACATTTTCATACAGACGCCATTTTTAAACAAATTTTATTTAATCGCTTTTTTTTTCTTGAGATGTATGACTGTTATGTTAAAATGCATGTTAAGTTTGAACTCAATCAGTCAAACATTTCTCTAGATATGAATTATTTTGTACAAAAAACAAAATGGCGGATATCTGGAAAATGAAACGTTTTTGGGCATATTTTTATATAAACTTTTTGTCTTATTTTTAGCTATAGAATTTGCTTCTGAGAGATTTCAGCATATTTCTGAACCACCCTGTATAAACATTACACTATTAAGTGTTTGCAATTTTATTCTTACTGATATTACAGTTTCATCGAACTGAAAAAACAGCATTAATTTCCATAAATTTTACGTAATAATTGTTTGTTTGTTGTATGCAACCTAAACATTTTCTATTTTATGAACTTTATTTTGGTCGTAGTTGTGACGCATCTGTGTTTTTTGAATTTAAAATGAAGTTGTCAGTGATATTAAACATTAAATTTATCAAAGATACAGTTTAATATAATGTTTAAGGAAACCTTAATATATTAGATGTAGCTAATTACAAAACTCGTCCCTAAAGAAGGATTTAAATCCAGAATTTTCAAGCGCGCAACCCTCCAAAGGTTCCCAGCGCATTAATCTGTCTTGCTTAAGAATTAAAAGCCCCTTTATTACTTTTCACCAAAGCATAAACTCCAAAGCTGATCATTAAAGTTTCATTCAGGTGGTGTGGTTTTGTAAAGCATTCGTGTTATTCAACAAGAAATTTTATTTTAAGAGTAGATTGTGTCTTCTGATTCTGATTATATATTTCATCAGACTTGTAAAATAATTCTATTTCTATAAGCATTAGCTTTTAATTAAATAACTATCTTCTCTTAAAAAATAAAGCAAACTAGATAAAGGGTTGAAACGGGTATGTCGTATAAAGTGTTAATTTATGTTGCAACAACCAATGTACTGTGAACGCTACATTAGTAACTTAAAATTAAACATTGATTATAATAAAGATTTAGAAATTAAACCTCCTATTGGAAATTTGACAAATTATTTACCAATAATAAAAAGATAACTGCACGCATTTTATATCTCAAATATATCATACATAATATTGTTACTGACAATTATTCTAATCTTCCAAATTTGTTTTTGAAACACATTGGCTATGTAAGTACATAATAAGTGCTGACGTAAGTAAAAGTGTAACCTTAATCACACAGGTGTACACGTGTCTCTAAAATGGGGAATTTTTGAGGGTTCCCAAAAATGGTCAAATGAAACCCTGCATGTTTTTATTGTGACACCCAAATCCAAAAACCTAATAAGGTCAAATACATTTCAGTCACACATTATTTTTGGGTGGCCATAGATAAAATTGTTTGGCGAAATTGTATTCGAGACTTTTAATTGTAAATTCACCATTTCCATGTACAAATTAATAAACACTCTATTTAGTGTTTTATGCTTAGTGAAAGAACAAATCCAATCATCACGTTTTAAATGCATTATTATAATAAAAAAAATATATAGGCTATTCCGTATTAATAAAATCTCGAAAATATTTTGCGCTGCAGTTTTAGTTAAAAACTTTTAAAAAAATCCTTAAAATACCATCATTTTTGTTTTTATATGCTCTGTAACTTGACATATTTTATAAGATACGGATTTCTGTTTACACATTTTAAGAAACCCGGAACTTACCATTTTGTGTAGAAGGGCAACATTTCAAACTGTCATAAAAGGCACTTTATGTGACCGAGTTATCAGCCCCAAATGTTTTGGCTCTATTTAAGTTCATACAAACAATAAGGTTAGAGAGGGATTTTAATATTATTTCGTCAACATCTTAAGTAATGCCACCAAAATACAATATTATATTATTATGTCATAACACACCAGTAAACTAAAAAATATAGAACTAGACAACAATTCACACCTCGTAACAACTATGTCTTAGACATCAAATTTAAAAATCCCACAAAAAAATATATATGAAAAGGTCTAATAGAATTCCAGCCACACAACAATTTTTAAAACCATTTATATCAACAAAAAAAGTTCTAGAAGGGAGTTTATTAATATACCTTACATACTGATTTTAGGACTGAGTCTTAACCTATTATATAGCATATGTATAAGTATAATGTTTTTGGTAGTTAAAGCATGTACATCACTGCTACTATCGCTACCTTTTTTTAATTTCGTGTATGATAAACATTCAAAGATGTACAGATTCTTACAGATGTAAGAAATACTTACAGCCATTAGTATTTCGTATGGCTTAAGTAAAGGCGTAAAGACAATATTAATCTCAGGTTTAATGCTGAATGTAAATTATATAACTGCTGAGTGTGGTAAGTTAACAATATGAATACTACTTTTCATAACTTTTAACGTTCATGGCAATTAATGAAAATTACTAAATTTTTCTCTAGTTATATTCCATAATTATAATTGTGGTACTTATGTGCAAAAAATAATAATTAGAAGTTCAATAAATCAGAATTATGTACTTCATGTAACATTTTCATCTAAGTGCATTGTTCAGTCGTAACACGATTGAAGGGGTGAGTTATATATTGTGTATTTTTTTAAATAACTTGATAGAAAGGAAATTATTTTCAAAAAATTAAGTTTAAATTTACTAAACAGATGTGTGAAAAAATGATGAGTTAAATTTTTAGCTAAACGGACTAACGGTTTAGGCTTACGCATATCCCTACGTTTTAAAAGCCTATTAGTGGTTTAGAAAAAGATGTGACACATTCAGTAAAGGGATTTGTCCGTGAGACTATGCTGAGTCATTAGTCCGTTTACAAGTAATTAGTCCAGACCCTCGCTGGAATATCAATGAAACTGTTTTGTAGTAAAACACAACGTCATCAATCATTGCTTGGATATCAATCATTCAAAGTAGCCATACTATTTATTATTTTATATATGTAGTATCTATTTAATATAAATTAATATTTTATTCCACTGAAAAATACAAAATTTTTATAAACACAGTACAAAGTACAATAAAACACAAAACAAAAAATGTATCACGAAAATGAATTAAGAATTGTTACTTAATATTTAACTCAAGCAACATTTAATATTACTATATATAACATATATATTTATATACATTTATAATTATAATATTGCCTATATTCATAATTATTTTAAATTTATTTTTATTAAATAGGGATGTTTTGTTATTCCTACTCCATTTTTTACTACGATATCTAATTTACAGATTTAAAAAAATATGAACTTTATAAACTAGTAATTAATTAATAAATAAAATTGGGTGTGCGTCGGACCACACGGTGGAAGTTATACTTCTTTGGCTATTCTCATACACCCACTCACGCACACAAACAGACAGGATATATAAATGAAATATAAGACATTTTTCAATAAACTGTGGATAGTTTTTCTTTGTTTTCTTTGTTTACGGAACACCACGTGCACATGCGGAGCAAGAATCTCGTGATTGGAACAGATTTGTTGATAAGAAAAATATGATTTCCTCAATCAATATGGACAAGAAATCATTGAAACGCCATCAATACTTCACCAAACTAATTTAAAATATATCAAAATATTATTCAAAAACCACCAAAAACTCAGACATAAATCAAAACTCAAACTATCAAAACACTGAGGCACATGACACATCAACGAATATAAGAAACCTACTGATGCTATCCGGCAACCACAATCATATACACAGGTCTGGACACGATTAATCGATAGTTCTTAAAAATTTGTTCTTACTTTTCAGCGTGACGCGGTTTCTCGACCAACATCCCATCCCAAAGTGTCTAACGGGCGCAAAGAAGTATAACTTCAATAAATTCAGATATTTATTTTCGTTGACGAAAAGTTAATAAAAAAAAAGATGTACAAGTAAATTAGTTATAAATGTCATTATTTAAAATATCTTATTCGATTCGTCCAAAAATAATTTTAGGCAATCAAGGATTGCAACTATGCCACCATTTGCCCCATAAAACTTCAGATACTCAACTCGTCAGTGGCTTTAAGAACAACACAGTACATTTTTACTGACAAAACTGACATAAAGATATTTTTCTAAAATATTTATAAAACCACTTTTTTTAGACCATTTTCTCACACTTTCACGCTACGAGTAAACGTGATCTTTGTGTATCATGTACTAAACTAAATAAGAAAACGACATAAAATTAATAACTTTCAACACGTTTTTATACAAAATAACACGTTTTACAATGTCATCACAATATGTTAAGCAGAGAGCAAGACTAATCTCTTGGGGATAAATGCTAGCTAATAACCCCATTTCCCACTAATTGTTGGAAAAATCTTAAATGTTTTAAGTAAAGGCTCTATATTTAAGCACGTCTCAGCATTTAAAATATTAAACCAATGATGCATTCAAATTTATGGGAAATTTTATGCACGTAAAGTTTAGTAATGATTTCCCTCAAAATTGCTCTGAAAGCGAAAATTAAAGAAATAGTTTTGTTTTCTGGTGGTTCCACTTTTTCCAAGGTGGTGCCCATAGAACTAGGTTAAACTTTAGGTTTTTATAAGATATACTCAAATTAAAAATAAAACAAACAATAAGTTTTGCAAGGAAAGCCACTTAAGTACCCTCAATCATCGGCTAAAAAGGTTATATTACAAAATTTAAAATACATAAATCTAAAGAAGTAGAATAATTTTTTTCGAGTTTTTCGATATAAATTGTGGTGTTGATTTATCACAAAACAGAGTTGATTTCAAAATTATAAACATAACATTTACATAATAACATATGCATATTATTGTATAAATAAACGGTACCAGGAAGTGGCACATACTTTCTCACAAACATATTATTTAAATTATTAACATGTTCACTGCTTAAATTCACAACACGTTCAAGGACGCAATATGAGCTTGAAATTGAACACTGTGAGAAGCGGCCGACGCAAATTACATTGCACGCCAACCGTATTATTGCATTGCACGGGAGTATTTTCAATACACAGTGCATTGCGTGGTTCGCACACCAACCTGCGTATTGGGAGTATTTGCAATACATAGTGTATTGCGTGCTTCGTTCACCAATTTTAAGCCTATGTGCTGTGGACGCACATGTGCGTCCGCTTTAAAATATTAATGATTATTACGTAGAAAGGTTCACAAATAACAAATGAAGTCATTTCTACTCATTTAGGTTATAATATAAAAAAATAAACGCTCAGCTCCTAACATAGGAAATACGAAATTTGTGTAGCGTGAACGTGTTAAACAGATTTACTGTGACTTCATAATTGTGTTAAGGTAGAGCGTAACTAATAAATATTATTAGTACTAGTGGACCCAGCAATGCTTCGGTATTGCTTGATTTAGTTTAAAGAGTAGTAAAGTTATTCCATTCCATTACATTGACTTAATTAATCGAATTTCTAAATGGTTTTTATGCCACTTAAGAATATACTACACAAATTTAGATATAAACCTTTTGTTTGCTTTCACCTAATCTAAAACAATTGATAGTTGTGAAGAATTGTAAAAAACCTGATTCTAAATTAGCCCAATAAACGTGTTTCGGTTCATTGTAGGCCTAACCTAAAATTAAGTTCAGTTTTTGATCCACCTTAGCTGATTTATGTAACTTATATTATGTAGCAACCAATGTTTGAATTGAATTAAGCAGTTTTAGTTGATTTTTGTTTTTGTTTCTTTTAAGTTGGTCAATATAACCTAAAAAAGCTGTTGGTTTTGAATAATAATAAACTGATTATAAAACGCTAAGTAAAATTGCTATGGTAACGAATGTAAACAAACATGTGTGACTAAGCATTTGATTAGAACAGCTGTTTTCGTTATGGTTATGAGTCCATACAAAACAGGCTGTTTAGTTTTTCCAAATTTTAAACTTTACCGGGAAACTTTCAAAATTTTGCTTTATATAAAAACCTAGTTCGGACTATTACAAACATTTTAAAACAAAAAAAAAGTCAAATTGGTATAGCCGTTCTCAAGTGATGCGCTTACAAAGGAACAGCAATTAATTTTTATTGTATAAATTAGCTAGAGAGAAAACTATTCAATCGATTTTTAACAAATTTCCCTTCAACATGTCAATTAGGCCTGTATAGATGCACGAAAAAAGGTCTTGACAAATTTAGAAAATAAATCCTCTTTTTGACCAAAAAACCACCAAAAACTAGTTATTATTATTATTATTAGCTAAACGACAATTTTTAGAAAGATGGCGTTTCTTGCATATGATAGGGTATATTAAGGGCTACAAATAAGCAAAATTTCATCAAAACCGTAATAACAGTTTTTATTTTTTTAAATAGTAACAGATTTTTTGGGGGTTTTTTACCAAAAAGTGGGTTGTTTTTCAAAAAAATTCAAAAAATTTTTTCGTGCATACATACAAGCCTAATTGACATGTTTAGTGGAAATTTGTTCGAAATCGATTGAATAGTTTTTTCTCTAGCTTTGTATACATACAGACATACAGATAGACATACAGACAGACATTATGTAAAAACCACTTTTTTTACTCAGGGGGTCCCAAAACGGATATGTTCTCAAAAATCTCCAACTCAATATTTTTTGCGTTCACTATACTTTCTCTATACTATAGTATAGTGAAAAACTAAACAAAAAATATAACTCCTCTATTGTTTACTGATTTTCAATTTAACTGAAATAACTTTTCTTATTATTATACCAATTTTACAGATTTTTAAATGGTTGCCATTACAGTTCCGTAGGCTACGTTATTTATAAATTGGTCTGTTTAGTGATTAAAAAAGTTATATTTTAAAATTCTTAGTTTTGGGAACCTTTAATGCTATTCAACAGCTAAATCAACAAATAAAAACATGAACTTAAACTTAACAAATTTTGGAAACAATAGATCTAAAAATGAATATGCGCCAGCATAATATTTCAAGCCATGGCGGTTTTCTTAACTAACCGTTTTAGTTTATCTAGTTATAAAATTTCAAAAAGAGTTCCTATTGTTAACCCTGTTAAAAAGAAGTAACACAAGCTAGCTGTGAATAAAACTGTTGAGCTAGGAGAAAATAAATTTGTTCAAACAGTTTAGACATATTATTTTCTTCTATAAGGATATTCAATAGTAAAGGTAACACTATACAAATGATATTCGTAAAATTTTAAGTAAAGTTTTCCATGTACATTAATCTACGAGTATACTAATTGCACTAATACTTGTCACTATATAATATTATTTTACTCTAAACTTTAAATAAGACCGACTATATTTCGAAGAAAACTAATGTTATTTCCTGAGTTAGATCCGAGTGGGTTAGTTTAATTGTATTTAGTTCCGCAAAACCATTTATCTCCTTGTGGGCAATCTCACGCTGTACGTGGCCTCACGATCTCAGCCAAGTTTATGCTTCCAAGAATGTTTGTAAAACTAACGTTTACTAAGCAACTAGTTTTGTAAATGTGTTTTTCTCGTTTGTTTATATCCTAGTCATTGAGCTTTCTGTAACGAGTTCAGTAGTTGTGTATTATTTCTTTTGTTTTTATTGTTAGTTTTATTTAGAACATTGCGACAACATTAAAGGTCAGTACGCAGTTAGTTAATCGTTTATAGATACATTGCAATGCTAATTTTAACTGTTTATTTCAAACATATACATTATATAATATATAATAGTGCAATGTAAGTTTTAACTACCTAGCTACATAATAAACATATTTTAAATTGGTTTTATATATAAAGGTGAGCGATTAAACATAACCTGAGCTAATATTGTAAATAATATTCAATATTTACAACAGATAATTGTGCTCATGACTAATATAAGATATACGCCTAAACACACACCTAACCTACAAAATAAAAATAATTGTATGAAATCAGCTGTTAATAGAAATATTATTAAAAAAATAGTTGTACCAACACCGAATTTATTTAACCAGCTGATGTATGCATTTTAAATGTGTCAATAGCACCATTTTAAACTATGTATAAGCTTAAACTTTATTGTAAACTAGGTAGTTTTAAATACCAATATTTTCCCTCCAACTTGAGGCCATATATAGGCAATATCACGGATTTAAGGAATTTTACTGACTAGTTCAGAGATTACAAAGAATTCATAAAATTGTAATGTCCATTCTGGGTTGTGAGTGATTTGTAGCTTTACTTGGTGTTGAGTCAATATTTCTAGAAAACCATATATACATGATGTTTTTATCATTATTCAAGTTTCTTTTTGCTAAAATGTTTACTTAAATTTACAATAATTGTAACATAACACTGAGAAGAAAAAGTAAAATATTTAGTTTGGGAAAATAAATGAGTATACATTTTTATATTAATTAAGTGAATGATTTTAACTGGTCTAAAAATTATGGCCTTATAAAAACTTATACCTTTTCACCGATAAAAACATGGGATTTATTCTGATGTAACAACAATACAAACAATTAACAGTTTAAACGTAATAGGCTATTTCTATTTTCTAAACATGCTTCTTCTCTTAAGGGAATATAAAAATGTGCAAAATAAGTTGTACGGCTATTATAATCTTTGAGGAATTATTTTTAATGTTTAGTTGTGTTTGTATAAAAGAAATAACTTACTGAAACTAATGGTAGTGATAACAGCAAATTAGTTTTAGGGAGTATATATCAATTTAATAGCATTGCGAACTCATTTTGGGCAATAACTTACAATTGAAAAAGCTTTTGAGCGAAATAGCTGAACTTCACTGAGTATAATTGCCACAGAAAGACAACAGAGCATTGTTTTGTTCTCAAGAGACCGTAACAATAGGGCGCTACAGGTGGTGGTGTCTTTGTTTAGGGAAAGTGTGTTATTAATTTATATATAAAGAAAGGAATGTCCTTTACGAAGAATTGTGTAAATAATTTATCCATATGTGTTTATATTAGTGTTAATTTATTAGTAACTAATTATAATCAATACATAGTATGTTACTAATTTAACACACGTTAATTACTTATTGGAATTCAAACAAATTATGTATTGTAATATGTAATAAATAAACGTGTATAAGAGAAACAATTTTTAATGTGACGAATTGAAAAATATAAGGAATTTAGTTTAAAGAATAAATTCAAATTAGTTTGTATAATAAACCAAAGAAGTGCTAGTTACACGTCAAATGCATCACCGACCGTCACAAAACTTTTGCCAAAATTAAAAACCTGACAACAGAGCAACAACTATCTATACTCTATGTACCTAATTATAATAATCTAAGTGACATTAATTATATTAGATGACTTAAATTGTTATTATTTTTTTAGTTTGTTTGCCTGATGTCTTTAATTTATGGAATTCATACTAATACTGACGGGAAAAGAAAAGTATAGAGAAAGTGTATCGCCAGTATGTAGGTTCGAAAATACGAGCTTCCAACTATAGTGAACTGGACTAGCGCCTTTTAATTTTTAAGATACAGATATGATAAAGGGTAAAACACGATAGTCCTGACAATAAAAAATGTAAAATGCAATGTTTTGAACGAATAAACACTAGCTGCTCAATTTTTAAATGTAAGAAATGTTTACAATTAATATTATTATGTTATTAGTATTTCTTTTATGCCGGGTGTCAGGAAATTCTGGAAACGGATTAACATTTCGTATATAAGGAAAATTTGAAGGTAGATGTGTTTGAGGAACCTACTCAATGTAAAAATACTATTTTATTCAGATTTTTAAAAAAATCCGCCATCTTGGATCCGCCATTTTGAATGTAACTTTGTTTTTGTAAAGGACAAAGTGGTAATGTGATATATCATCTCGATGTAGAATTTCAAAAGAAAACCAACGGTGAAATTTTCACATCCATATTTTTATCCGATTAAAAATGCCGGCAGAAAAACCACCAATTCGTGATTTCCGATTTTGCCCCATTTGCTGTACTATTTTTTGTTTGTTTGTTTGTTAATATTAATTATTATGTTTTTGGATTCAGAATTAAATAAGCTTTCAAACAATATGAAACACAACGATATTTGGGAGTATTTAACATTTTTTTATTACAGCAATTTTGATTTTGCAAAATTGATTCCGAGTGGTTTAACCAAATATCGTTGTGGGAATTTTAAAGCTTATTTAATTCTGAATCCAAAAAGAATAATATAAAACAAATAGTACATCAAATGGGGCAAAATCGAAAATCAGAATTCGTTGTTTTTTTCCGCCATTTTTAATCAGTTAAAGATATGGATGTGAAAATTTCACCATTAGTTTTCTTTTTAAATTCTTCATCGAAATTTTTTATCACATTACCACCTTCCCATTTACAAAAACCAAGTTACATTTAAAATGGAGGGTAATTTTTTTTAAATCTGAATAAAATAGTATTTTTACATAGAGTAGGTTCCTCAAACATATCTACCGTCAAATTTTCCTTATATACGAAATATTAAACCGTTTTCAGACTTTCCGGACACCGGTATATTAATTTTAATCATTACTGAGTAATATATAAAGTAATTAATTTTTAAATAAGCAAAACATATATCTTTACCTAAGGTTGATGTATATTTATTGGCAAATCAAAGAGCGTTATATGCAAATAGTGATTATAAATCTCTCTTTCACAAATAGAGAACTATTGCTGAAGCGTGATTTCATTCTTTACTTGTTCAACGAAGAAAGGTTTTCAAATGTGACTCTGATACATTTCATTGTTTCAGGAAACGAATGCTCTCTTTACGAGGCACTAAAGTACTATATTATATATCTTTATAATGGAAATTCCAGCTCCAAAGTGATGGCAAAAATCACTGTGTACTATAGATTCAGTTTAGATATACCGAAGTATGTATTTAACATGAAATATAACCCTTCTTCAAAAGAAATCATTGTAGTATCAAGTTATTAGGAATATATTTACATTTTTGTATCAGAAAACATAATTGAGTATACTTATCATGGGTTCGTAACTCCATTATTTTTTAAATTGATTGAAAGAACAACATTTTCCTTTCTTTATTAACAAAGTAAGATACCTTAATGCTATATTTTCTTCGTAAATAACGAATGGTTGTAGGTAATTTAATTACGACCTGAAACATATATTGAAGGTAAGGCGTTAAAGAGATACAAAAATGTATTTGAAAATGGTATTGGTGAAAGACAGGCGATTGCAATAAATTATTATAATTCCAGACCCTTGTCTCATCTAACAAATAAATACTTAGAAGAAAAAACTTTACACTCGCATTGAATATCGATTTAAAGATAATCGTGTTTAAGGAATAAATAATGAAACCAAGAGACAACGAAACGGCAAACTTATTCATCTGGGCGTGAGA
>JAGFPH010000428.1:163539-220996 GCA_018207615.1 Philaenus spumarius | reverse complement strand
TATAAATATAAACATTTAATACAAAGTGCAATTAACTAGAACATTCTTCTAATATTGCATGCTTTAACTCCTTAACTTGCACTATAGAGCTTACTTAATTTGACGATTAATAGTTGCTTTTACTTTAATTATAATAAATTGTTATGAAATACCGTTAGTACAGCGAAAAAATAATATACTTCAGTAGTAACAAGGGCAACATAATTGTGGAAGGAGTCTCATCTGCAGCTCATCTTGTTAAGTGGTTTGGAACGTTTAAACAAGACAATGAAGTTAGAAGTAAAGAACGTTAAGGAACTCGGAGTACTTTGGTAGGAAACCAAGCAGAGCAGTAAAAGATTGAGTTTTGTTTAACAATAAACCATAATGCAGGCATTTAACAAGTTTAAACCCGAATTCCATACAGAACAGATAATGTAATATGTTTTAAAAGCAAAAGAGTTTATATATTTTATAGGCTATGTAATGTATTATAAAGGTAAATCTTTTTTGTGACTTAACCATTTTTGTAAATTAAAGTAATAGGCATAGTTGCTCTATGCGTTGAATAAGTGCAATAAATTAAAGACGTTGAAAAATTTAACTAAGAATTATTACTAGTGATGAAACTAAGTATTTACAGCATAAGAACTGCAAATATTTAATTATAAATACTTTTGTCCACAATTGTAGTATTTTGTAATGATTATACTTGTCACATGTTTGTTGCATATTTAGGTCGCCTGGTCAGTGGTATATAGGCATAATGTTCTTAAAAAGTTATTATATTTATTCCTTGAACTATTGTTTGAATGTGACTTTAAAAAAATGTACTAAAGTGTGTTTCCTTTAAATTAATCGTAACATTTTGTGAGTGAACTTAATTAATTAACCTGAGGATGGTGCCTATGGCTTGAAACCAGTAGCAATGAAATATAATTATAATAATTAGCAAAAGACTAAAATAGACTAATAAATGGATGTATTAAAAATAATAATAATAATAAGTATTAGCACTATACAAATTGTTTTGGTTTATAATATTTGGTTTACTTTTAACACTTTAACCGAAACCCCCGTTTGTGAGACGGAAGGAAAATTTTAGGTATCCAATAGTAGCAATAATGTTTGTAAGTATAGGCGGGGCTTCTCAATACCTTCTCCCCACTCCCTTACCACCCCTCTAAACTGGGTTTCAGGTAGTTAGTATCTAATGTTCGTGGCAGTGACATTTACTTTTTCAATCCTATTTATCTCACTGGTCAGAAATTTCGCGTTATGTTTGGCGCATACCGAACTACAGACTTGATGTTTCGAACAACGTAGTTGTCAAAATCTAACAATAGTAAAGTCTTGTTATTTTAATAATTTTTGTTCAGTGTATTGTTGTTTGTTTGGGAAAATGAATCGACCATCCACGTCAAAACATCAGGTGAGTGTCCAGGGTAGTGATTTTCAGGAACAAATTAGCCGAATGATCCAGGATGTGGAATCAGAGAGTGAGAGAGATGTTGTTGATTACCGAATGAAAATCAGCCGAGAGATAATGGGGTCAGTGAAGATAACAGTGATCTACCCTCTGACAATGAAGAACAGACAATAGAGTAGCATGAAGAAATAATAGTCGAGAACCCCGAATTACCAGAGTGCATTTACGACCGACTAAACGAAACAAGAATATGAACCTCCTTACCCGTGGAGCATTACAGAACCACCAAGAAATGTCCGTACACCTGCAAGAAAAATAATCAGAGGAACGTTGTCAGGTTTATTGCAACCAGTCCAGGCCTTAGGAACTAGCCCTAACAAAAAAAAACTGTACACTCTTGTATTTGATCAAGACATGGTTGATCAAATCGTTTATTTACAAATAAAAAACTTGAATCTGTATGCAATGGCTTATATGCAACAACGCATAAATAAAATTACAGGAACAATGAAATTACACGAAATAAATGCATATATAGCATTGCAGCTCTTAGCAAGTAGGCTTACACTCAAAACAAGCCGTGAGGATATGACATCTTTATTTTCAAAGGATGTGTCAAACGACCAAACTTTAAATCTACAATGTCGGTGAAACGTTTTGAAATACTAATTTCCTGTTTGAGGTTTGACAACACACATAGTCGAGCACAACATAAAAGAACAGATAAGGCGGCTCTTATATCTGAGTTATTTTCACATTTAATCGCAAACTCCCAAAAGAACTACAGCCTGACAGAAACGGTCACAATTGACGAAATGTTAGTTCCCTTTAAGGGAATATTTTCTTTCAAGGTATATATGCCAAATAAGCCTCATATACTTTTCCTAAAACATGTTTGTGTTTTTTCTCTCATAAACCTTTTAATTTAAGCGTGATGAGGTAAAATTTCTATGTTAGAGACAATGGTGTTTCTGAGACGGGATGTTTCCGTTAACGTGTCTAGAACCCATGTTTCGGTTAAAGTGTTAAAAAGAGCTGAGTTTACGAAATAGGTTTGTTTAGTCAGTAAACCAAATACTTTAGATTAGGATATATACTCTTGGTAATCAAATAATGTACATACAGTCGTGTATGAAATGAGCTGGGAATGTCTGTAGAGGATATGGTATTTCGTAGCACACAATAGTAAAAAACCTTTTAATTTATATTGCAGTGTATTTTGTATGTGAGTCATTCGTGGTAAAAGGAAATACTCATTACTTTCGCCACATAAGCGAGAGGTTCCTTGTTCACTCCCCGGAAGAGTACCATGGTGCACTCAGCAAACCCGATAGGGGATTGCTATGCGTGATCATCTATAAGTCAAGCACCTTAACGGGTTCTGGTGTCGATTTGTTTCTTCGTTTTAGTAAGTTTATAAAAATTAAAAAAAAATTAAACATATATGACATTTCTGGTACTTAAATAAATATAGTTCTTAAATCAGGAGCTAATGCAAACAAAATTATTTAGATTTTTCAAAAAGATTTCGCATTTTGTAAACATTGACTATACACTAACTTACGATTCCCTAATTCTTGTTTACTTTATTACATGTTTAGGTAATTTTACAATTTAATGTTTTGATATTTTCAATATTTTTCTGTTAATATCTTAACAATATCTAATAAAAAGCCATATTTAGACTATGTTGGTCTAAAATACTGACCTTAACATCAACATTTTTGTCTTGCAAAGATCTTCAGAAAAAAGCTTCAGATTTCATTTTAGTTAGTTTTAAAAACTGTTACTAATATTTGACAAGTATACTCATATACGACAAAGTATATGATTTGTCGTGAAATACATTATTGATTGTAATTACTACTAGCTATGCAATACCAAGTAACAAAAATGATCTTATGATAAAAATTTTCACTACGAACATTGTTCGGCATGTCGCTAAAGAGGTGTTATATGCAATTCTTATAATTGTTACGTACACAATTATTAAATATTACTTTCAATTACTATACAAAAATGCATAGCAAAGCCTTATAGATAACAAAAGCAATTTTTGTACTTTGTAAAAATTTACAGTCAACAGATTGTGTTATGACTCTAAGAATAGTTTTTAGATGAAAATACCAACCCCCTTCGGTAACAATGATTTTTTATTGTAGCATTATTAAAACCATAAAAACCGTACAACTTTTACTTTTTTGGGGTTTTAACTTATATTTTGTACATCATTGAATGTAACCCTATACTTTCAATGGAAAGTTGTAGTAAATAAAAAACTTTAAAACAGACTTTGTAAGTCTTGATCGGTGCATTTTAGACTGAACACATCGGAAAACACGGAAAATTATATATGTATTTTTAAAATTTATATAATTTGACATTTTAAAATTTAAATCTTAAGGAATTGTGTAAAATGATAGCAAATAGCATTTAGATTACCTACGTAGAAGGAGGCAGGAGGCTCTATTGGATGTACTGATTTTGCACGGTGACTGTTTAAACAACTAGAGCGTTATCTTGAAAAATGCATATAGGCTAGGACTAAATGCATTTTTATGACCGATAAAAATGTCAAACGGATTCTGAATGTAGAGATCACGAGTGGTTCTGAGCACGATCCTAAAGGCGCGAACCATTGGTCGGAGTTTATTAGAGTAGATGGGTGAAGCCAGTAAACTAACGTTTTCGAATTTGTTATTTTCATGTACAAACAATTTCTTAAGTCATAACGCAATTGGTTTGTTGTTAAATTTGTTTACATACAAAATCTCTATTTTCAAAGAGATTATTAAATATACATCTGAACCTTGCGTAATTAGACAATCACGTAGCCTATTTAGATAATAGTTTATAATTGATAGTTTCTCAAGCCTTTGCAACCAACTGTTTTCAGTAGTATAATAGAAATAATAATTTGTTTACATATTTTTGTATATCGACAAAACACATAAACACTCTTTTTTAATTACAGATCCCAGTTCCAATACAGTTAAAGTTGTAGAGATATATTTTTGTTATCTGCTTTAGAATTGGAAAGGAGCGGATATAAAAAAAGTTTGCTAATGACAAATAATAACCAGCCCAAGGCGTTGTTTGCTGGTGAGGGATTCGAGCTGCTATTGTCCGTCGATGCGTATCTCAAAACCTCTCTTGAGACCAGCACCATCCGTGGTTTAATTAATTTTGCAGAGACAACTTTTTAATTGTACCAAATTCCGCTACAGACTTTTATTAATTAAAATTTATGTAATTTTATTTCATACAAGTGAATTTATATAAAATAATTTGTATTCAATTTAAAATTGTTAAATAATTACTTTGATCTAATTATTTTCTTTGAAATTCATAAATTGTTTCTATACAAAATAAATTTTATTACTCATTTTTTTACGTTTTCGGAAATATTAATGAAGTATTTTTATTAAATTTAAGCAGCAGTAGGCTACACTAATGTAAGCAGTATTGGATCAAATACTGCATTACATAAAAATACATATAAATCAAATCGAAGTGTCTGCCTGAGTTTTCAAAATATAAGCTTCTAAACTCATATTGTTATTCACACATTACCAGAACCTAAACACATATTTATATATTTGTTGTCTGTCTGTCTGACTGTTTGTTTATGGCTGAACCAATTTTGACGAAACATTCATTAAAATGTTGAAGACTTTTCAGAGAATATTCTAGGCTACATTTTATTCCTAAAATATCAAAAATTCCTAATATAAAAATGGAAAAACTAGTGGATTTTTTGGACAAATGTTGGGGATATTGCGTGTCTATTTCGATCTATGTCTTATATTTTGTTCAGTTCTCAACTACCCTGACCACCCAACTTGTATCCAATTTATTATGTCCTAATCAATCATCTTTATCATAAAATTAACACAACATACAATAATATGTTTGCATTGGGATCACCATTTGTCTCCACAGGGGTTGGCGAGCGTAGCGAGCAGGGACAGAACCCCTAATAATAATAATATATTCACCATAATTTAACTCAATTTATATTCATTTTTAATTTTCATACAATGTTTATAATTATCACTTTTCATTTAGTATTATTTTACTTCATAACTATGATCAAACGCCAGCCTACAAAAGTTATATTATCATAAACGACAAGTATACAGTAGTGAACAAATCTAAAAAAATGCCATAAACTATTGAACATACTGTCGTTTATGGTGTACCTCAATAAAAATGGGAATATTTCTGATTCAAAATACCGCTTCATTGAAATGTGGTTAAGGTTTTACAAGACTAGAAAATCCTTATCTCAAAGGTGTGTTTTGTCTCTAAGCGACATCTCCCTTAATTCTTCATCCAAATTATTTATTCCATCATTTTCAAGCCTATGTTCCCCGCTATTGACGAAAAATATTCAAACAGCTTAAAATGCATGTTTTCGTTACAAAACTTGATTAAAAACGTTTATATTATACTGCTTATGGTTCCTAATGGAAGGCGCCGTTTATTAACAATCTGTTTCACTAGCATGACAGCTGCTGGTTAGATTGTTTATATTCTAAGATTCTATATGTAAACTGTTATTATTAGTAAACCAACGTAAATAAATAAACGTGAATTAATTGAATTTAATCAACGTGATAAATCGGGCAAGGGTAGGCATAGTCCTAATTTCCGAAATATTATAACGGGTCAGGTAGTATAATTTATGTTCGTGAGAATAAACATAGTTTTTTAATTGTTGGGCAAAAGTTTTTGACAAAAAAACTGTTTGTCACACCTGCAGTTAAAATAAGTAATTGTAAGACTTTTTATTCTGATGATTCTGATTAAAACCAAGTGCATCAATATGTTTTAATGAAATTTCTGTTCCTACTTAGGTTTCAGAAAGTGTATTTTAAATTGTTTGCCATCTCTGTTAATTAAAATGTTTTGCTTCGGATTTTAATAAAATTCTTAAATTGTGTATACAATTTGGATGTTCTCTTTTAAAAGAAGAAAAAATAGGTAAACATTTTAAACTAAAGCACTGATTTCAACAGTCCTATTAGAGTTCAAGTCTTATCAAATTTGGAACGGACGAAATTTACGTTTTTGGTGTAAATTTATCACATAAATTCGTATTGACAAGAAACTATTGATTAGTACTTTACCAGTATCAACATAACTTAAACTCGTTTTAAATAACTTGGCTCAGTGACAAAAATACAAAGCATTTTGTAAATAAATATTTTTCAAAATCTATAAATTTCCTTCCATTTTACAGACAAAACAAAAAGTAAGAAATTGTCAAGAAAGCTTTTAATGCAAATTTCATAACAGAAACCAGAAGTTACTTGTAATATTGTTCCAGCACATTTTAATCCTCTAATATTTCTTATGACTATAAACCATTATAACCTGCAAGTGATCTATTGCGTACAATGTTCCTCCTACAGTTCATAAAATATTGTTTAGAAAGAAGTGTTAACAACTATTTGAAAGGCTTCAATTTGATTATATTTGAATATTTCATTCAACATGACTTGTTACGAGTAATTTACCAAATTACATTTTAATGATTTGACTTTGTCTACCGTAAAAGTTGTTAAATCATCCCGAATGTAATATACAACTTGTATACGTTCATCGTATGTTCATAGAAATGGTGTGAACTTCACTCCTTTTTAATAGCTCTGGTTGTAAAAGTCCATAATCGTACAGAAATCTTGATTCTATGAAATACTGTCCCAGTACCAGCGATCAAAGCCCCAGTCTAATGCAATCTCCTAATGCCATCAGAAAGCAAAAATCATCTTATTAGTGCTTCCTTCCTGCAAGCTTTAATTAACGTCGGCAGCACAATGCCCCATCCCCTTTCCTCCCCCGTCCCAGACTTTAGTGGGGATTGTTCTCGTGGCTTTTGATCTTCCTTGTCTCTGTGTCTGCAATGGAAAATAAAATGTCTAAATACAAGTAGGTTTATTTTAGGAGAGGATTATGTAGTAGAATTTTTCCAAGTGTTTTGTTTTCTTTATATTACCAACTAATAGTTTTAACTTAAAATACTAATAAAATTAATTGTTTTGCTATTGGTCTAGAGAAAATGTCTAAGTTTATAAATACAATTAATTTATATGTAATGATTTACTTTGCTTATTATCAACACATTATTCATATTTAATAAATTATTTTAATTTAAATAAGATTCGAATAATTAGTTTTCACTTTTAGTTTAATATATTGTAACTGCTCAAAGCGGGCTGGAAAATTTAAAACATAATGTTGTGTTAGGTAAATACTTTTCCCATTCACTGGCGAATAGTCTTTGCTGGGCTTTACTTATATGGGTATTTTTTTTAATTTTTTTATTATGAATTATAAATCTTAGTCCAACAAATACTTGAAGATCACAGTAGCTTGTGTTTTGGTGATTAATTAAACTTAATAATTAACAAGCTTTACTAATTATTACATATTTTCTGAAAACAATTTTGCTATCAAATTTAATTGATTATACATTTTGAGTACTAGCATCCATTTGAAACGTATGTACTCTTGTTTAAATATGAATATGGATAAATACTGAGCATATGGATCAATCAACCATTTAATCCTATCCTATACTCTAATACGAGCAATGTCTGTTTGTTGGTTTGTTTGTGTGTTTGTACGAGCAATCTCGAGATCCAGCGGAAGGATTTTGCTGAAAGTTTGGGATTAGAGGCTTTTGGGACTAAAAAGTCGATTGGTGAAAACCAATACCCCAGAAAAACTCGTATTTTTCTGAAAAACTCATTTGAAAATTGAAAATTTTTAACATTGGGGTTATGTAATTTAAAATCAATAGGATACATATGACAAACATCAGCTGTTTCCTATAATATTTCCATCAGCTGTCTCCTATAAATGTTTCCATTTAATTTGCTCGTTTAGATTTATTTTGTAAGTATTAAACATAAATAATTTGTCTTAAAGGTTAGAATTGTTTTAAGCTTGAAATCAGCTGACCCGTGCTAATATTTCGCGAGTTATGAGTAGGCCTACAAAACAGTACTTACCTGATTTTAATATTTTGATTTAGTTCAGTTAATTAAGTTGA
Source organism: Philaenus spumarius (assembly GCA_018207615.1). Classification (NCBI taxonomy): domain Eukaryota; kingdom Metazoa; phylum Arthropoda; class Insecta; order Hemiptera; family Aphrophoridae; genus Philaenus; species Philaenus spumarius. The sequence continues at coordinate 212,528 of JAGFPH010000428.1, read as the reverse complement.
CGTGAGCGAACTAGGCCCTAGGCCTAAATCGATATTGAAATATTAAACTTTAATTTAGGCCTGACTTATTTCTGAGGCATAGCGTTGAGATTATGGTTAATCCTTTAAAATGTATTTTTATTACAGGTAAGCCTAATGTTGTATATACCCTTTATTTAGTTGTTTAATGTTATAGGCCTAACCTCAAAACTCAATAATCCAATATTTATTATTGAAATCATAGCCCTGCTTATAATCGAGCTTTAGCTCGGTCTCCTGGTACTATTGTTAAAACTGACAACCATCAAATTTAAATTTATTTTAATCAACAAACTCAGAATACCGTGAAAGATATGACAACAATACAACCGAAAAAGAAAGTTTGTCATCTTTAATGACTAGAAAACTACTAACTGTAGTTACAACAATATTATGTTAGTAATACAAATAATAAATATAATGTCATAATGCTTACAGCGAACCACTATCAGCTGACAAAAATAACACCTCCCACTGAATATCTTCAAAGTTTATTTTGTGGATGGTTTCTGTTGGATTTACTAGGAATTGGCGTGTACTCCATGTCATTCGAGCTATTGTGGTTGAGTGTTCTCAGATAGTATAATCTGAATTCCAACCGGAATTGCATTTCCAAATCTCATATGCATTTGGAATTAATTGCATTTGATATGCAATCTCTTGATCTTAACCTTTGGTTATTTTGTTTCTGACAGACACAACTAAGATGGTAAATAATGTTAAATGTTCAAATCAAGTTATTTCATACATTTTTATAACAGCAGTTATAATAAAGGTTTAAAAGAACCAGCAAGTCTTAGGTCTACACTTTAATCAATACCTAACCTTAAAATTAGAAATACAAATAATTGCTTAAAAGTTTGAAATCAGGTGTTAATGGAAATATTAGAGCAAACAGCTGTTTTATCTGTTATTTTATTACATTGGTTGCTATGGCAATGAATGTAAGTTAATCTGTATAAAGTGTTACCTTCTCATAATGCTAACCTCCTAGGAGTCCCATGATTTTTTCAAACTACCACTTGGTTGAAGATCTGAAATTTCTAAAAGCAATTCATTTAGGCTTTGGCCACTCTCCTAATTGCTGCACGCATCTTTAAAACAAAATGTTGTTAGATCAAGTATTATTCTCAAAACTCTTCCAACAATCAAATTAGCATGAGTTATTTCCTTAGAGTATTGTGGTGTTTGACGATACGCCATTAGAAACGTATTTAGTCATTCTGCTTCCAATGTATTTGCCCTAAGTGCTCGTTTTACCGGTTGCAAATATCTTCAAACCTGACTGTAGCTGTTGGGTGGTAAGGGTAAGGGCCTAAAATTGTGCGTATATTTCTATTAAGAAATACAAATTGTTGAACCTTTGCAGAAAACAATTGAGAGCCATATCAGTTAAATTATTTTTTTAACCGAGTGTTATATCGTGCAATATTTTCAAATTTAGTAGTTGAGTTTAATAGGATTACGTCAGGGCGCTTCCAGTAGGCATCAACAATGATGAGGAAATTACTGCTTATGAATGGATAAGCAAAGTCTACTTGAAATCTTTTCAATGGGTTTTCGGAGTACGCTCAGAGGTGACTTGGTGCTTTGTTTATTTCATTTGAAAGAAAAGACTTCCATACAATTTTGTATGAAGAAATCAATATCCTTGTTTCTTTACCAAACTTATGATCTAGCAAGAGCGTTACTTTGAACCATTCCTGTTTGAGTTTCATGACGTTACTTGAGTATCCTTGTCGTAAAGATTGGTGAATAGAAATGTGAAAAAAACCTAACTGGTTTGTTGATTAATTATTTTAACTTTTTCGAAATAACTGAGTAAGTCTGTAATTCATGATCCTTCTTAGATTATTTAGAAGTGAGTTCATCTCTCATGGGTATCATAGTTAACGGCTAAATTTTAAATTCATATAAATTTCCTAGCTAGTTAAAACTATTTTATATAGAAACTGGCTATATGGATTTACGATTTGAATAAACATTTTCGGAATATTGTACATTCAATCAGAAATTATGTAAGAATACTTCATTATTTTTTTAAACAAGTAGAAGGCATGAAGGCATACCCGCTTTCCTTCACAACAAAAATAAGTTACCTTATGGTCAAGCATTATCTAACTGCACGATACATGGAAATAACCTTTTTCATGATCCCGCTATACTTCAATTTAGTGAATGTAAATGATCTAAAAGCTTAAACAGTTGGTCGCTCTGGTCTATCAGGATAGATATGTAAAAAAAATTAGCTAAAGCACCGAACTGACCGTCATCTGTAGCCAATACAAGAAGTGGGTTTTGGGTAAAAATTTGCGAAAATACAATCCCATTGTATTTATAGTTTAATTGTGCTGCTTCACATTTTTCTGACCATGCGAATTGCTTTTTACTTTGGTAAGTTGTTTTAATTGATATGAGTCAATATTTGACGAACTTTATGAACATTACGTAGATATGGCATATTGTAAGTAGATTTATGTATCTTGGTTTCGGTCGTACATATCTTTGGTAATGATTGTATAGCCGAAATGTCTCTCTCTACTTCACTAACCATCATCAAGTCCTTTCTCCGTTAATACTCATATTGTCGTTTTCAAATCGTTGGAATAATCGTTTGGCAGTTTAATCTGCTCCAAAAAAATGCTTTTCATGTATACCAAATTAAATTCCGCTCATCAACTAAATATTACTAAAGACATTCAGTTTACTGGGTACCAAATACTGCGATATTGGAAAGCTCAATGTCATATCAGCCTCCGCTAACATGAAAACCCAGTAAATTTGTTTAGTTGATCATGGTTAAATAATCACTTTAAAAACAAACTAAATATTAACCTATACAAAATAGCTACTCTAGACCAAAGGTTAAGTCAGCGATCTCATAAGTGTAAAAGCTAAGAAGTTGGTTTACAAATAATATTAATACTTTAACAGCCACTTGAAAAGAAGACGTTTGGCTCTGGTGATGTCCATAAAATGAGTACTTAAAATAACAGTGCCTTTCTTTTGAATTTATTTTATTTTTTTTTTAATTTCCTAATAGTGTACTTCTTAACAGAATATTCTTCATTATAAAGTATTGGAAGAAAATACAATAATATTTTAAAAAGTAATAAAACTAAGTAACGTTCGATGCTTGTGTGTCCCACAGGCATTGACTGTTTGGACCTTTCAACAAATTACTAATCTAAATAATAGGCTGTGGTTTACCTTAAATTGTTTAAAAAGATAAAATACAAACTAAAATGAGTTTTCACAAACAAATTAACTCCAGACTAATAAACAATATTTACGCAGATTCGTATACACGAGGTATATAAATTACAGTAACTTGTTATGTATTTCTTTAATTAACGGATACTTTATTTGAATGGACTTCTACATTTTATGTTTATAAGAGCCAGATTACCAAATGTTTTTACAATTTACACAAGGCAGATTTTTTGTACCGTAAATTAAAATTAAATTTAACTGTTTAAAGGAAACAAGCCAAAACAAACAATTTCTGATTACATTTACACAGCAGTTTAAAAGTTAAAATGTTAAATAATAGATAAAATTGAGACTGACGAGTTGGCGATCGTACACTTGGTTATAAAGAGGCTGTACTGCGTGAGGGGAGTTATTGATGAAGGAGGCCGGTCGGTTTCCACAGTGATAAGCCGCTTATTAAACGTTACAGACAGACGCACAGAGCGAGGATCAAGTATTCGAATTTCCCCCAGGGAGATTTACAGCAACAGACGTAAGCGTGATGAACGTAATGTCGGAATTTCTCTCCGAGATCAAAATTCGAAAGAGGAAACAGGGCCAAGGACGCTTACTTGAAGCCATTTAAATGCAAGAGCACGTTGCATCGCCCACTTCACTCAAAGAGAGAAATTTGCAAAGCTACGTGAACTTTATCTTGATCTCGAATTAACAGAACGATCTGAAACTAACCTCAGCATTATTTTTACAAACTGAGTGTAAAATCAAATAACTGTACGTTTAGTTTTGGTTTAACACAAAATAACGACATTTTATACCGATATGTGTCCGTGTGGCGTACGCGTGGTTGTGCTTGAGTGTTTGTAAACACTAATACAAAAAAATAAATGGAACAACATTTACAATAAAATTACAAATAAAAAATATAATTATATTGAATTTAAAAAAAATTTACCAACGTTCATTGAAGGGTACATTTTCCGGTTGAAGGGTACTGGGTTTTATGCAGTCAGATTAAATGTACAGATCGAGGACTTTAGCTGTGCGCACGATCAGGCACTGCATAAAACATGGAGTGGATGTAATATAACAACGATTGAATAAAAATAACAACTGAAATGTTTTTCAACAGAACTCTTAACACGGTAATTCGCAACTCAACTAACTACAACACTGGTCACTGCCACAATAAGACTGATTTTGGTGAAGATATCTCGCGTTTTTGTATATTTAGGAGCATTAGTCATCAGTTATTGTGCCCCAATGTTTGTAGAAAAGACGTCCCTCTCCACCTCCCGTCTACTACGGGTACCTGATTCTAGTGCGCACAGCTAAAGTCCTCGATCAGTGTATAGTAATTGCCGATGTTTTAAAGCATATTTAAAATGTAGCTATAAACAAACCAAACGAATTTAGATTTACAAGATATTCAAATTGCAAAATAATCACTAAAAATAATGTTACACTCTCATTTTGATAACTCGTTAAGTTTGACATTTAAATGCTTGATTTTTATCATAATTACTGTTATATTACGTACATTATATTAAGTTTGTTTTATAATTTTCGTACTGTTTCAATTAATAATTTATTTATGAACCTAATAGTGATTACAGCTAATTTTATATTTTATATCCGTTTGGTAGGCACTAGTAAAACGCGTATATACTTTAGTTTTAAGTAGGTTTGTTTCTTAAATATAATGATAAACAACGCTACACTGCTGAACATTATAAACAAAAATAATAATAATTTGTTCATGTTCTACTAGTTATCAATCCTTATTTACAAATTATATGTTTATTACTACCACAACGTTATAAGTATTAAAGATTTAATTTATAATAGATAGGGAGAGAGTTATGTATCTCATGGACCGCATTTCGTTAAAGAATATTGTTAAAATGTAGAAAATTTGTAGTTGAGTAAAACAAACAAGACCTTTAACAATCCTAGAATGTATAATCTAGAAAAGCTGTACCATACTTTTTAAATTGCAAGAACGAGTTAGACATTTCTTCATTTTACAGTTTATAAGAAGAAAAAAATATATGCGAACTAAGAACAGAGGGAACTATGCAAGTGTTCGATTGGTTTATGAGGTACAAATTGAGTCAACGATTAAACTATCATTATGTAGATAAAACAAGTATTTTTGTAACAAGTACATACAAACTCAATATTGCATATTTTTCAAATATACATTTTATTTAAATACCAATATAAATTTTTAGTTGAAGTTAAATTTGGTTATTTTTGAGTTAAATGACAAAACAGATGACTGAATGTCTTTTAAATTTGCCAGAACAAGTTAGACATTTCTCAATTTTACAGTTTGTAAGAAAAATAATGTACGAACTATCAACAGATAAACCAAGTGTTCGATTGATTTATGAGGTGTGTAAACGATTAAATTAACATTCTGTACATAAAACAAGTGTTTTTGTAAAGAATTTGTACAACCTCAATATTGCATACTTTTCAAAACTCCACTTTATTTAAATACCAATATAAATCTAAAATTTAATTAAAAATTGATTGTTTAGGAGTTAAATGACAAACATATGTCTCGAAATTAGCAGAATGTTAACTATGCTATTAAATGTACGTCTGTGATTACGGAGAAAATGTCACGTACAACATTGTACCTTCGTTGCGTAGTCTTGTAACACGCAGTTGTAACAAGGTTTTATATACGTTATTTTTTTCGAATTTTAGGCCACTTTAAGGTTAAAACTAAAGACGCAATTCTGAATGTTATTTAAAAATTAGAGTAATGTTCACGTAGTCAACAGTACAGTGTGATCCTAAAAATGTGTACAAGTCTTGTAATACACATTAAACCTTTCTTTAGTTTTGCGTTTGAAAATACTAAAAGCTCTAAAAGAAAAATTATATAAAACGTTTGAAAATAAAGAAACAACGATGATTTGTGACACTTGGGCAGGATAAACAGACGAAGTAAAACCATTAACAAAGACGCATATGTATCCTGAAATCTTGCACAAATACGAGTAAATACACAAGTAGAAACCTAAGTATAATAAAATGAATTAGTAAGAATTTATATTACAATAAAACTGTAAACCATTTCAAAATATTAATAAAATTAAACATTAAAATATAAAAAAGGATGTAGTTTGGTTTGTTTTAAAGGATTTGACCGTATCTACTTAAGATTTATAGTAGGTAACCAAATTACACTTCTAAATTCTTTTACTGTCGTTTTTATTTTTATTTCCGCATGTATGCTTAGTTTTCAAAATACAATTTGCATTGCAATACGACGTTTAATTCGGATAAACATTGTATAAGATATATACTCTAAAATTATGAAAAAAAAAAATTAATAATTTAACAGCAACGTAAAATTAATTTAAACACTTTGTTTGAAACCTAAGTTGATTTGAAATTAACGGGCACGTGGGTCGAAAAGGTTTTAATTTGTTCAGGCATCCGAGATCAAGTAAAAAAAAGAACGCCACTTACCCAGATGAACCTTAATAAATCTGCCCTTCAATATGCACTTTGGACATTCAAAGTTAACATTCCTCTTAACAATTCATAAATTTATAAATGAATGCAAAAAGGTTATAATAATGGCAAACTGCTTTGAGATACTAAAATTTAGGCTGTATGTATTAAAAAACAAATTTATATATCATCTTTATTTGTATACAAAAGCTGAAAATACACAAGTATGAAAAATGGCATTAACAACCACTTTACATATTTATATATATTTAACAAAACACATGTGTTTAGTTAGGAAGGAATATCTCCTTACTAAATTATTCATATATCGAAAAAATATTTGGAACAGGGAAAAATAAAAATAAAGATTTCATAATTTTGAATATATTTGTTTAAAATTTAATTTCTAATTCATGACCCTTGGGGATAGAGGTTCGACACGGTTGTATGCATTCTCCGTGCATTTATATAAAATTGTATGGTTAACCTTTGAAACAATTATTAATCTATCCTATGTGATAAAAGTATCTCATGAATTGAATATTGTATTCTTTCTGTAAGCTGTATTCATAACCTTTGAAAAACAACTTTAAACATTAACCATTAGGAAAACTTTATGGTTTTATGAAGAGGTCGGTATTCGTTGGAACAGCTGAGTTCCGCAGTTATCATGTACTAGAGTTTGCCCACATACTTCTACCCTAATCACATTTGGTAGACACAAAGGACTCTAGGCTTCTGTTTAACCGGCAATGTTAACGAAAATGGATTTTTTTGCGTGTGCAAACATTTTATAAAAAATTCGCCAAAAATAGTAAATGAACTCCAATCCAAAAATGTTCTATAGCTTCTTTTTTTAGAGAAAGGTTCAAAGAAGTTATATATGTAAACAAATTTTATATGTAAAATTTACAAAGTTATTAGCTCAAGAAACAAAAAATGTTCAGTAACGAAAATAAAAGTTCAATTTTAGGTCTACATAAAAAGTAGTAAACATTCTTTGTCATTTTTTCTTTAAATGTAATAACTAAATAGAACTGTATACAAACATTTATCGATTTCAAATTTCTTATTTTACAAACACCAGTTTTTATGTTCCAACTACAAGGGTGCTAACAAAACTAGGCCTATTTTGAAACGTAATTTAGAAATATTTGCTTTGCCCAAAAATGAAATGTTATTATAAGAAAGTGTGGAGAATAAATCAAAGAAAAGAACTGTATGCTTGTATATTACCTTATCATAAAAGTGTTTTAATTAGAATCAATTGAATTACAAAAGTGAGATAAAACAAATGAAACCTCGTGCGGACAAAGGAAATTCAAAAAATTACCGTTAAAGACAATGGAAACAGCCTTGTTTTCAATCTCAAGCGGTAGTATGAATTCTGCGCAAATATTTACTTTCAACTGCTGTTTGAATAACCTAACCAGTCAAATATAGTTTGCTTTACACCAAACGAGAGATTTAATTTTGGTCTATAAATAGATATAAAAAAGTCTATTGAAATAATTCGAATTATAACAGATATCTCGAACGCAAAATAAGCTGTTTTATTGGTTGAAATCTGACCAATTTCAAGGGTCTACAAAATTCCCCCTAGCGTTAGAACTATTTACTGAATTTTGATTGGATGACAGCTTAAGATAGTGGAAGGTGGGATGAGTCAAACTGTATATAGGTTTAACTCAGAAAAAATACAGGGGTAGGGATGGACAAAGAAACTGGAATTCCGCCCGTATAGGCGTGTTACATCACAGTTGTTCTGACAACACGTAGACCTAAACTAAAACGATGATTACACAAGTAAATATACGTTTTACAAAAACAATTTAAATACAAAAATTAAAGTTTGAAATATTACTTTTAGATGGTGTTTGTCTTTTTGAGATTGGACGATGATTTTTAGTGGGTCAACTATTCAATACAATCACTCGTTACAAATGTGTTGGAGTGACGGTACGTTTTGTACCGTCTGCCGGTTCTAGGGTTAAAGAAAACTAAGCGAGTAACATAATTGTACGCACTCCATTTCGATGTTATATTTAAAGAACTAGTATATAAACACGTTTACTTAGTTGGTAAATAAAACAAATGTATGCTAACTTAATATAGAAGACAGGAGTCTAGCGCTCAGGGTAGACAAAAATGGAAAAGAAGGAAGGGGCAGTGATACCGCATAATAAGCTTTAATGTAACAAGGTTGCAGGTTGTAGGAGTTTGCTATATTTACTGTATGATTAAAATTACTTGAAAGTTACAAGTTTATGAAGTAATACGATCCTAAAGTGTATTAACACGAACTGATTCAATGGAACTTGTAACATTGGTGAACCACCGAGAAAGTGATCTCATACTTAACGTGAGGCCATGGTTAGGCTTTTGTTGAGTGACATCTAGCACCACTACTACAGGTATTTACCCACAACACTGTTATGAATTTTGTGAAATGTAGTTTTTGAAGATAAGAAATAACGCTTCCTGCAATACAATAATTAGTTTATTTCGGTGAAACATTGTGCGGTATTTCCATATATACATAATTATATATGATAAAAAAATGTCCAAAACTTTCCTTATGTACATATTTTTAAGTATATTATTTTATTTTTTCACGTCTGTTTGGTATTATTTTACAAGTAAATACTTATTTTTATTAGGTTTTATTTTTAAAAAAATAGTGTTCATACTTTAGGTGTGTGGTTGGCAAAGTTTAAATATCACTATACCAAAATTTCAGCCTCTTACGTCAAACAGTCATTGAGAAAAACGACTTTGTCATGCAAACAACTTGGTAAAGCCATTATAGTGGTACACTTTATTTTGGTATAGGACGTTAAACACACATCGGAAAGATAAATATTTTATGTATAACTTTTAACACTTATATAATTTTCAGATCTTATTACTGTTATTTGTTTCATAAAACCTACCCTTTTTGGATATAAATTTGATCAAAATATGTAAAAGAGTTTATTTAAAGAGAGGCGGCTACTGGAAAGTTATCGTATAAAGACATATCAAAGATTTAAGGCATACAGAGTAAAGAGGTTTATACAATAGAGAGCATAAATATATTGGTTTACATAACCAACGCTTATGTATTATTGTGTATGGTTTCTGCTATTGTCTGGACTAGTAAGACCACGTGAAAAATCTCATGCAGATTAATTATAGACACATCACAAAAACACAATTTAAAAACAACAGACTTTATCTAGGCCTACTTAACTATACTTGACGAGGATTTTTAACTGGGTAAATGTTACAATTAAAATCATATTTGCAATTTATATTATTTATATACATTATTACAAATATTATCTTTTAATTGCTTTTTATTTCATATGGATAGCTCAAATGATTTAGACGTTATTAATATTATAGTGAATACATTTTATTAATAATCGAATATGTTTATATGTTATACGAAGGTGTAAGAATGTTTACGAAGTTAAACGAATAGGTATTTCTTCTTTAAATTTGTATAAACGAATATGTTGATGATAAAAGGCTGTATTTATATTCAGTTTATAACCTCAAATCAAATAACGTATTGTAGCATAAATTAGTTCTATACCATATATTTAAAAAACAAATTAACTGGGTGTGCTTAAGACCACACGTTGGAAGTGATAACTTCTATGACTACTGGGATTTTTAACTCGGTAAATGTGTACAATTATAAGGATTATAAAACTGTAGGCCTATTTGTTCAAATTGTTTATTTATATCCGTTATTATATATTTAAAGAAAGGTAAAAATATTATCTTTTAGTTACCTTTTATTTCATATTGATAGATCAAATGATTTAGAAGTTGTTAATATTACAGTAAAGAAATTAATAATCAAATATGTTATACAAAGATGTACGAATGTTTGCGAAGTTAAACAGTAGGTATCATCTTTAAATTTGTATAAACGAATATATTGATGATCAAAGGTTAATTTTATATACAGTTTATAACCCCAAAGCAAATCTTATAACGTGTAGAAGCCCATTTAACTTATAGTTATAGAAGCCTACATTAGTTGTATAACTAATATATAAGAAAATTAACATCACAAGAAATTTTAATGGTTGAAGTTGTAAACATAACCCCAAAATATAATCTACGCTGGGTTTTGTTTAAGAATTACAGATGATGGGCGAAATCAGCTGTTATATTATATTAACTAATTCTTATGTGTTAATTTGATTGCTATGCTAATAAATGTAAATATTGTATTAATAATATTCCCTCTCCACGATCTGACTTGTGTCTAAACAAAAGCGTGACGCGAGATCTCGCGAGAAATCTGGCGTGATGCGAGATCTCGCGGGAAATCTGGCGTGATGCAAGATCTCGCGAGAAATCTGGCGTGACGCGAGATCTCGCGGGAAATCTGGCGTGATGCAAGATCTCGCGGGAAATCTGGCGTGACGCGAGATTTCGAAAACATAGCCAAGTCGAAAGTGCCCAACGGGCCAATAGAAGTTATCACTTCAAAAATCACACACAATTAAATAATTAAAATTTTAAACATAACCCCAAACTATAGTATACGCTGGGTTTTGTTTAAGTTTAACAGATGATTGTGAAATCAGCTGTTATATTATATGTTACTCACATACGGACGTATGTATGTATGTTCGTATTGTTGTACACTCGCTTTTATAGGAGTTGATGTTATCTGTATGTCTTATTTAATGATTCTCTGTGGAATATCTAGTGACATATGAACATTGTAACGACGGAGTATCAGTGTGCCAGAGATATGTAGCTGTCTCATCGTAGTAGGGGACTCCAGCACTGGAATTTTTTAATCAAAATTGATATTTCTTTCCTAGCGCGTTTTAACTCCAAAACGAGGTATGGCATGCGTTGCCAATGGCAACCAACTTTTATAACCCCATATAACACGGGTCATGAATAGGAGAGCGGTACGTATAAAGGTACAATACTGATAAAGCTCCACCCATTCCACAACTGCAGATATTGACTTGACTAGCCTCGCTGTACGTTATTTGTGTCCCGTATTTAGAGCAATGATATACTATAAATATTTCGATATGAAAGTTTAAACAAAAGCGAGAATAGATAAAGCAAGGAATTTATTGCAGTCCAATATCTGCTTATTTAAAATATTTCAGTAAAAAAAGTATTTGTTTAATGATAAAAAAGAGAGAAAATGTATATGTTTTTTAATACTATTTTGTACATCCTAGATTACGGATTATTTATGTGGGTTTTTAGGCTAAAAATAAGAATTATTATACTTTAAAAAAGTTTGTATAATTCTTTAAGGTACCTAATCTAAAAAAAAAAAAACAATTGTAACTCTAGTTACGTAGGTTCACGCTGCAACCTTTAGGAATCGTGACTTATAAAAAAAATAAAAAGTAAATGTGTGGGGTCGTGGGACCCCCATAAGGAACGAAGTTCATCACGCCTTTTATTCAATTCTTTTACTAGCCTTAACGGCAACATACACACATAATTTTAATCTTTCAACCGCCGTTTATTATTCGATAGTTTTTATACAAATATTTACTGTTTCTATACGTTTTTATACATTTAATGTTATTATAATAAAGGATTAGAATATAATTATAGCATCAAAGCTAAAATGGTAAACATAGTTAAATGTCCATTCATTGTAAATTCATTCAATAAACATAAAATAATGTTCATTCATCAGTCTATGCCTAACGTAAAATTATTGTGTTTACATTTAATTCATTTTACCTGTCTTAACGGCAACATACATACAATCATTTTATGTTAGGCCTAGACTTAACATTAATTTCTAGGCCTAACCTAAAATTATTGTAAGTATGTGGCCGTTAATGCAGGTAAAATAAATTAAATATACCTACAATAATTTTAGTTTAGGCCTAGACTGATGAACCAACATTTTATGTTTATTGAATGTATTAAAGCCCTTGCCGATAATATCTGAATTACTTTGGACGGAACCGATCGTCTCTTAATTTAAATTGATGAATCAAAACACATGTTTCTTGAATGTATTTACATTCATTGTCATAGCAACTAATTTTGTAACGCTTTCTCGTAACCAGTATTTTTTATTTGTCATTGCCAATGCAACCAATTAATAACAACTTTTTCGTTACGCATTACATTTTCTATTTGTTAACTCCTACCACAAACCGCGTTAAGGAACTTCGTTAAAAAAACAATATTCTTTATAATTATTTAAGTAAAAGTTGTAATTTTCCTTGCAAACCTAAAGACCAAATATTACCCTCGGGATTTGATATGCAATTTAATATTGGATTTAATATACAAGTAATATATTAACAGACAGAGAAATAAATGTTATTTATATCTGAACAAATTAAAAAATTTTAAGATTTCTGTATGTGATACTGACCCACAAAAGAGCTTACGATAATTATTTCAAGGTAGCGCACGAAGGTTGGTTAGTAGCGCACTTATAGTTCGACATTAAAGATGAAATTAATAAAATGAAGATGATGGAATTTATTTATTTACTATCCACTAAAAAACATTAAAACTAAAACACTAAAATAAGGATAGGGAAAAATTTCTTTAAAAGATAACAATTTTCTCAAAACATATTTCATCGTCATCACAAACAATGTTCTCTGTTGAGTTTTTACTTTTCACAATTTACAAATAATTAACAGCCTCACTAATTTTGGTTAATTTCTTGGTTTTTAAATTTCGAGTTGCGGTTATTTGTTCTTTGTAATTAAAAAAAAATTAAGTTAAATCAATTATTATCTTATTGTTGTATTCTATATTTGTTCAGTGATAAAACTTTCATTTATTTTATTTTTAGTTGTGCTTCAAATCGACAAAATGAGCAATTATACCACTTGAGATTTAAAATCGACGAAATACTGAAACCACCACGAAACGTTATCTTTTTTCAAAAAGGATTGATTTAATGCAAATAAAGTGTCATATGCAGACCTTATATATAATGGTTAGGTTGGAGTTGTACGGATTTGGAGCTGGGTCTGAGTCCGAGAGAAGGGATCGTGTTGATGGAGAAGTCATGTTCTCTTCAACCTAGCTGAAATTTGCCCTTTTAAACATGTCTACTCTGGTATTCATATATACATTCGCACGGATATCGCTTCATGCATACAATGCCGTCACTCACATTTCACTTCTATATTTAAAAGATTTTTTATGTTCGTACACAAATGTATTCCCACAAATATGAAAATCTTTTCTCAACTAACACAATTAGAAAGATATATCTCTGCAAAATCTTTAATTTTCGATCACATGCATCTATTGCATTGTAAAGTTAATTTATTTTATTGACTATTGTTTTCAAATGTTATTTCATTAGATTAAGGAAACTTACTTAAAATTTGTTTAACCAAAAATTATAGAACTATGTATCATCTATACGATGATAAATAATTTAATATATTTCAATAATTGAAGACCTCCCTATAACACTTTGAATATCACATTTTCCTGAATTACAAGTTATTTGATCTCATCTCATAGCTTATTATAAGTATAACAATTTGTTGTTTTTTTTTTTAATATACATAATTATCTTAGCAAAAATATGCAAAACATCCACAGCCGGAGACCAGGTACTAATCATATCCCGTCAGCATGGAAGCGAGCCAACCACCGTTTGATTTATTTCCGCCATCCTACTCTCAAACCACGGATATGAAAATTACCTGGTCTAGCCGAAATTTGAACCCGGTATCTTCTGACCGAACCCACTCGGCTATGGCTTGTTTTAAGGAAATATGACTACAAAAACACTCTAACTACTTGCTACCGTATTGAATATCTTGCCCTTCCTCTTCTCGCTGTTATATTATATACTGCAATGCAAAACTTGGGTTTTGTTTTTATTTCCCCTTTTTTGTTTATTTAGTACTAATATGTACTGGTTATAAGCTATATTATGAGATCAAATAAGTTGGGATTCAGAAAAATGTGACATAAAACATTGTTATAGGGAGGTCTTCAATTACATACTTACTTTGACTAATGAAAATAAATTTATCCTTAAAATACAGTAAAACGTTATGAACGTTATACATTAAACGCTCAGAAATAATAACAACTATAGAATATCTTGGATACTTGATTATTACTTTGTAGTTTGTAATAATAAGGCTTCTCCCTGGAAGCCCTGTCGTCCAAGTTAGCTACATTTGGTAGCTCCAACACAGACTAGCCGGTTCAATGATAGTAACTGGCATTTGGACTGATTTAATTAGTCAAACTAGCATATATTATTATAAAGACTTAAGAAAATAATGATTTATATATTTTTTGAAATAGATGTTTTCCAAGTTTGTTTTATAGCTCTAGTTTCTATCACTACCTAAGGACTTGGTTAAAGAATATCAATGTTGATTAAGATAAAAAATGAAAGAATTTTTAACCTAAATTTTATTTTTACAATATAAATTACTTATATAAAAGGTACAATACTCTTATAGCATTGTCTGTCAAAAGTGAAAGTCCATTTATTATTACAGTAAATAAATTCCTCGCAGCCTTTGAAAATTTTATCAACAAATGAAAATAAATTATATATTTAATCTTTCCTCTTATTTTCTTACGCAATATATCTTCACTTTAGCACAACATCATTAATCTTTGGGAAAAATTGTAAACAATAGAAATTTTGTGGTAAAACGTATCCACATGTTGCTCAGACTGTCAGGAGATATAACTCACGATGCAGGGGTGACGCACATATTATACAACCCCTGCTATAATCTGGGTAATGGAGGAGGAGAGACGGAAATGCGTCTCTTTAGGAGAAGACTAACATAAAGAGGTAACTTACATGATAAATGACTTTCATTTTCCTTTAATATTTCGCAGCGTTAGTGGTACCGAGACCACAATGCAACGATGAATATTTGTGAATAACTCTGTTACTTTTATTACAAAAGTTAAATGATAAACGATCGTCTTGAAACACATGTAGTGTATTGCACGACAAACTATAATATTTATAGTAGCAATAGTGAATGCTTCATTATGCTTAATGTGTTTTGTTTAAGTGCTCTTATAATTTAAATAATTTATTAAACACTTACTATGCATTGCTTCATTGTTGATAATCATAGAGCTACTTATAAAACTATATTGCCTCAAAACATAAAATGTTAGATGTATATAAATATCTAGATACATTAAACTAGATACATTAATATCTAGATAGACTGTATTTATATTAATCACGTTAAAACTAAATAAAATTGAAATAGACTTATGATTAGTAAAGGCTATAAATAATAATATGTTTACTGCAATAAACAAATATATATTGGCAAGCTGGTTTCGATGGTTAAGTCATCATCAGCGACAGTTACAGGTATGCAAGTATACCGTTGGGGCTACTTACAGTTATACATGTAATATACAGAGTGATTAAAAACTATTCGTCAATCTCTCTTAAGCTTATTATATAGCTAAAAATAAAAAAAAAGTTCATACAAACATAGGCCCAAAAAAGATTTGTTTTCCAGATTCCACCATTTTTTTTTACAAAATAATATATATCTAGAGAACGGTTTGTCTGATTGAGTTCAAACTTGTCATGAAGTTTAACCTAACCATGATCTGTTTTAAAAGAAAATTATCGATTCTATCCAATGATGCGTTTCAAAATGGCGACTGTTACTAAAAAACCGTACATTTTAACAAAAATGTCAAGACTATAATTGTTTGTTCAGATAAAGTATAAAAGTTAAGTTATGTTTAATAATTTTTTTGTTCAACCCGGCATCCTATACCCACACAACAAACACAACATATAATATGCTGTGTATGTACATATGCTGTTATTATCTTTAATTTAGCTATTATCCTTTCTCTGATTGTTTTGAACGTGAGACCATCCGATAGGGAATCAAAAGGGCTACAAAATATATGTGTTGAATTTGTTTGTTAAAAGTACAGTTTTTGAGTAATTTACATTAGAAATTTTCAAACATCCGCGATTTTGAAACGCAGGATGTAATTGTTTATTTTTCTTAATGTATATTAGGTTAAACTGCATACCAAGTTTGTACTCAATCAGTCAAACCGTTCTCTAGATATGAATTATTTTGTAAAAAAAAAAAAATTGGCTGATATCTGGAAAACTAAGCCTATGTTTTCCAGCCTATGTTTATATTGTTTTTTTCTTATTTTTAGCTACAGAATTTTTACCGAGAGATTGCCTCATAGTTCAGAATTGCCCTGTATAATTGTCACTAAAGAAAAGATCGAAAACCTTTTTACAACTATTCCATCTTGTGTGATATTGTGTAAATTTTAATAGTGACATTTGCATAAGCAGTTTCTTAACCCAAAAGAGATAATATTAATTTAAAGTAGGTCTATATCATACATTTGGTTACCTATACCTATACCACTAAAAAATCTTAGTTTTCAACATATTATTACAATACATGCATTTCTTGAATTACATGTCGATAAGATTATGTATTGCTACTGTTTTATGATTGGATAATGTAATGGAAGCCTTAACGTCTTGTTGTGCAATTCCGTCCTTGTATTCCGTCTTTCTTCTTCTTTTTAGTAAATCAAAAGGCGACACGCACTAGAAAATAACATTGCTTTGGTTAACTCTTTATTACTCATAAATAAACAAAATTATTTCTTGTTATTTACCTACGTCCTCCCTCTTCGGCATTTCCAGTAATATTTATTTTAAATATCCTTGTCAAAAATGTGAGTTAAATAGCTCTATAAATGCCCGATTAGAGTTGATGTTAAATTGGAAAATTTAAGTAAGCCTACATTAGATTTTAGTCGATACACATTTAGCAGATTTTTATTATTTTATTTATTTAAGAGCACCAAATAGTAATCGGGAGTTCAAATTAATTTAGAAGTAAAATGTATGATTGTTGTAAAGCTATATATGTTAGCTTTGTGTTTATTAACTGACCAGTTTTCATAATTTAGCGGTTTCATTTATTTTTACAGCTTGAAAAGCACTCTGTATTTTATTTCATCGAATACAGTTACTGTTTGGTCTTCTACCATTACGCCTACTATAGTACGTCACACAGTACCACAAGTAATTGCGTCTAAATATTTAACTAGTTAATATTCAGAGAAGTTATTTCAAATATAATGTTGGATAAAATATTTAAAACGGCACATTGAGCACAAAATGAATTCAATAACATCTAGATCCTGTAACAGTTTTCTATTTAAATTTCTTAAGTGTTTTAAATTGAAATTACAATATTTTATTATTTCGTTCCTTTTTAGTTCTTTAATTGTATTTTATAAATATGTAAGTTCTAAACGTCATTTGTAATTCTTGCAATTGTTAAATTATTTACTAAATACACACTGAAATGAAGTAAAAACTGCCCCCCTTAGAGTTAAGATTAGTAATAAAGCAAACGTTTACAACAATACAAACATCCTAATCATTTTCAACGGAAAACTTGACGGATGTTTCCTACAAAATACATATATATTCCAACATCACATACAGGGTGATTCAGAACTACATTTCAATGTTTCAATAGCTCATTCTATATCTAAAAATAAGAAAAAATAATTATAGCACCGAAAACGCTTCGTTTCTAGATATCCACCATTTTTTCTTTTTTTTTACAATAAAATTTCATATCTAGAGAAAGGTTTGACTGATTGAGTTCAAACTTGGCACGAAGTTTAAGCTAATCATGATCTATTTTAAGAAAAATAAATGATTATAACCAATCATGCGTTTCAAAATGGCGGCTGTTTGAAAATTTCAAACCTAAATTACTCAAAAACTGTACATTTCAACAAAAACATTCAAAACACTTTTTTTGTAGCCCTTTTGATTCCCTATCATATGGTGTAACTGTGAAAACAATCTGATGAAGATTAATAGCTAAGTTAAATATAATAACAGCGTAAATGTACATACAATATTGTTGTTTACTGTGTTGGTGTAGGATGCCTGGTAGAACAAATTAATTATTACAGATAACATAACTATTATCCTTCATTCGATTGTTTTATCATTACACTATTATATAGGGAATCAAAAGGGCTACAAAAAAGGTGTCTTGACATGTTTTGTTAAATGTACGGTTTTCGAGTAATTTAGGATTAAATTTTAAAACATCAGCCATTTTGAAACGTATTAATGGATATAATCCCTTATTTTTTTTAGATAGTTCATTGGTATGTTGAACTGCATGCATGTCAAGTTTGAAATATTAACTCAATCATATGCTCTAGATATGAATTATTTAAAAAAAAAAGTTTGATAACTGGAAATGAAACGTTTTCGGGCCTATGTTTATATAAACCTTTTTCTTTTTTTTTCTTTTTTTTTTGCTACAGAGATATTAAGGTATAGTTCTGAATCACCCAGTATATGGTATAGTTCGTTTTGAAGTAATCTTAATATTTAAGTTTTCACCAACTAACTGAATCTCTTTTAGTTTATAGCACTTACAATGTCATATTGTATTTATGGCTTTCAGATATAAACGATAAACAATGTTCTTATACAGATTTTGCTTGTATTGAATATATTTCAAGTAAAATCTATCATTCCACTATTATAAGTTTCGGATCAGTATCTGGAGTGGTAGTTACTCTTTTTCCACTTGTATTTCCATATGTTATTTCCTTAAATGTTATGAGAAGGAGAGAGATAAAGGAAGAGGAAGTATAAGCTAATAATAAGTACCTCATACAAATTAATTAAAAAAAATGTACTTTTCTTTTTTTTATTTACATTTATAATATCATTATTTTTAATTTCTGTAAATCATCATTTTATCAACTAAATCCGTTTTTTTTTTGTCCATTCGTCATATACAAGCTATTTTTTTCTAATTTAAAATCAATTAAAGCACATTTATCGCGATAAATAATTGTTGTAGAACAAACTGAACAACTTGGTTGTTAATTAAAGCTGAACAATAGGGTGTTTGGAATAGCCAATTACTTGCTTAATTCAATACCATATCAGATAGATTGTAAATTGACTGAATATTATATGCGCCTAATAATACCGTAGTCAACTTTAAGTACATTTAAGTAAAATACGATTACGTTAAACATTAAATTTTCTTTGATTCGGATGATATTTAGAGTTAAATCGAGGCATTTATACTAAGACCGGGAATAGAGGGTAAGGTTTGGAAAGGGGTGTGCAAGTCGACGATAAAAACTGCGGTGTGTGCACTTTCACTCCTTCCACTGGACGTGATCGCGCCACCTACGCAATTTACGCCTCGCCAAAGCTAGATGAGGGATGTTTTGGTAATCTTAAAGTTACCATTAAATGCATTTTGTAGTGTATTCAATTGAATGATTATTCAAATACTTTTTATAGAAAGTAAATGTTTGTAAAGTGTATACATACTTCTTTATCTTCTTGTATAATTTATGTTTTATTAATTTATAATTCGTATAGTCCTGATAATGTTTCATAAAACGTTAAAGAATCTGCCTAATCTGAATTATACCTTTGTGTAGTGTGTAAATTATAACATACATTTTATAAAACCTTTATTGATACCGAACCGTATTTAAATAAACAAACTAAGAAATAATTTTAAATCGACTTCTGCTAAATGAATATAACCAACTTATTTCCAATCAAATATTGCCAAGCTTTAATTCTATTAAAACGAATTGATCATTTTAAATCGACATCTGTTAAATATTGTTAAATGAATATAAACAACTTATTTACAATCAAGTATTCCCAAGCTTTAATTCTATTAAAACAAATTGATAATTTTAAATCGACATCTGCTAAATATTGTTAAATGAATATAACCAACTTATTTACAATCAAATATTGCCAAGCTTTAATTCTATTAAAACAAATTGATAATTTTAAACTCTACTTTGATATTTAAAGGCACGAGAAAATTTATTAAAACAAATACATAATTTTTAGATGAATATATCTATTGTGGTGTTACATGGGAGCCTATACGTAAAGTGTGTGAGCCTAACGAAATTGTTAAATTGTTGGGGTAACAAAATTTTAACGGCATTTTAAAAACAATAAATGCATGTACAATCATTTAACACCAGAGCTTAAATTCTGTACAACACATACAAATTCCAACTTCTTTGACTATAAAATAATAAACTTCTCAAAAAAGTATAAATTAAAGATGTTGTACTACAAGCAAACCCTTTCTTTCTGTTTACTGCTCTGCTATAAAATTGTTGTAACATTGTTGTAGCATGTTGTAACTTTACTAGTCGTAACAGAACAGTTGTTCATGTTCTGCTGCCATTGGCCGGTTTCATGACGTCATACGTTCAGTTGTTAACAATGGTAAATTACTGTTTGAATTAATTCACTAAAAAAACAATTGTAAATTATATTTAAACTCATCATTATTCCAATTTCTACTGTAAACATTTATCTCTAAATCAAGTTATTTAAAAATGTATTAATTAGTATTGAGAAATTATACATACACTTTGTATAAAGTAATTTCTGCAACTTTACGTCGCTAATTAATTTATAAACAATGTAAAGGAAACCTGAGGTAACTCAGTAGGTGTTCTTAGGCTATTGTTTCAATTCGGTAGCCTACCTTTCGTTGTCATCCATTTTGAATTAGTCCTTTCCAAGTTTTCATTATTATTATTTACATATATATGTTTAAAATTAGGTTTTCGATTATGTTTAAATGGAAAGATAAAGCAACATAAATTATACACAACATGTTTTTACTTATTAAATTACATTATTGTATGAAATTAATTTTGTATAGATTCAATAGATTCAGAGACCTGTAACAACTCAGGAGTTCGACGCGTCGTTATGGTGACAATTTTTGTTTTTAATTGTAAGTAAGTTGATTACATTTCAATTTGCATTATCAATTCGTTTAGACACTTTGAAATTGATTGAAACTGGTTAGTGTTAATTACTTTTTATACAAAAAATAATTTATGTTACACATAAAAATAAAATCCAATTTCCTTTATAGGTCATAAATTCTCAGTCGTACCATCAAAACACAAAAGTAGCTTATAAATATACGAGAAAAAAAGTAATAATCTCACTTGTAATCCTACAATAAAAGCTTTTGAACTTGGGACACACTTTTTACCATTTCGTTTAATTCCACGTTAAAAAATAATATATTGTGTATAGTTTGTTAAATGAATGTTACTGAATGTTAATTGAATGTTATATATAATAACTGGGTGTTTTTCTCTCTTTAGTTAGTTAAATAATACACAATGTACTAAGTTAAATCCTAAAATGTAACACATTACAAGCTGACCTGCTCAGTTAAAATTAAGTTACCAAAACACCTACCATTTATATATTTTTTAAAAATTTTGATCAATATTTTCATAAAAAATTAAATGAAGAATAATCTGATTGTATGCATTTTACCAATACCACTTATAATCAATAACACAATATTATCCCATTCAAGTACTCCGAAGTATCTTGGCATGACCCTCGATATCAAGTGGAAGGAGCATGTCAAGAAAAAGAAAGAAGAACTGGATATAAAATATACACAGCTTTACTGGCTGATAGGAAGAAACTCGGAGCTGTCGGTCTATAACAAACTCCTAATATATAAGCAAGTGCTAAAGCCTGTATGGTCTTACGGCATTCAAATTTCTGGATCCACGAAGGTGACAAATATTAATATAATACAAAAGTTTCAAAATAAAGTTCTCAGGATATCGTTTAAGCTCAATGGTACATCCTTAGCAAGAATAACAAAACTTTATACTAAAACAAGAGATAATGTGTAAAAGTTAGGTGTCCATCATATTATAAATGCTAATATTGCAAATGTCATTTTATTAGTGTAATAAGTCGATCCTAAATGATTGGTTAAGATATGTAAAGTTTATTTGATTAAATTCTGTTTATAATAATAAAAATTAAAAAAAAAAATTAAAAATCATGATTTATATTTTTAGAATACATTTTTAATTTTGGAAACTAATAGGCTATTGTAAAAAAAACAATTATCGTTGTGGTAAATATACAAACAAATTTACTATTTAACTCTGTCTTTCATTTTTTATTTAAATTTTTTTATATATATATGTTGTTTTTTTTATAACAGAATAAAAACCCTTTACCATGTAAACCAAAATCTTATTTCCTATATTTGCCGTGTCTACTGGCTATAGATTAATGCATAGCTTATGTTTTATTTTTCATGAAATTCGTTTATTTTAAATACAAATTATACTAAATGGTATGTCAAAGCATTGTTTATGTGTATACAAACAAACTCAATACGATAATTACGTATAAGCTTTCCTCATATTTTAAATAGACGCGATTTTTGTTTTCTCAGTTTTAGATTTCAGGCCACTTTCCCTCTTTCACACTCAATTCTTGTCACGTAGAGTTTCACTTGAACCGAGCGCTCCGTCGACCCTATACCTTATCTCCATACCAAGTGTTTTCCTCTCATTTAATCATAAGTGTGCCATTTCATAAACGTTTCTACATTTCTAAGTAATTAATAAAACATACCTGTATGTAGTAGTATTAATGTATATCCCACGAGTGTGCTATATGCCTAGTATTGTAACTTAAGTCCTAATGCAGTAAAATATTGAAGTTAAAACAGTTAGTTTGCTATGTTTAGATTACAGCATTCTCTGATTAGAAAAATGTCTTATACAGAACTGTCGATCGCTTACCAAGTTAAGTAACGAAATCGCTCATATTTGATACAGAAATTTGTAAGAAGTTTCTTTGAAGGTTAAAGTAGTATAACGTATTCGTTGAACGAAGAGATGTGTTTTATATTGTCCTTCATTCAAATGTTATGGTAATGACTGTAATTTATTAACATTAGTTATGAAAAGTTAATGGTGAGCAATACCAGGTCGAAACAATTCAGTACCAGTACTCTTCAATATAACTTTTCTTTCATAAAAAATTTTAAATTAAATATTTTCATTAAAGATATTTGCTTATAAACAAGACGAAAATATAATTTTCATTCGAGTCACCTGATAGCAGTAAATTATCGGAGAAAATTTTGTAGCCTACTAACTGTACATTGGAGCTTTCTGCCAATTTAAAAGTCGTACGTGCATGGCGGAAACTAAAAATAGTACTGGCAACAATAAAAAAGAAAGTGTATACAAGCGATATTATAGTAGCGCTCGAGTGCTTTACCAATGTAATATCATAGGCCAGCCTTCTCAAGGTTGATTCCACTCACTGGATTCGATGCTTTTACTAGAGTGGTATTGCACACCCTTTAGAAATACATATACCAATTAAACAGTAAACAATATCAAATGCTATAATGCCTACATAATTTAGTGACTGTAGATTATTGCATCCAATATAGAATCTTCAGACAACTGTCCCCACCGGATATGCATCCCCCAGGTATGTGACGTCACGTCTACGTCTTCAGCGGGGGATACTTATCCGGTCTATGACACGTGTAATGAGATATGCCTCTCACAGATAAGTAGGCCTACCTCCTCACGTAGCATTACTAATACATAATATAACTATAAAATTATGCACTACGTGAAACGTGCATCCATTCAGAATGTTGAAGTTAGTATTTCAGTTTTATTGACAATATCATTTCTGAAAATATATTAGTTTTAAAGCTAAAATTGTGTACACTATGGGTTTTATTTCTACACATGGTATAATGCACACAGCGCTCTTAAGCAATGACATCCAATCCACAAAACTATTTATCCTTAATTTATAAACTCTATCAATTTTGTGTAAGTAAATAATCAAACTTTAAACATAATATTTCACTTGACAGGAGAAATGATATGCGATGAATTTGGCTGAATTTATTTTACTTTTCTAAATTCCAAACGAATTAAGTTAGAGTCCTTAAACTGCCTAGCCTCATTATTATTTCATGTTTTTCAATTGTATGAAACATATGGGAAGTTTGCAGAGAAAGTATAATTTAAAATAGTAATTATGTGTTTTTTTTATTTTTAATTTTTTTTAGTTATTTTTTATTTGATATGAGATTATTATTACATCATACGATCAACATTGTGCACCGATACTAACACCACGATGTAGAAGAGTTATATAAAGTACATTAGCCTATTTAATTAAGTAATGTTGAAAAACAACAACAACTCATTGTTAGTGATATGGTCGCCATGAGATTTTATACTTGTCATTATTTCTATAACATCATATTAACAATGCATACATCCTACTAATACCTAATTTTAATGCATGTTCATCATACTAACTTTTTATAAAAATAACATAGATCATTAATATATTGCGTTTGAGTTTGTATCCAAATAAATAGTAGATATACGGCATAAGTGACACAATACAGATTTCGAAAAATATGTTTTGTAATATCCTCAGCTCCATAATGTTAATGTGAAAGTTTTACAGCGGGAAAGTTTCATGTTTGTATTGAGAAACATATTGTAATATTCCCAGTCACTGTTCGGTTAAATGGGATGGAATAACACGACTTCGCGCGTAGCAATACCCAGTAACACGGCACAAAATTAACAATAACAAACAATATACGGTTACAATTTTAGGGTAAATGAATTCAATATGCACAGAGACCATAGACAAGGGGAGCTAAAACAAGATAGAATCATGTTGGGCTAATTGAAGAGGGCTCCCAGATGGTCTGTCCCGGTTAATACTCCAATAACACTTTCCGCAATATGACAAACTACAATTTTGTATAATCTCCCATCCGCCATCACTCACAATTTGTAAATTCCAAACAAGGAAACATAGTTTTTGCGAAAACCGTTTTTATTCGTACGTTTGAGTTAATACTGGATACAATTTGTTTTGTAATATTGTTTAAGCTTTACATTGGTATAACGTTCCACCTCGCTTAGTAAATGGTTTAAAAGGAATATTATTTTGCTAGATTTTGAAATGTATACTCGTACAAGGGGACACATCTGCGTGCGTCGCACGACGGCTACCGTGATTGGATAATTTTTCACTCCTAATAATCTTGTTTCACTATAGGACGAGGAAAATTTATTTTTAAAACATCTGCCATGCCATTTACTTTGAAGTACAATACAATTTTAATATATTATAACTATTTGTATGTTTGCTTCGCCCACGACTATCAAGACTCAATGTTACAGTGAACAATAATAAGAAGGTCCATGGATAAAATTGACTGTGCCTTTCCACACCGCTTATAATATAAATACCATTATGGATTCACTTTCACCAAAACCACTTAAAATAAGATGCACATGAATGTAAATCAAACTAATTAATGGGGAATGATTATTAGAAAAAGAGTAAATGGAAAATTATGGAAGTATGATATAGGCCTATTTAGCATAAAGGGTCTGTTGAATAAAAAATTTGCGAAAGCTATAACTTAAAATTTTAAGTCATTACTTAAAATCGTGTGATTAAAAATAAGCAATAGTTAGAACTAATAGCAGTGTCTAATAATTTTAAGCTAATTTTTCTAGCTAAAGCTTAAAATAAAGTAAATAAAATGTAGCTAAAGCTAAAACTATTAAGCACAAAATTGAATACTGTATATTTCAGTATGCCCACCTGGTGACTTAAAGTTGCTACCTTGACATTTAAGTGGATGCATTTATGCCAATTCGAGCAAAAAATAAATAAATTAGGCTATAGAATAACTTATGTGAGTTCATACTAAAACTATTAGAATAAATGTCCACATTGAGAAGAATTAATACACATAGGCCTAAATTTGTTTTATTTTAATTTAAAGTTACTTATGTTATTTATTTATTATACAGAAATGAAAATTCGTCCTAGTTCATTTCTACAATTGAAACTGCATAACTGGTTTTTTTGGCACAGAAATGCAATTATTAATTTTCTGATTGCTCAATTTGCAGCTTTGCAATTTTTTAACTGATCCAAAATCGAATTCCGTTGAATCTTATTTATGGTTAAATCTTTTGTTTCTGTGCCTAATTTCTTTAAACATTCCTTTCTTTTTTGTTTGTTACGGAATTTCTGACGATGTAATTCCTGATTGTTTATTAGAGTTCATCATAGTTTGCTTATGTTGAAGCTCTGACAGGTTAGGTTTATAATAATAGCAAGAGTTTATATTATTATTATCTGGGTTTAGGTAAGGGGTCAGTTAAGGGTAGGCCTACATCATAAAATCCAACTTGTGATTTTGTACTAAATTGCAAATAAATTTGAAATCTTTAATTATTTAATACTAAATAGGCCTAATAAAAACGCAAGTAAAACCAATAAATTTAAAAAAACATTTCTTTTTTATTTAAACTTTTGTTTGTTGCGATATTTTTGTCACCGGAAGAGCTATCAATTTTGTACTAGCCTATTTTATGAGTTTTAATAACATCAATCATCAAACGACAACAGCTGTTTTAAATTATTTCAAACAACATATGACAGACTGTTTTGGTTAAAATTTTCTAGCTTTTGATAACTAGCCTTAGTTAAATGTTATTCACCTCATGTGAACCAAGTGCTAAGACTAAAAGGTTTGACTTAATAGTGAAAGCTAAAATGCTAAAAGCTTTGCTTATTTTTTTATTCAACAGACCCAAAATACTTTTAAGGTTGCAGTAAACAATGGCAATCGATTTATTTATTTTTAAATAAATTGCTATCAAATTAAATTTCTTAATAACCTAAAGTACTATATATGGATATGTGTATTTACAGTGTACTATTGTCATGTAAAAATTAGGAGATATTCTCGTGTCGACGATATTAGGTAAAAATAAGTTAAACCGAGATAAATAAATAGAATTCAAAGTTTTTCAAAAATATATACGTGGTGTTATTGTATTAGATTAATTAATTGTCTTACCATGCTCCGTTTATCTGCAGGTTGTATCAATACTGTAGCCTTAAATCTATTACCGAATAAAAATATAAGGTTTAAAAATGGATTATAATTAAAGAGAAAATTGCCTTATTTTAATTAAGGCGTTAATATTTAATGAGGCACAGTTATTTATTGAACTTTGGCGTTAGTCAAGAAATAATTTATTTAAAGGAAACTCTAGCCTAGCATAACACTCCATGTTTACTTTACGGCTTATAAGACTGCGTTCTTGTCTCAGCCTTGTACAACTTTAAAGGAACAAAAGTTACGTTCCAAGTAAGCCTTAAAACGAACAGTAAAATAACAATATAAATGTGCAGAAGCGAGGTTATTCCTCGTCGGTTTATTAAAAATTTAAGCCTGGAGATATGGAACTGACTCTGTATCCCAGGGAAGCTCCTCCATTCATAAGTAACAGCGGCACTTCACATAAAAGTTAGGGCGGCCATTTTGGAACATACTTTAAGTAGTTGCTAGCGTTGTTACGTCCACAAAACGCTTTCATGGATATGACTGCTTAAGTCGAATGTTTGGAGAAGCAGTTTGCATGTGAAATCCCATCACAAGTTGGAAACAATCCGCTGGACTAACTTGGAAAGTTGTCGAGATTCGTTTAACTTTTCTATTTGGGTTTGTCTTGCTATCTCTTACGCACATTCTCAAAACATGTTAATAGTATTACAATATAATTAAAACACATAGCATTATTTTGTGACAAAATTGAAAAAACCTAAATACACCTCCAAAAATATTATTAACTAAAAATGTAGTTTTAAAATCATAAAGTACATGCAATTCATTTTATGCAATTATATGTAAATATTTCAAATGGTTCTGCAAAAAAAACAACAACTTAAAACAATATTATGAATTTAATTAGTAAAACGTAAGTTAAAAGATCTTTCTTCTGATTATTTTTAAAATGTAAAACTGTTCATATCAATTTTGCTTATTTCCGTTTGATTAACAAATAAGAAGACTATAGTAATCAGTGAACATTATTTTTCGATTATTTTTTGAAATATAAATAGCTATTCTGCTAGACTAACTCTTTGAAAAGGGTTTCTATTTTCTGCATATATTATTGTTCTTGAAATCAATGTTCAACTCGTTTTATTGTTTTAGTAATAAACCGAACCAAGCACATAACAAACATAACGTTGTAGATTTACAGTTTTAAAAGGAGTTATTACTGAAATGAGTAATATTTATTTGAAAAAATAATTAATCAGTAATGAGGTTTATTGCTAAGCTAGGCCTACACTGTCTCGTGGTCAATTTTACTCATTTCGTAGAGGCTACCGCAGTATCGAA
Organism: Philaenus spumarius; assembly: GCA_018207615.1. Taxonomy (NCBI): domain Eukaryota; kingdom Metazoa; phylum Arthropoda; class Insecta; order Hemiptera; family Aphrophoridae; genus Philaenus; species Philaenus spumarius. The sequence continues at coordinate 183,687 of JAGFPH010000428.1, read as the reverse complement.
AGTTTTCATCAACAGGCTGCACAAAACTGTAATTCGTCAAAAAAGCAAAATAAATCATTTAAAAACAAGAGACAACAGAATAACATTATATAAATATCATTCCGTTAGTAACAATAACATGAATACACCCAAACATACTTGTATTGGCAAAAATGTCGCGGTACAAATGTGGAGGCTAAATCTAGACTTTGGCTGTAATGGCAGAAAATTGCCAATTGTTGCAACACAAACCATTTAAAACGTCACCACGTATTAATAACATGAAACTACATATTTTCTCAAATTTTCATAAAGATCTCATTATTTTTAGTTCAAATATTGCATTACCAGTAAAAAAGAAAGTAAATTGAAAAATTTAGATGTTTTGAGGTTAGGATCGATTTTTTATGTAACTTACTCCAACAATTCGATAGTCTATTAATTTGCAAGTATGTTCCTTCTTATTTTTCTGTGACCAAAACAGTCGGACATTTAAAAATAGTGGTATGATGCACTCGAAATTCATCACAATTACACTTTTCTCGCGAAGCAGCAGCCGTTTGCTGAAATTTTCAGTTTCAACTCATTTTCATGTACACAATGTATATATAATTTTCATTTGTATATATATAAATGCAACTTTCCGGTTACATCACTTTTAATTTACAATTTAAATCCACTATACTGTTTAAACTTATAATATATTTTAAAGATTCTTAAATAAAAACTTAGATTAAATTTGTCTACTATAGGCCTTCTAATATTTACTGTAATTTAAAATATTTTGATTCCCACTTCAGAAAATGTGTCTGGTGTCTTATTAAAACAAATCAAATCAAAATTATAATCCAACTAAGTTAAATGATCTTGCTAAATGGTTTAGAACAATCTTGTTTAGCAAAGGTGTAAACATATCCTCATAGTAATCTAGACTATGTTTTCTGTTGAATTTCACACCTGTTATAAGTATGCTCTATTATCATGATGTTGGTCTGTCTGCAGTTAAGTTTCTAAAGTCATTTCACAACTCATACCATCTCAACAACTATTGAGTACAACGAATACAACAAATCTCAATACAATAAAATTCCCACACAATCTGCAAAATGATTAGTTTATCTATATTAAAATTATAAATAGGTAAATTTTGTTTGTTTGTACGTAGGGAGTAATCTTTAGAACTCCTAAAATGCATGAAAAAATAGTTTTACTAATAAAAAGCTACACTATCCCTTAGTAAAATAGGCTATAATTAATTTTGATCAAATGCTTTTTTATTTTAATATTTGTAAATTTATTCGAAAAGAAATCTTATGTTAGGCCTAGACCGATGAATCATCACATGTATTTACATTTATTATCACAGCAACAAATTGAATAAAATAACAGATAAAACAGTGTTTTCTCCAATATTTCCATTAAAAGCTGATTTCAAACTTTTAAGCAATTATTTGTAGTTGTAACTTTTAGGTTAGGTTTTGATTCAAGTGTAGAACTAAGCCTTGCTGGTTCTTTTAATCCTTTATTATAACTGCTGTTATAAAAATGTGCGAAATAATTTTATTTGACCATTTAACATTATTTACCATCTTAGCTTTGTCTGTCAGAAACAAAATAACCAAAGGTTAAGATCAAGAGATTACATTTCACATGCAATTCCAAATTAATGAGCCCTTCTGGTTCTTTTAACAATTATTATAACTGCTGTTATAAAATAAACTAAATAATTTGATTTGAACGTTTAACATTATTCACCATCTTAGCTTTGGGGTTATTATTAATAATATTATAAAGAGGTTAAATTTGTTTGTTTATTTACTTGTATGTTGGGGGTAATCTCAGGAACTACTTAACCGATTGAAAAAATAGTTTTACTAATAAAAAGCTACACTATCCTTGAGCAACATAGGCTAGAATTAATTTAGATTTAAATGTTAAAACAACCCCTAAAACAATACATATTATTTGTATTCTTTATAAAACCAAATCGATTTTACATAATCTTTCGCTTTTTAATTGCTAACATGAATATATAAAGATAATTACTTTATTTAGTAGTCGGAGCAATTCTTAATTATCGTGAAAAACACTACAGCTGATTCGCCGATCACAGTCGGCTTCGTCAGTTGCAGGATACTTAAATAAAACACATTAACACAACACTGAACATATATGACACTAAAAACACGATAAAATAATCAGAGGCTAGCTCTTCGTAAAATTTTACACTAAAAGTACCTGGGTGTGACCATATCGTAGTTCGTTTGCCTCCGTCCGGAGTGTAAATACGATATACAAGTATAAACATAAACATAATCCATTTTATTATGCTTATAGCCCAACTGGTTTGTTATTAATTAAATTACTAGTTAATTACCTTGATTGTGAGGTAATACTACCGAACAATCCTTAATGTTTATGAAATATAGTCTATTACCACTTCATATGACGAGTTTCGACTATCATTCAGTCATTCTCAAATAATACGTAAAAAATACAATAAAACACTTAAACAACACAAAAAGAGTTCACATTTAAAATTATACATGTATGGGCAACGCATGATTTACAATTATGGGCATCCTAATTAAAATAAACAAGACATATTAGAATTTAATAGTAGGGCCTATTTATATAAAATAACCTGTTTGCATTTGCTTCGACGCGAGTCACCGCGAGGGTTGGCGAGCAAGGGGCGGAGCCCTCTAGTTATATAATATAATAACAAAAAAATATTTTGGATCATTTTTCGAAGCGATTCGCATAGTTAGTTTGTTGTTTGTAGAAGTTTAAAGCTGAAGGACGTAACCAGCTGTTATATGATTAAATTGGCGTTTATTTTTTGACAGCTGATTCTTTATAGGCTTAGTAAAAAATATATTATTTAAAATTATGTTTATTTTACAGTCCCATGATATTCACGTGGAAAAGTGACGCCCAACTAATAACTTATTTTCAATAAACTACTGAATGAGTTTAAAAAAAACTTAAGAGTTTCAATATTTATTAAAATAATTTGCCTGTCGTAAATAGAAGGATAACGTGTCATATATATAGTCACAACTTTATAAATTATAAATATAACATAATTTATTAAAATGTTGGTTAGTTTTTATTTGTTTCATTATTTGTATAAATTTTGCTTTAATACTACTGTGCATGTAAATGATTTGTTTGTACAAAATGATAAACTAAATATAGTCAACAAAGATACTAAAATAATAAATCACAAAATGTACATAAATTGTTTAAATTAAACATGTTTGAAATTATAAGCATTCCAAGAAATTTACTATACTTTCTCGGTTTGCATTAACATTCAGATCCCCATGGTCCAGTGCAGTAGGAAATACGCAAGTATTGTTGTGATTGGACTGCAGATTTCTATTCTATCCTGGCCTCAAGGGACAGTTCCCAAACACTTCCTGACCCTTCTGACAAGTTACGTATCTGTTTTATATTACAAATTACGCTATTGTGACTTTTTACAAGTTCTAATGCAAAGCAAGGTTGAAAAAAATAACTGCTTTATAGTGACAGAAAGGCTGATTAGCCATCTATAGTTCGACCACCATGAATCTTTAACGCATTCAAAGTACAGTAAATGAAATACTTGTATTTCACAAAATTAATAACTCCTTATTATTCCATAAGAAATCCTTATTATATATGTTTCATTTAAAAAAAAAAAAACTTGAATTTATTGATCCAAGAAAATTTGTATTATTATAATATTACATTGTGCATAATTAACCAAATTACAAAGAAACATGTCAAGCTTTTCAATTACAATGAGTGACTTATAAATCATAAGCTAATCCATACGCAATCTAAAAGAATAATATTTCATAAAATATATGACAAAGGAGCTAAAAGTTAATCTCTCTACCTAAACAAAAAATACTGTGAACATTATGAATTATATTAAAAACATATTTTATTGAAACAAAATTAGAAGGAAACAATTTAAGAAACACTAATTTAGATATGTATTCAACTATCAGGATTGAAACTTAAACAAAATGAGTTCATGTTGTAAAATAATGTTCAGGCATAAAGTCAAAATACGGTACTTTAAAATACCACGACCTAAATATTGTATTTAATATAAGACACAATTTTTTTTATTTTTATTAACAAAATCCATGTATATATTAATAATTTCCGGTAGTAAAAGTAGACCAGACGTATGAGTGGAAAGGACCATTTTATTAGGTATCTGATGATGAAACATATGTTTCGAAACGCGTCATAAACGAATGCTGAACGAAGTCACACGACGGATACAAGGTCAAATTTGTAATAGACCATTATAGAATGCATTCATACTCAAAATTTGAATTTACAATTAAGACTGAGACCAGTCCAACATCGTTAACTCGAAATTTAATTAAGACTAACACAATTATTATGAAAATGATGTTTAAAAATATGTATTTCTGTAATTGAAAGTTTAGTTTCACATATAAGTGGGCCAAAGAAGTAGTTAGATGTTACGTTTGAATCTAGCCAACAATAGAAGTATGTACTTCTTTTGAAAGTGACAGGCCATACAAATTTGCAAGAATAGATTTACACATTTCTTATATTTGATACAAATATTTTAATACTTTACTTTTAGTGTTGTATGTAGAAGAAAATTCAACAACACACATTCATTTGTCAACCTAATAAAGTTACACGTAAAATAACTTTTAAATGTGTTTAATTTTAAATAAATTTAGCAATTTTACAGTATGCCTAAAGGAAATTTAAAGGTTTTCCGTTATCTTTATAAAATGTTCTTGAAAACAAACAAGGCGAGCGGTCTGGTCTATTAAATAACAAAGAAAGAAAACTCAGAGTTATCAGAGTTTCCAGGCATTTTGTCCTGTAAGAAGTATAGACTCAAGGAATTAGGGAGCAAAGCCTGGATTGATTCCTTTTCTCTATTGTCATCGGAGAAGATGGGAAGAGAGAAAAGAAAGATGTATCGTCCCTCTTCCCTCTTGAATCCATGTTGCCGACATCATTTGTGAAGACCTGAGGCATTATTGAACTAGTGCTAGTGCTAACCCTTTACAATAACTCGTATATCATATAGTAAAATAAAACATATACTGCCGTGTTTATAACAAAATCTTCTTAGTTATAGATTAACTTACAATCTCTTTCAATCTTGCCTCCAATCTCTTTGTAAAACACAATGCGTTGTATCAAATGTATTACTTGACTAATATAATATAAAAACATATATATTATTTTGTAGGATTTATTTTTCATCTTCGATTTGTTCAATTTTGTAAATTTTATATTGTCAAATATAATAAAATATACAAATCTATTCCTGTCAATTCAAGACGTTGTACGGTATTTATTTGTTGTAAACAAAATGTCTACATAAATAATTGTATTCTTAAAAAACTAATTTAAATTTATTTTGTTCGCGAAGTATCACGATCGTTAACAAAAATTATAGCAACATAAATTTCTAAAAGTTTCCAATATTTGTTTATGTAAGTTGTATAAACGTTCTATGTATAAACACTGCTATTATTTCTTTAGAAGAATTTCGTTTGAAATTATGTCTGTAAATTTCTATTTAAATATAATTACATTTAACAAAAAAGCAAAGATATGTTTTTTTTTTATAACGATAATATTTAAAAAAATAGTACAAACAATAATGAGATAAAGAAACACATTTTATAATATGTAAACTAACAAATTTTTTCATTGAAAAACTATTATTTGTTACACAGTTAAGTAATTCAGTAACATTAAACCTAATATTTAGTTACGTTACTTCAATCTAACGTTTAGTCAAAGTGGTGCAATCTTTTATAGATAAATTTATCAATATCAAGACAAGATAAAGTTTTAGTAATGTTATTCCGTACATAATATCATCTAGCCAACGGCCAAGTTTGGAATTGAAGTTGTGTAGTAGGTAGATTATGCAAACCACACCTTAGGGAAAATACAAGGAAGAAATCTCACTCGCTTCGCTCCAAGCCTTGCAACATCTGTTTTGGTTTGGGGTTGTTGAAGGGGAAGTTATTATTTGCATATATCCAAAGGTATTTGGCCAGTGTACTGGATTTGATACGCTTCAATGAATTCTTGAGCGATGGCTTGTTCCTCGAAGAATTCTGTATTTTGATATTATACGGTTAATATTGTGTGAAGTATTGCAAGAAATACTTTATTCCTTAGGGCGTATATATACATAGTTAAACTTGTATATTGTTTAAATATAACTTGTATATAGACATAAAATCGTTAACTTTGTATATCTCCTAGTTTGAAATATCTATCAGTTAAATAAAAATAATAAAATACTTGTTTACTTCAAATAACTACATAAGCATCAAGCATGCATATTTTTTAATTCTATAATGACAGTAATTAATTATGCTTTCACATATGTTACGAGTAACGTAAACTATATACATATGACTTCCCGATGCGCAAGGGTCTGAATTGTTTCAAAAATAATTGTTACAACAAAAAACAATAATAATAAGGAGGCAGTAAGTATTTATTTTATTTACGTATTGACCCAGATCTCATTTTAGTGTTCTGAAGAGGCATTATATAGTTTATAACTCTGTTAAAATAAAGAATAAAAACCATCAAGTACGAAATGATTAGGTCTATTCACTAATTTGTTACAAAATGACAGTTAGACTATAACGGAATTAATGAACGGCAGTAGCTAAATTTCAGTTTAAGCAAATATGTTAGAGGTTCGTTGACCTTTAACCTCTCAGCCACAGGGCTCCTTAATATTTATGTAGCTCAAAATATAATTTAGTTATCAACCAGAAACTGGAAACAAAAAACCTAGTTACCATTTTGAAATGGTCAAGGGTCAGATTAGCATTTTCAAGAAAAAATAAAATTATATAAATACATTTGTTCGTTAATTTTAATTTCAGTATTATAAACTAATTTTGGCTTAACTATATGCTTGTTTAAGATTTCCTTTATTAGACAGATAAAATTTATATGAATATATCAATTTTCATTATGGCTAAAGTTATGTATTGAAACAACAATATATGCACAAGTGCATCTAGGCTGTATATAAATATGTTTAGACGTACGTGATATGAATGAAGAGCTCGTTAGTACGGTGTCTAACAAAACAGTTCCTCTGTTTTTGCTGCCAGCTTAATATTCAATTTTGTACTTGCGGAGGATCTTATTTGATTTACGCTTAATATTAAGCAACAAATCCGAGGTATGTATTGAAGCTGTTTGTTTTCCCGATATATCTATTGTATTGAATACATAAGTAGCTTTTGGCGAAGGAATGGGACATAGAAAATTTGATTAGGCTGGTTATATTATTTGCTTTTTGAAGCCAGAAGGAAAATATTAAACAGTATATCTAAATTTAAAACTTTTGGAAGATAATAATGTATATCTCACATAACTTATCTGCATGATTTGAAGTTAACTCTGTGCAAAAAACAACAAGTTCTGTAATGGGAAGGATTTATTAATTATTGAGTACACCAAAGAGCTTTTACAGGCTTGTACATCATTATATCTTAATACACATTTTGCCAACTCGTCAAAAAAATAAGAAGCTTAAATAAATACAAAGGTTAGTAAACTTAAACAAATACAAATATTGATATGTTGATTTAATTCAATAATAGGTTAGGTTTTCTGTTTTAACATTAAAGCAATAATCGACTGATCGAAACTTTATGTAATCGTAACTTATTGAGTCATTACAACACTCAATTACGTAATGAGAGCAAGTACACAACTCTTTTAAAATTAGTATAACTTTACACGTAACATTACTTGTACATAACTGTAACAATTCTTAATTTCGGATATAGAACACACATTTACCACATCAGAGTTAGGCAAAAGTCAGAAATTTATATTTTATCTCGATTAGTAATTCAGATCGAAGTTCCCAAAGATATACGTTAGATAGTTTTCGACCAGGGCTCTGAATCAAAGTGATATTATATTGAATTCTTATAGTAGGCCTACTCTTAAGGTAAAAATGATGATTATTTTAAACATAACTTATTACTACAAACTAGTAATTTTAAAGAAATTGCTTGAATTGTGATTCACTTAGAATTCAGAAATTTACTCAGTGGTAAACTGTTAATTCCTTTTATAAACTCATTTACATCAAATGAACAAGCGTCTTAGATAATATGCACTTAAAACATTTATACAAATTTATAAATAACTATTGAGCTTGACTTGTGAGAAAGTAACTTGATAAAATAAAACATGAACACACAATGTCACATCAAATAGGTTTACTAACTTCAAACGCGTTTCAACGACAATGTCGAAATCCTCAGTGAACCACGGGTTGCAGTAACGAAACTATAACTCACTCAGGATGGCGACACTCAGTTAAAGTTAAAGTTAGTAAACGTATTTGCTGTGAGACTTTGTGATCAGGTTTTATTTGATCTATACAAAATTAGTTTGGTTATTTTTTAGACACCCTGTAAATTTTATTCATAATTTTTGACAGAACAGTGGCTAGCCCAGATATTGTCAGATTGATAGATATCAGATATAAAATATATATTCCAGAAATTCACTTCACTCTGCAAATAGCTGTTATCAATAGTTCTTGTGCTTCGTTGAAACTACTGTACGTAAATTGATGTTCACGTTTCGATTGAATGTCAGAGTTAATGGAAACTCTGTGTTAAAATTAATTAATTAAAATTGAATAAACTTCCTAATGCTTCCTACTTGACAAGTTTTTTTTTTTTAATTAAACGTTTTAATCTAATTAGTTTTTTGTGTAAAGTAATGATTTCATATTAAATAAATTTTATTATAAATCGTTATTTATAGAATAAGCAGAATAAAAAATGTTTATTTATTATGATTATTACGACTGTGTTTCAACAAATCCAGTTATTTGGTTTGGACACATCTTAGTTATCCTTTGTTAGAGATATGAGATTGAAAAAAATATGTTGGGTGTTGTTCAATTTAACTAAAACATTTTAATTGACACTCAGTTCTAATTTCAAACTTATGATTTTTCTTGTACATTACAGGAAAAACAATCAAACTAAACGGTGATTTACAGTCAACTAAAAGTCACACCGTATTGCTGTTAGTTCTGCGAGTTTAGGCATGTTCAAGGTCACCGCGCACACACTTTTAACCAGTTCTGACAGATTTGTTTATGAGCTGGAATTTCAGTCTCGTTATTTATTTTAATAGACATGCCTCGTATAGTTTACATAATCGTAATGCATGCACATTATTGTATATAGATTCTTACCTTCGACTTAGAAGATGTACAAGTTTGATCAAATCAACCTGAAATTCTTTCGAAAATTACGAACATCTTGTTAATGGTAAATAATTAAGAGTTTAAAATTTGAATTCTACTTAACTTTAAAAGTCCCACTTTGAAAAACAATCTACTAATTTCCTTAACTTGCTCGAAATAACGACTAAACAACTATTTATCTCGAAAACAGTTGAATATAAAAAACACGGCAAAGATACAGAAAACGTTTAAGCTACTGGCAAACAAATTAAAATTAGATTTCATCTTTGCACAACCATGCTTAACCTAGAAAAAAATACTAGAAAGTAGCTTGCTAGCATATACTTTTTAGGCACTAATTGTGTCCATAGATACAACACTATTTTTTTAAAGGCAATTACTTTACGTTTTAATATTTTTATGTAATTCAATTGAAACTCGCTATTTCTTTCGGTTTATAAACAAATAATTGAAACTAATATTGAATTGTTTTTAGTTTTAGTAATAAGTACCTGGGCGACCGAGCATTACTCGGTATTTTTGTTAATTGTGTTTTTTTTTATAGGAAAATGTATGTAAATACAAATCAGGTAAGTACTGTTTTGTAGGCCTACTCATAACTCGCGAAATATTAGCACGGGTCAGCTGATTTCAAGCTTTAAACAATTATAACCTTTAAGACAAAAAAAAAAAAAAAAAAAAAAAAGAAAAACATTTATAGGAGACAGCTGATGGAAATATTATAGGAAACAGCTGATGTTTGTCATATGTATCCTATTGATTTTAAATTACATAACCCCAATGTTAAAAATTTTCAATTTTCAAATGAGTTTTTCAGAAAAATACGAGTTTTCCTGAGGTAGTGGTTTTCACCAATCGATTTTTTAGTCCTAAAAGCCTCTAATCCCAAAGTTTCAGCAAAATCCTTCCGCTGGATCTCGAGATTGCTCGTACAAACACACAAACAAACAAACAGACATTGCTCGTATTAGAGTATAGGATTTAGATATTAATGAACAAACCCGAGTAGGCCTATACTAAAGCGGTTTATTGTCTACAATTTGTATTGATTTGTCCTACTAATGGTAGACTACTGATTCGTTCAGGTATTGCACATCTTTTAAGAAGGAAATATTTATCAACATTATAAGGTGCCTGTAACGGAATATAATACGCCTGTAACAGAATTCGGTCTTTAAAAATGCAAATGTTGCGGATTCAATCCCATCCTGACTGTATAAAATTAATTATAAATGATAACAACCTTATATAAATATTTAACTCCTAAAATCGATAAAATCGACTCCTAGATCGGGTCATTTTCAAGATAACAAGCTGAGACTCAGCATAAATGTTTAAAATATATATTTTAACTCCTATGTCAAGTTTCAATTCGATATATTAAAATTTGGCCAATTTAGAATGACCCAACGCTTTATATATGAATAAGATGTCCCCTTTTAGTGATTTCCCCTGCTGCAAAATACATACCTGCATTATCGAATTTTTTCCAGACAAACCATTGCTCGAAGGAAATAAATACACATTACCTTTTTCATTAAAAAATACCTCCCCTACACGGTGGTATTTTTTATTTTTCTCTATCTTCATCATAGCTCGAAATATTAAGGATAATCGAAAAAATAATGATAATCGATTTTTGTTTTTGACTTTGGGAAATCGATAGACTAATAAACTTTTTTTTATGTTAATGTACATACTTTAAGGTAGTTATAAAAAAAAATCAGCCATATTGCAAATTACTGGTAGTTTTAACATATACCGACTGGGCTTGTTAATATTCATTATTATAAAACAATAGGATTTACGAATTTTTATATTTGTTATTAAAAAAATATAACATTTTTAATTTCTATACATATTTTATATACTACTAGTGGACCCAGCAATGCTTCGCTATTGCTTGATTTAATTTAAAGGGTAGTAAAGTTATTAAATTTCATTACATTGACTTAAGTAATCGAATTGCAAAATGGTTTTTATGTCACTTAAGAATATACTACACATTTTGATTTATAGTTTGTAAACCAAGTTGTGAAGAATTGTAAAAACCCTGATTCTAAATTAGCCCAATTGGTTGTAAATAAACGTGTTTTGGTTCATTGTAGGCCTAACCTAAAATTATGTTCAGTTTTTGATCCAACTCAGCTGTTTTATTATGTAACAACCAATGTTTGAATTGAATTAAAATATAGCAAGCATTTTTAGTTTGTTTTACTTTCTCACTATACTATAGTACAGAGAAATTATAGTGATTGCAAAAGAAATCGATGTTGAGATTTTTGTAGAAATATCCGTTTTGGGACCCCCAGAGTCCAAAAAAGTGGTTTTTACAAAATTCCTGTCTGCATGTATGCATGTCTATATGTATACAAAACTAGAGCGAAAACTATTCGATCGATTTAAAACAAATTTGCACCAGACATGTCAAGTAGGCCTGTATAGATGCACAAAAAACGGTTTGGAAAATTTTTGGCAAAAAATCCCAAAAAAATCAATTACTATTAAAAAAAAAATGGCTCTAACTATTTTGATGAAAGTTTGCTTATTTGTAGCCTTTAATGTACCCTACCTACCATATTACAAAAAACCACATCTTTCTAAAAATTCTCGTTTAGCTAATAATAATAATAACTGATCTTTGGGTTTTTTTAGCCATAAAGGGGGTTGTTTTTAAAAAAATTTCAAAACATTTTTTTTGTGCATCTATTGACGTGTTTGGTGAAAATTTGGTCGAATTCGATGGAATCGTTTTCTCTCTAGATAATAATAATAATAATATTTATTAGTTAATCTCCTACTTTAAATCACCTCTCCTACCCATCATACAATAATGAAGTCATGTGAATCTGTTTAATAATTTAAATATTATGTTTGTGAGAAAGTATGCGCCAGTTTCTGGTGCCGTTTATATTTGCTTTGCTTTAAGTTGGTCAATCTAACTTAAAAAAGCTGTTGGTTTTGAAGAATAATAAACTGATTATAAATGCTAAGTAAGGTTGCTTTGGCAATGAATGGAAACAAAAATGTGTTATTAAGCATTTTATTAGAACAGTTGTTCGCGTGAATTAAGGTCTTAAGTTCATAGAAAAAACAATGATAAGTTTTTCCCAAATTTGAAAATTTTCCGAGATACTTTTCCATAAAAACCTAATTTGGACTATTACGAACATTTTAAAATAAAAAATAGCCAAATTGGTCCAGCCGTTCTCAAGTGATGCGCTGACCAATGAACAGCATTTCATTTTTATTATATAGATTATACATTTCAATCAACTTTTGTATCTGTTATTTTATTTTATTGGTTGCTATGGTAATTAATGTAAATACATTCAAACCGTGTTAGTTCATCAGACTAGGCCTAACCTAAAATTATTTTGGCGTTTAATTTTATTTATGTATTTTCGGAGGCAAATCCACCAAATCAAAGATTAAAAAAAATAGTTCAGCCATTCTTGAGATATAAGTGGTGTAACAAACCCGAACTTGTTTTATATATATAGATTAAATGAATCTGATTAATTAATATCTATTTAATATCTGTTTGATTTTCTTAAAAAATAATAGGAAATAAATAATTTCTATTTAACTGCCGAATAAAAATAATAGTTTAGTCAAATAAATATAGCATACTTAATGAAATACATATTATATTGTTTTCAGTCCAACCAAGCTTAATAAATATTAAAATGTCCGTCGTTTTATGGCCCTTTGAATAAAATGCAAAGAAACTGTCATCTGCATATGAGTGTTGTAAGGCAATTCTAAACCACTAGGCTTGACACTTTATTTGTTAAATCGAGCTTGTATAAATAGCTGTATCTTTTTATATTGTACATCTAAATAGGTTAAACTACTTAAATTTAATGCCCTCAATCTATTATATATTTAAACAATTTTTACAGTTGAAAAAATTGTTCAAATAGTGTGCAAAAACTAAAATGAATGCTATTAGATGTAAATATATTCTTTAATATTTTCAACAAATCATTTGCCGTACCAATTTGCAACTACTTTTAATAAATTATGAAACCTGAATATTATTGTTTTCCATTGTGTTTATATATTAAAAACATAATTACTCTACATAACTTTTGTAATGACGTAATAGAATAGGAAAATTCTAAGTTTTTGCTTAAATTGTATTTTTGCTGGACAACTTACAAAAAAAGTGTTCATTACTTGGTTAAAAGATAATCTCCTGCCTTAGCCGATGTTTATAAACAACACGAGAGAAAATTTAATTCCTTCTCAACCCAGGAACGGTTAGAAATTAATTGAATTATTAAATATTTAAGTATATTCTCCTCCAGGTTCAGGTCGTAGGTTCTAAGGTGATACTTTACCCACTGAATGTACTGTAGGTCCGCCATCTTTCTCTATAAAGGATTGATAAGACGTATAGAATAACAAATGACGCACTATAGAGAAGGGCTCTTGGGACTAAGCGATTACTTCAAGTGAATAGCCCTATTCGGTAAAAAGCTTGCCCTAAATCTCTATTTGGCCTTCTTATAAAAGTAACACTTAAAACGGACCTGGTTGGTTTATAATTGACAAAATCACAGGAAACTTTAAATAAAAGTTTGTATTTAAAGGTTCCAGTCTAATTAACTTTGACTGCTTCCAGAGGTGATAAACCTTATTTAAAATTGTATGAAATACGTGTAGATATTAAATACTTTAAAATATTATAAACACAGCATACTTATTGTGTTCTTAAAAACGAAATATTTTTGTTTCGTTGGCGAAATGTAATTTCTGCCCAGGTTTATTTCAACCGTTACTACTAACTGTGAATTATTTTGTTCATTATATATATGTATTTATTTGTTTTCTTCATTCTTAAAAACGACGTGTATTGTTTGTGATTATTTTAGAATTTTTAAGACATTTCATCGTGGTAATAATAGATCAAATAATTAGACAGATGAGTTACGAGATAGGAATAACAATAGATATTACCAACCTAGTTATTAAAGTTTTAATAATATATTTATTTAATCCTTGTGGACATGGCTACCACATGCATTAATGCTTAATTATAACCTGAATGTTTTCTTAGAAAGTGAATATTTCGTTTTTAACAAATTGTGTACGATAGATATCTATGAAATTATATTTATAATTCTAATATTGAAAATTAGTTTAAAATCAATACAATTTTGTTTCATTATAAAATATGTAGTAAATATTTATAATATAATAAGAACTTTAATTTCATTAGTTTAAGTGTTTACTGATTTGTCTAGAATGCATTAGTTATGGTATAATGGATTTAATAAATTAATGAGTAAATACAAACATACAGACGTCCAAAAGGACTTTCTTTAACTTTGTAACAAGTAGAAATAAATAAATGAGCTTCAGGGAATCTTTATATGACAAAGGGAGATGCATTTTGGTGTAACCGACCATTTCACCTCTTACCCCATAATGGGGGGGGTGTTGAGAGGGTAATTTAAAAATGTTATATACAAACCCCCATCAAGTGATACCGCATTTTAAAAAGCTTGACAAATGAAGAAGAATGGCACACATTAGTGGTCTCTATCTTAACCATATCGAAAATGGCAACCAGTCAAATTTTAAATGTCCTAGGTTAACCCAATTTTAATTACGTTACAAGCACTATGTTCCAGTGGAAAGATATAATGGTTTTTCGGAAATCTGAGGGTGGTTCAAAATCTAGTACTAAACGAATATTTACATAATTCGGTATAAACTTAAAAGGAACGAATAAACTTGGGGTTTCTGGATACAGCTGGTAATAGTCTTCTACGTTGAAAGCACGACTACTGATAACAATATAGTGATAATTGCACCCAGTGATTTTGAGCATTTAATTTAAATTTCGAATTAATAAAAGATATTGTATACCTAATTAAAAATCTGTGTTAATAAGATGTTTTCAACTTTGACTGTCCACCATTTTCGATATGGTTAAGAATTTGTACAATTCTTCTTAATTTATCAAGCCTTTTAAAATGAGGTATCACTTGATGGGGGTTTGTATTTAAGATTTTTGAATTACCCTCTCAACCCCTCATTTTGACTTAAGGGGTGAAATGGTTGGTTACACCAAAATTCATCTCCCTTTGTCATATAAAGATAGCCCGAAGATCATTTTATATATTTCTACTTGTTCCAAAGATAAGAGGGGGTGGGAATTTTTGGATACCCGGTTGCCTATATTGTATACGTAGAATATTGTATACTTCTTCAAACCAATAACTGTGTTACTAAACACAAAACCAACATTTGTTTTACTTCTAGGACCAAAGATACGACTCAAACCTACCATAATATAATTTGCAGTCCTCAGTTCTCTGCCCTGTGTTCGTATACATTTTGCGAAGTAGAAACAAATCACGAAACGAAAAAGGTCACTCAAATAATGTTTTTTTTTTGTTTGTATTCTTATAGATTTTCATTTTAAATTAATAAATATTCAAGCCTTACTTTTACATAGGAAACAAATGTTGAATTATAAAATAGCCGCAATTTAAAATCACAAATTAGCCTATTTTAAAGCACACAAAGCATTAGCCTTTCCAATACAAAACATCACAGCTGATTACATTCATCCACTTATACTTAAAACAAAAATTAACATAACTTATAAAGTTACCTATAACATAAAGGATAGAATAATATGTTAAAATAATACACATTTAAAACAGCTGATTAAAAAATTCAACACAACACCAAGACTAAGTTATACTTTATATTTATGTTTTCAATTTGGCGCAAAAGCTTTAGAGGGACCATATAAATTTGACATAAATGCTTCTTTGGTATTCAAGAAAATTTACCATTACTTTCTGCAAAAGATATAATTTGCCAGAAAAACCAAGGCTATAGAGTGTGTATTTGTAAATCATTTAACTATAAGTTATTAAAATTTAGTTGTAATACATTATTATAGGACTAAGTGAATTAATGCATAAACTAAGAAATCAAAAACGTATAAATTGAATCATACATTATCCCTTAACTAACTTATTTGGTTGTTCTGTAATAATGTTTGCCAAATACTAATAACGACCGTTAATGGCGAAACAAATCTTTACAATATTTTAAGACGACAGTCGCTTTGCACATTTTCTAATATGATCCTTCTATTACGACAAAAGATTTAGGCAATCGTTACAATGTAAAATCTGACTCAGTCGAGTTCATCATAGAACCAAATCAGAATGCGGAAATTCCCTTTGCTACAATTTCCGTCATACACACGGTACATATAACATCATTACATCACCATAATCCTAATAAAAATCATCGAAACGGAAGATTGTATAAACAGAGAAATGAAATTGTAGTGCCATTAGAACCGACTGTCAGAGGGTTGGGGTTGGAATTGTGTTAGTCTTAGTTTTCGTTTACTCATCTCTTGTGTCAGTCGACTAAACTTCAACTCTTGGGTTGTTGAAGCAGTCTGCGAAAATATAAAAGGCACTCATTCTGACATTTGATTATCACTTAAATTTTAATCAGGCTGTGCTCATTTATTTACTGACATAGTTGTAGAGCTTAATAGAATGTATCGTTTTAGCTGAATATAGCCTTTCTATAAATTTATGACCTACAACACTATTATGATGCGATTTTATTAAATTTTTATAAATTAATAATTCGACCACGCAGCTAGATCGCTGACGTGAGTTGAGAAAATTTCCAAAATTAAGTTTATATGCCTATGTTTTAGGGTTTCAACCAACAATTTGGGAAATAGATTTACTCACGAAGGCGTTGAATAGCTGTCTGTGTGTATGCAATATATTAGTAGAATCTGTTTCCTCATAGTGGCCTCGCGAGTTTGCACCACTTGGCTTCGAACCGGGTACTTTTATGGTAATTTACGTTTTGGTCGATTTTTAGGGAACCAAGCGAGCTTTAAGGTCGAGTAAAAAAACAAAATGTGCATAATAACATCCTACATTTATATTTTTAGAAAAAACTTTAAAATATGTCATTCTCGTAGTAAAAATCTCAAAAAATAGTTACTTCCGGTCAAAAAACGTACTTCTGGTTGTTGGATTTTTTTGGCTAACGAACTCGTCCAAGCGACATAGACAACCAACACTTGTACCAAATTTGGACCAAATCGGACTTTAGAGTGCGAACACATATATACATATATATATATGAATTTTAATGACACCCCAAAACGTGTTCTGGGGACTAAGATCGGTGCTCATACTCCCGACCTTGGGGCTCACCATAGGGGCCACTGCAATAGCTCATTTTTCCTATGGAAATTCGCTAATAATCATACGGGGGCTTAACTGAGAGTAGGCTGAGACTTTTAAAGCAGAGGAGCGTGACATAGTGGTTGGTGCGGTATTAAAACAATTTTAAGTCACAGGTTCGAGCATAGGTTAATTTTACTTACGCTACACTACTCTTCGATCTTTACTATCCCGACTGGCATAAATTAACACGTTCGCCACCGAGCGTCGCATATATGCGTCGTCGCACTGTTTTTCCCCACAGACCACAGAGATACTATTAAGCAATACACATGGACTGGGACAAACAGTTGTGACATTAGCCACAGACCTTGAGTATGATTTTTTTCAATGAGATAATATACTTTTTAATAACCTTAAAGGTATGTCAAGCAATACCTTTTTTTATTTTTTTTTACTGTTTTCAACGTTTTTGAAGTCGTCACATACATGCGACGTTTATTCTATCTGAAGATATATTTGTTCAGTAACATAGTAACATTTCTTATAGACCAAGCGTCGCACAAATGTGACATATAAAATCGAGGGAAAAAACATGGCATGGGGCGTCAGAAAGGGGGGAAAAAGATTCCTGAGAACTTCTCGCCTTCACATTCAACTTTAAAAAATTCAGGAAAACAACCAGGAATTGTGGCGTGAGAAAAGGGGTAATTTTCATGCGAACTTATCGTCTTTACGTTCCCACATTTAAAATCGTTAAAGTTACAGACCAAGGACCACATATGAGCGGCAGAAATTCTTACACACTGATACTAATAAATCAAATATTTAAAATATACTAGCACTTCAAAATTAGCATTTAAATAAAAAAATAACACAGCCACAAATATGCGACGTCAGTCTATTTCAATTAAACCAGGCGTCGCAAATTTGCGGAAGCAATCTGTGGATATAAACCGGCCGTCTCATATATGCGACGCTAGTCTATGAGTACGGACAAATTTTAGTATATGGTGGTAGAACGTGTTTGAACGTTAAGAGAAGATATCGAGTTGCAAAGATTATACTTTGTTTTAATTTTAAGTTCGATTCCATTAAAAAATTTTTTCCCAATATTCAAAATAAAACAATCATTCCTTATAAGTGGTTTTATGTTAATCTCTCTACAGTGTTGTCAAACATCTGTAAATTATAAGCCCTTATAATAATTAGTAACACACTTAATATAATTGAAACTATTTTATTTGCAAATATATACTACTTGAAAAAAATGCAGTTTAATAGAATGCATTAAAGTTGTATATTCTCGTCTTAACTGTGCATCGCATGTGAGTAATATGAGTTTCGATATTCCGTTTCACTGCTATTCTCACCCACTTTGCTCCAGGACATTGTAGAGGAATGGAGAAAAATCTGCATTATCGACGAAGATTTAATCTTGATGGTACTTACGGGATGCTTCTATCCTTATCGATTGAATAAAACGAATCGATCGCGTTTCTCATTTTCGTTTCCAACTATTTTATCTTAACAGGTTTTATAATTTGGTTTATTTTACGAGTTATATAATTTCAACCCATTTTAAAATTGAAGTAGTATAGTTTCATGTTATATTTTATTGTAATACTTTGTAGTCAGTGAAAAAGGGCTTAAGTAACAAATTGTTAACTTTACAAGAGAAGCACTTGAGTTGAAAAACTCATGGCTTTCATTGCAGTATATATTATAACAGCGAGAGGAGAAAGGATGGGATAAGCAATATGGTAGCAAGTAAATAAAGTGTAGTTTTGTTGTCAGTTTTTCTTAATGCAAGCCATAGCCGAGTGGATAGCGTAGCATCTTCCTGATCAGAAGATACCGGGTTCGAATCTAGGCTAGACCAGGTAAACTTTCGATATCTGTGGTTTGAGGATAGGAGGGCGGAAGTAAATCAATCGGTGGTTGGCTCGCTTTCTGTCCATTTATTTATGGTATACTTCATTTTATTGTATTGTATACAAATTTGTATTTAAATTTACATAAAACATTTGTAAAATTTAAACTTGAACTGAACTTATGAGAAATGAGCACTTTATAATTAAAACAAAATACACTTTCTCATAATAAAACGTTTATTGCATATACTACAACATTTGTATATTACTAAACCAAGAATGTTAATGTAATATTACAATTTACAATTCACTTATTTCATGGAGCAGGTATGTATTCTATAAACTACATACGCGTTAAAGTTGTAATGTTGATTTATCCTTTGATTAAAATAATCACTCTATAAGTTTAACAGAGGTTTACAAAATGCATCGATAAATCGAAAATAATGGTTATGTGGACTATATCATTGCTATTGTTTAGGTTGGGTTAGTTTACAGTATGGATTTTACTTTGTACATTGACCTACTGAACATTCAGGCTATTGTTTAAAATAACAGGGTTTGTTTGTAACATATCGTAAAAGTGATTGATGGGATAATTAGTTATTAAAGGAGGATTAATCTCCTTATCGGATTAATCACCTAATTATCTTTTAAAACTTTAAAGAAATGCATTGTTGTTTGTAAATTCAAAGATACTTTCAAATTAGGAAACTTTCCACTAGACAGTAAGATGACAGCAGTTTTTAACGAACACATTACATAATAATAAGTTTTAGTACTATTTTCTGCCAATCCTAACGTAACACTTTCA
>JAGFPH010000428.1:137715-163139 GCA_018207615.1 Philaenus spumarius | reverse complement strand
TGAAAGTGTTACGTTAGGATTGGCAGAAAATAGTACTAAAACTTATTTCATGGATCCTAGCAGATATAATTTGTATAATAACTTCAACACATTACAGTTTTAAATATTAACTGAAAACCCTGAGATAGAATTAACGTCACATGATTGTAAATATTTTTACAACTACTTGAATTCCTTATGCGATATTCCAGATTGAATCGACTTTGGATATTCTCTTCTATGAAATATATTTAAGTAAGGAATTAAATTAAGTTAAAATCATCGTCTTACGGTTAGTAAAACTATTCCTTTTTACGCAAAAAGAAAATTTAAAACTTAACTCAAAAGCTTTTAAATAAGTAGCACGCAATATTTGTTCAATAAAACAATAATATTTCCGACATTTCTTAAGGGTTTATAGACAGATATATTTACAAAATAATTTAACTTCTTTTTCAAAGATATTATTTGTAACA
Source organism: Philaenus spumarius (assembly GCA_018207615.1). Classification (NCBI taxonomy): domain Eukaryota; kingdom Metazoa; phylum Arthropoda; class Insecta; order Hemiptera; family Aphrophoridae; genus Philaenus; species Philaenus spumarius. The sequence continues at coordinate 162,684 of JAGFPH010000428.1, read as the reverse complement.
TATTACAAATATTATTTCCGACTATTGTTATTAATTAATATAATTAAAATTTACCGTCGTCAATAGTCAACTTGTATAAATTTCAAAAGACGGCCGTTTCGGCTATTCAACCATTTTCAAGTTAAAAATTCGTTGGAGAAATAACTCTGACTAACGGACGTCGTTGGAAATTTATACAAGTTGAGCATTGAGACAGTAAATTGTAACTATATTAATTAATTATTTGTAACGATAAATGATTTTATTTTATGTTTAGGTCTCGCTAGTGTTTTATTAATCTTGCTTTGTAATCTTGATATAAAGTTAATAATATAACTAGATAAATGCATATATTTTTTAAATAACATATAAGTTGAAAGTTAATGCGAATGTTCTATACAGTTTGAACTTTTCAAATAAAAATGTATAGAAAAATTAAAATAAATTAATTGTCCTGTTAAAACCATTACTGATTAAGATAAAAGAAAAATTACGATTTAAGTTTAGAAAGAAGAAAAATAATAATTCGCATTAGTAATAAATTCATCTAAGAAAAGAGATTAATCAAATTACATTAATAAAGAGTTCACCTGGCATAAACTTATTTCAAAGACTCTGTCTCTAATTATTCACTGTTTTGTGTCGCCAAGGGCCGTTGTTTCTGTCTTTCAGGGCACTAATCAATTTTAAATGACTTCCTGTTGGGAGGTGAATTTCCGGCGAGCATTTTCTACATTTCTCTTAATTTAAAAACAAGAAAAACAAGCGCTGTTTTACAGTTTGCAACAAAAAAGTTTTAACGATGTACCAAGATCTACTTTATAACAAGTAAAATATTGTTCATTGTCAAATCTTCTTAGAAACCTGCAATGCTAAATCCTTTTACTGTATTATAACATCAGGATGTGTCTCTGTTTTGTTAAATAATGAACGTATACAATGTTGTAGAAAGATTAACAGAATATTGTTGTTTTATTTATATTGTTTTTATAATATCGAACTTTAAATAAAATTAAACGCATAAAAGCTAACTTTTTCGGATTTTGTTTTCTACATTTTTTGATGTTTTTTTTCTAGAACATACTAGAAAGTTGCTTCTAGTTAAAACTTCCGACCTAGGGATATTTCTCACTTTGTAGCCAAACTGTGGTAGATCACCTAGCAGGGTTCAGAAGAATTTAGGTACAAAGGATTTACATCATAAAGATTACTTTAGTAAAAAGTACTCTCGTAAACTTAACAACACATTTGACATGATGTGACACTTTATCAAGCGAAATTAGTTAAATTAAATTATAAATTCATCTTAAAGTCAAAAGTAATTTTAGAAGTCGCGATAAGTGAGTTGACATCGATAAATCGCAATCCTATAATTTATGATAATATTAAACCGTTTTATTGCCTTTGAAATTACTTCCAATTTGTGTTTTATGTTTAATTTTTTAAAACAGTTATGATTAAACTCTATAAAAATATGATATATAAATTGTGTAAATAATTTTATGAAAATCATATTGTATTTAATTTTAAATTCAATTACTGCCTTAAATTACAAACTGTGAATGGTAATGGTGTTTATGGTATGTTTTATTACAATGTGTAGTACTTCATTGGATTTAAATGCTATGTATCTGTTTGTTACAGGATACGTCAAGAACTAAATGGCGGTGCATGGTGTCCAAAAGCTCAGATAAGCAGTGAAGTGAGAGAGTACTTAGAAGTAGACCTCTCCAGGAATCATTTAATAACTTGGACCGAGACGCAGGGTCGTTTCGGAAATGGTCAAGGACAGGAATATGCAGAAGCATTTCTGGTGGAGTACTGGAGGGATTCGCTTGGTCAGTGGGTGGTCTACAAGAATGCGAGAGGGCAGAAGGTAATGCACTGTACTTTATGTAGGTTTATTTTCATGAGGTAAAGAATTATTTTACAATGTTACTTTGGTGTTTCGATCTAGGTGTGTTGAAGAATGTAGCTTATTGGGACAGGGAGTAGCTGATGTTCAGAACTAGAGTGAGGGATGTAACTTTGTTCTATTCTACTCACAATAGACTAACACTCCCACTCCAGAAACTCGGGAGTTAAATCAGCAATCACACAAAGACCAAGAATAGTTTCAAGACCAGGAGTGATATTTATTTGTAATGCCTAAACAACCTCATGTTTCCCTAAGTAAAGAACCAACAATAATTTATTCTAAACCACTGAAATTATACTTATTGTTACAGCTGTATTTACAGTTTATTTTATAATTTGTACGTTTCTTTTAATAGTTATTTGTGTATCTAGGGTGCTAAGTAGAGTTTGTCGTGCTAGATAAACATTTGTCGCCTGAGGCGTAGCCGAGTGCGTTAAAGTTTATTGAGGATGACAAAGTAAACTTTGCACCCTTAATACACACAATGTTTTTCCTACAGCTACATTTTAAATTAGCGTTTTAGTTTGTAAAAAGATTTGTTTTACAGAGGTTAGTAAGATCTTACATACAGAGGTTAAATCTTTTCTTGTAAGATAAAGAAATTGAAGTTCACAATAGTATGCCATTACAAATAAAATATTGTAATTTTTATAATTACAATACACACTATTTATACATCACACGCTATTGGAATCGTAAGAACTTAGTCACTCAGTATTAAAAGTTCAAAACTGTTAAATAATAGTTACGTATTTAAGTCAAAGTATTGTGTTTGCATATTACTTAAAATGAGCTAACCTACACGACATTGTCTGATAAAATTTGAATGTATTCCTTTCTATTACCAAATGGTTTCAGCATAACCAAAACCACAAAATGACTAAGAACAATTATTCACATAATTAATATTATAAACTCAATAAGATCGAGGTAACTTTGAGATCTGTAAGATCTGTTGTTTCATCCCATAATAGTTGCTATTTTAGCAGCCATTTAAAAAAAAAACTAATCTAATAAAGTGCAAGCGGGTCTTTTTTAGAAGAGGACACAACTACAAATACTTTTTGAATAGAGTTAGGGTAACAAAAAATAACGAAACTGTTAACTAAAGACTAAAGTTAGAACTTCGGGATTATTTTTTAAAATTATTATTACTATTTTTGTTTTAATTTCTTTTTTTCAACATAGTATTAGTTCACCAAACACATTTGATAGCTGTGCTGACTAACATGCTGATAACATGTTTTAAGAGTCCTTTTGTAAACAATAAAATATTTAAGTTATTTTATATAACAGAAATGCAAGGAATAAAAAAATGCATGAAGTTCTAACTTATAGTCTTTAGTCACATTATGTGTACCTGCTTCAAGATTCATGGCGGTCTTCATTTGATCTTCTAAAAAAGATCCGTGCAAGCAGCCAATTTTAACAATCAATTAGAGTGGATGTGTGTTTTGTGGGTGTGTCTGTTTTTTTTTTATGTTTCTAATAATCCAACTATTGCCATAACTATTTTTTTATATTTCTGGCAACTATTGCCAGTTAGTTATATCTCGAATATAAATAATTTACATATTTAGTTATGAAATATAAAGAACATAGTTTACAAATACAAGTTTGGTTATTTGTTGTACTTTAATATTTTTATTGTAAATAATACTAAACGTCTAAACAAAAGTATTGATTAAATGTATCATATAACTGAGTTAAATTTTGTTAAACAGAAACAGCTTTACTTCGTCTACCCCTTATCGAAACAATCAAATTTAAACTGCAAATTTTCTCAACGTTTAAAATAACCTATTTCAACCGATATGAAAGTTTAGAGGTATAGAGTACCAACATGACATAAATCAGCTGAGCTTGTATTATAAAACGAAAAATGTTTGAAATCCAAATATTATTTTAAATCATGACTGGTCCAAACTTTCTTTTACTATATGTTAAAAGTAATAATTTTCCTATCCAACTTGAAGTAGTTCTTTTTAGATTGAAAAATTAAAACATTATCAGTAAGTGCACTGTTTTCACGAAATTGTCCAATGCTAATTATATATACTTACTACGATATTGCTTAACCAAATACTTTTGGTATAAATTTAGATTTAACACTGGTGATTGGGATAGCATTCGTAAAAATACTTTATAATTAGATATTTATTTCTCTTATAGTATTAGTAAACAGTTGTTGTTTATCAGAAGGTTGGGTTATGTTCCTTTGTTGTAAGTGATCATTTTACAGAGCTCAACATGTAAATTCTTAGACTTGGAAAAAATTTAAAGTAAGGTCTAATTTAAAAATTATGAATTTATCAGACATTTGATAAATGTGATAACAGCTATCTTTCCGGCGTTTGTCGTTTACGAAATAATGAAAACATGACTCTAAATGTTTCATCTTAAATTGATAATTAATATTTTTCATTAAATGGATACAAACAAAAAATCTCAAACTCTGTTTAACATAGTTTAAATATTGTTGTATACAGGGCGACGAAAAATTTGTGTAACCTTACATTTTAAAAACAACAAGTAATTATATTTCTTATATTACTTTTTATTAGTTACATCAGGCTAAATTATGTATTGTTTGTGTTAATAAATATCTCTAATATGAGGCAACGTTGGAAAAAAATATGTTGGTTCCTAGTTGGTGTAGAAGGACTCAACAATCGTATTAGATAGATTTGACCTGGGCAAAATGACGATCTAAATACGCAGGGGCCTCAAAAATCGTAACTGTATAAAGATTTTTAAATGGAGAATATTATTTTACATTCTTATTTTATAAAATAACACATTTTTAAAATCTATTATTACTGGTTGGTATGTTAATTCTTACAACGTTGTGATCTGCATTGAAATTACTAAATATGGGCTGAAAGTTTACACCTTTCACAAATGTGTTAACTATTGTCCATATGGAGAATGCTGACATCATTAGGCGATACAATTCGGGAAGACAATAATGATTTTTGTGTGACAGCTTTCGTATAAAAATAAAGCAAATTCTAGCGCATATTTTCATTATAATTCATTTTACTTTAAAAAAATTGTTTTATCAAATTAAAATTAGTGAAACGGTTCAATAATTTTAATCTCAGTTTTTTTTTTTTTTTTAATTGCATAGTTCTAGTTTCTGAGCTCTTCAATATTTATTTGTACTCTATTATGCTATTTTTAGTAATGCGTTTTATGAAATATTTACCTTTTACATAAACGTTAATACTTTCTAATGCCCTTGGCTACTATTAAGTTAATTCATGTTTAAAGAGAATAAAATCTTGCCACTGAGTAAGATTCTAAGCTCTTAGTAACTCACGAAAGCTCGGAAACTCACAATAGCATTTAGTGATTTCGGTAATTAATGTCAAGGAATAATATAAAAAAAAAGCGTTACTAAAATGTGTTTTTGTCAGATCTTTAATGAGAATATGATATAATATATCTCACTAGCATAATTTAAAAATTTGTATTTATTTTTCTTCGCGAACGCAGTTTTTATTTGGATATAAATAATTTATTCAGTTCAGTAAATCAGCAAGATCTAAATCTATCTACGGCTGCATTCTACGGTTCTTAACTAGGATTTTCAAGAATTTTTCTAGTTCTATAAATCTCTATTCTAAAGTAAGAAGTAATAAATAATTTTGCCAATGGAAATGTGCTTTGTTACATTTAAAATCTAACGTTAAACAAATAAACTAACTTTAAATGTGGCTGTATGTTAAAGACAATGGAATAAGTATTATACATTTAAATCCAACGTGGATAAAATGAAATCCAAGATAGCTTTATAAACAAGTTTTATTTACAAAATCGCAATAATACTCCCTAACTCGGTGAAGCTTCTGTGTGGTGTGTGCTTGAGCCAGTAGTTGCCTCAGGCTCGCTTCGTTCCACCGCACTTTACTTCCCCTTTACCTCTCAGTTCCACTCTGCAAAGACAACACTCGTTGTTTTCATAACTTACCGAGATGTGTACACACTGACCCCTCCCCCTCCCCTTAGCTTTATTGTTTGTTTAATACAGCCTACTTTGATTTACTTTCTTTTACAATTTGATTTTAAAATATTAACAATAAATAACCCTTTGTAAGTTAACTGCTACAATTTGTTGTTTTATGTAAAAACTAGAGACTACATTATAAAAAATAATTTAATAAATTATTAAATTTTTTATTTTTGTAATTTAACTTTATATCTTTGTTTATGCGTCAATCTCTAACACTCAAACATGAATTAACAATTTACTCTTACAACTAAGTTGTATTAGTTACCTATTTTATCTATAATTTATTTAAATGCAATACAAATACATTATTATTGAATTTTAATAGTGACGTGATAAATAAATAAGACGTAATTTTGTAACCATACAACCGATTTGAAATTAACAAACTACTAGACTGTTTTCAACAAAGAGATATGTGCTCTTTTGATCTAATTACGATCTAATCTCGTGTAATACATTTGTTTTAAATTTAGGTAAGTATGGTAGAGGATTGTTGGATCAAAAATTCACAAATTGTGTTTAGATTAACAAAATGAAAATATTATTAGGCTTGCTAACTAGAGTGATAAATATCACAATATATAAATCACTGTAATTCTTCTATGAACCTGTACCCAGCAGCCTTATTATTAAATCAAAATTATATTAATAGGCGCTTCAACTCAATACATTGAAGTAACACGTTAACCAATAACAATAACCATGGGGAAAGAAATTGTTCATTGGTGAATGAGGACCATTGAAATTTGGTGGCGTACAACCTAGGATTGCAACATATTGAATTCTTTATAATTGTCCTGTAAAACTACCTTTAGACTTCTTAAACCACCATTTTTGCTGCAGTACTTTCTAAAGTAAGTGGAATGAATGGGTATTTTACCTAAATTTTCATAGTTTTAAAACTACACACTACATAAACATTGTAAAATAGCATTGCTATTGATTAATAAGCTCTATAACACAAGCCAGTATTGTAAAATATTTATTTCGTGGGTTCTTAACTTTGACCTTTCCCCAAATTCACAGAAAACCCTTCTTTTTAGTTCTGTATATTTAAATAAATGCGTGTTAGCAAGCTTTAAAACCATATGAAATTTTATTGTGACATCTTTATCAGTTTCCTAGAAAATGTACTGTGACAGACTGAAACAAGTTGTCCTTCAAACATACGTATTAGCAACGAATTGGAGGTTTTCAAGAGGAGATGAATAAGAAACTCTAAATTTGTTTTATTTAATAATACAGTACTTCTATTAGTTATTAATATATAGGTAACTGCCCTGATGTATCCAAGTTGAAATCCTTCTCATTGGACACCGTGTGCAGCGACGGTTCCTCATAGGCCCTCGACGCAAGCCTTGATCCAATTTCAAAGCGAATTGTTTGCGTAAGAATATTCCAAAGTACAAAGTTGTAGTCTCATTTGAATAATCGATCAAGGGCTATCTCCTGGGTGCGCCGTCCCCAACTCAATATGTTCAACTCGACACATTTCATTGTTTTCCTTCTGCGGTACCCTCGCCCTACCCCATCCCCCTAACTGGGATAAATTGATAAGTTTGCACTAAACAAACTTCATCCCGGAGAAATGTAAATTTGGAGGCTTTCAATGAAATCAACAATCAATTGAGAGAAATCATTTCACTGGAAATGCAATTCATCTTAGTAATAGTTTATTGTAACGAGTAATGCGGTCATACTGAAGAAGTATCAAACTGTACATTTTTGTTCTTTTCGCTAAACCCGTAAAATCATCAAACCAAGAACACGTCAGTAAGAAAGGATATCAGCCAATATAATAACAGAATTTAAAAAATAATACGTTTTACTGAAACCATTTCCTTAGAATAAAAGTACAACATGTATACTCAGATGTTCTGGAACACACCAGTACTATATTTTAAACTATTTCACAAATTCTATTTTAATTTTGTTAATTTGTTTATTTCTGTTAAGTTAGGCACTATCAGGAATGTAAGATCCGATTCTTTGGGATTATCCACTTAACCCTAATCTCATTTTTTATCCTAATTTTCCTTCAGTAGTAACCACTGCAAATCATTGTTTCGAGAGAAAAATGGTCTTAGCATTAGATCTTACTTCAAAAGACCTAGGTGACTTTTAATTATATTTTAGCATTTTACTAGGACTTTGTAATGTACGCTATTTCTCTTTTATTTATAAAATATCATTGCTCATACTTTAGCTTATACAACTAATGATACGTTTACTCACGCTGTTCAAACATACATGCAGTTTATTTCTGTATACCACAGTGAACGAATACTTCTGAATATGTATTCGAACCCGAGGTATCAAGCACCTGTAAAGCTACCATAACTCGAAAGGACTTGCGTCAGGAAATAATAAATTGACATGGTGGTGTAGCCATTCCAAACATTTCTCAAATCAGAACCACCTGTAGGTTACAGACAATTTGTTTTTCGTCTTTCCTGCTATTCTAGAAAAAGAGCGAGGTGTATATTACATACCTGTCTTAATTATGGCATATTTACTACCAACGGTTGTTTTACAAATGTCAGCAGATATATTAAAGTCGAAATCGTAAACACCAATTCGGACTTAGAGCGAAGCACTAAACAATTGATCAAGTCCATCACATCGCTAATGTAATTGAGAAAACGTTTCAAGAAAAGAAGGCCTGTGCAGCTGTCTTTCTTGATGTGGCACAGGCTTTTGATAGAGTTTGGCATGAGGGACTGAAATATAAACTTAATCAGGACCTTCACTGACAATATTTTGAAATTCTCAATAAGTATATTAACTGGTACCTACTTTCCTGTTAGACATGATGACTAGTTTTCATAATTGGAAAAAAATATTATCTGGAGTCGCTCTGGAAAGTGTTCTTGGGCCAACCCTTCCCAAGGTACTCGGGATATACCTCAGGATAACAATACCACGATGGCAACCTTTTCCGACAATACTGCTATTTTACATTGTGGAAGGGTAAAATTTACGACATGGCAACGGTTAAATTGCAGCGAGCGATAGCTAGCGTAAATTAATGGACAAATCGCTTTCGAATTAAAATAAATGAGAAAAATCTAAGTTTATCAATTTTACCAATACAAAGCAAGTTCCAATACCGCTTATAATCAATGACAAAATATTATACTAATCAAATACTGCGAAGTATCTTGGCATGACCCTCGATACCAAGCTGAAGTGGAAGGAACATGCCAAGAAAAATAAATAAAAACGGAATATAAAATATAGGCAGCTTTACTGGCTGATAGGAAGCAACTCGGAGCTGTCGGTCCATAAAAAAACTTTTAATATATAAGCAAGTGCTAAAGGGGGATGCACGAAGGTGACAAATAGTAATATAAAAAGTTTCAAAATAAAGTCCTCACAGATATTGTTTAGGTTCCATGGTACATTATTAACAGTAATCTACACCGTAATCTAAACATGATCTTAGTAAAAGATGAAATAAAGAAGATGGCCCTCAGGCATAATCAACGTCTCAAAGTACATGTTAATCTAGCCATGAAGACAATCACTGACATTCATGATGTTCGCCGTGTCAAAAGAACAAAACCCAGGGAGTTGGCTCGGCAAGAATAAGAAAACTTTATATTAAAACAAGAGCTAATGTATAAAATTTAGGAGTCTATATTGTAAAGGCTAACTCTACAAATGTGATTTTATTAGAGAAATAAGTCTTTAATCGATCATAAAGGATTGATTACGATATTGTTAGGTTAGAATGACGAGGTTCTAACTAACAAAATTAATTTTTTCAGCTGTTGGCATGACAAGGTTCTATCTGAATTCCTCTTTATTTTGCACTAACTCTTATTGCTTTGTGTTGTTTATAATGAGTCATTTGCTAGGAGTACAAAGTTCTATCTTACAACATGTTTATAGAAATTTATAATGAAATGGGTTGTATTTGGTTGTTACAGGTTTCCATGTACAAATAGAACTTTGTTACTATTTGCAACTGTGAAGCACCTACCTAAGAATGACACGGTTGTATCTGGCCTGTTAGAACCATTTCATTCTATATTTTTAAAAAGATTTTAAATCACGGAGGAGGGCAAGATTTTAACGGCAGGAGATGGAACCTTGTCTTCTAAAAATTTTATTTTTGTTAAAGACAAGGTTCTAACTGCAAAAAAGCAATACTAATATCTAAAACTCTAATAATCCTATATTTAAAATAATATGTCCATATTTACAATGCAATTACTATGAAAACTCTAAAATCTCAAGTTGATAAAAAAACAAAAGTACAATAAAAAACAAAACTTCAAACTCATTTTTCTTAAAACTAGGGTCTGGTCAGTTAAAACCTTGTTATTCTAACCTAACGATATGTAATGTATTCAACTCTGTTTATAATAATAAAGAATAAAAAATAAAATATATATATATTAGCACCATAGTGTGGTAACTTTTGTTATAGGCGGCCGTCTTCTGTTTCTTAATAAAATTAATAGCCATGCTTATTGTAGTCGCATTCTTTATCCAGACCTGAACTGCAGTTTTTTATGTGATCTACAATATAAAGCAATTAATTTTAATTGTTTTTGCCCCCCCTAATTATGAATATTAATTTTGGCACTATTTTACAATTCAGTGCAATTCTCTAATGAACTTTATGTTGTTAACCATGAAGAAATAACAAGATCATTGACCTTAACTATCTAAAAAGATATCTGCTATATACAAATTAAGCTTCTTCTTAAGTATAATTAAAATGAAACATAAAAAAAATGTCTTTAATCCATAAAAGTATATTAAAATAGTGAATATCAATAATATACAATCACTACAATCCCTACACCTAAAGGTATAGGTATAGGATACAATTTTTGATCCAAATATCAATCACTCAGATATTAGTATTATTGAATAATATTATTTTAATAATGTATGTTTATTATTATATAACTTGTCCAAAATAAATGTCTTTTATGTATTATTTATAAAATCAACTTAACGGTGATTCCATTTTTAGTTACACAAATAAAGTAACACAATGCCTGTGTTAAATTCCCAATGTTTACGAAAACATTGCAAGTAAAAGTTTTAAACAATTTTACGATCCAACAAATCATTGAATATTTCATTTGGCAACTCATTTTATTTTTGCACGGCGCTCCGAGTTAATGGTAGATGAGTTGAACCCAACACGGAATCCTCTCGTTAGGCTGCGGTTATTGTTAAGGAAGTGGTTGAGCTAGGGAGTTGCATTACAGTTTCAATCAGTAGAAGTAATAAAAGCTGGAGTGAGAGAAATGATTGCTCGAAACGGCACCAGGTGCGCTGGCTATGAGTTCTTGGTCTAATTTATGTAGGTTTGTCGGAGAACATGTATCTCCTTCTGAATGATATTATTTATCAATGTCGATGGAATTCCTCGGAGAACGACATTGTCATGGTTACACGTTAAACTTTGATCTTGCAAAAGCTTTGGAGTATTATAGAATAAGAGTACAATTAAAAGTGTTTATGATTTCTGAAGACAATGAATTGCAGGTGTTATTATAAGTGTTATAAAAAAAACTTTACCTTCCTGAATAAGATACTTCATAAAATGTTAATGATTCGTAAAAGCTTGTACAACTAAATCTTCTTCTTGTACACAGCCTTTAATTCAAATTCCTCGTACATTAAAATGTCCAATAACTTAAAAAAAAATCAAAAATAACACAATGTACATAGTTTAATCTTTAAACTGTTCCTTAATATATTGTAAAGCATTTTTAAATCTTTAGGAACTTAAACAAATATTCCACAGATTTTTTATTTTAACGATAATGTATATTTAAAGTTTAACCTCCCGCTAGTGATGAAATATTTCTTGAATAAATGTAAACAATTACACTAGGGAGCGAATTTAAAAATGTACACTAATAGTATAATTTGTACTATTATAAAAAAATATGTCTTTGCTCTATGTCCAACAAAAAATGTTTAACAAATAAATATTAGACCTACATAATTATTACAAAAAATTAAATAAATCCAAAGAGCGACGATACGGTATAACATTATCGAATTAAAATAATGTTGTCAAACTGACATCTGGAATACTACGTAATGTAAACAATAATATGATATTTTAATTTTATCATTGATGGTTTTCCTTAAAACAATTTTTCTTACAATTTTGTGATATGGGGCTTATTTTTAGATCTTCTCAATGAAAACTAACCATTTATTAATAAACTAAAAATTGCATTTATCCGTTACAAAACACATTGAGACTATTATTAATTTCGTCGAAAATCTGAATTTTTAACGAGCCTTTCTCCCTTACTAAGCAGGACTTTAACTACTATACCAATGTAAGGACTTGTTAAATTTACTTATTGTAGAGAACATTTCATTATCAGTTTGAGTAAAATTTTCCGCCAATCCTAGCTTAACCCTTTTATTTGAGTTTGTCGATGCGTTTCGGAGTTCCTCCATTCTCGAGACCTACTACAGTACAGTAAAAAAGTACTATAGTAGGTCTCGAGAATGGAGGAACTCAAAAACTCGTCGACAAACTCAAATAAAAGTATTAAGCTAGGATTGGCGGAAAATTATACTCAAACTGATCATATTTATCCTAGCAGATATAGTTTATATAATAATTTCAACATTTCATTAAGTTGAAAATATTAACCTTACCTAGTATGTTTATTTTGCATTGTTTGTTGCATGTCAGGGATAACTTAAGGGGTGGCTAACCTGTCCACCATATTGGATATGATTACCATAAGAGCAATGTTACAGAATAAGTCATTTTTTCGTCATTTTTTTAGTTTCTTTTTTGAAGTATGTTTTCAGCCGATGTTGATTGCTGAATACATTTTCAAAAACCGTTTTATTGTTTTCATATACGTATGATATAAATAGTAAAAAATAGTAAATTTTGTTAATTTTTTACTCAGTTGCAAAAAGAGATATGGCATAAAAACCTTAGCAATCAACACCCACAATCTATTTTACTTTAAGAAAAAAATACAGCTTTCGTTTTTTAACAAAAATATGCTTAAAAGATAAGGTATGTTTAGGATATTAAACATTGAAATTGGTACCCAACTTCGCCGTTTTGTATTTAGGGAGCCGAGCCTTAAGCAGTCTTGATGCTCGTAGCGAAGTCCATTCCTATGGCACAAGGAATAGAAATAAGATAAATGTTCCACAAGTCAGGTTCACAAAATCTCAAGCCCACTTTGGTCAGATTGTTCAATATATTGTCAGATGATGCCAAGCATCTGCCCGGGGAAAGATTTTAAAATGTTTTACAGACCTGGCTCAAGGCAAAAACCTTTATGGTATAAAAGAATTTGATGAATCTATAAAATACTGGCACGGAGTGTATTGAAATTATGGCAAGTAACTATAGGTCTGGTGGTAGTCATTGTGGTACAATGTGTAAGTTTTCATTGCCTTATATTGTATGACCATTTCTACCTGTATATGTATATTGTTATAAGCTTTTAAATATTGTTTTTATCGTTTAAGACAGTGTCAATTGGAGTTGTAAAACTGTTTAATGGCAGTAAAAATAAACATAAAATAACAATTATTACATGCTCAGAGTATTTATGAATATATTTTAAACGATTTAAAAATATTTTAAATATATAACACAAAGGTATTATTATTACTATTTTATTCATGCAAATATAAAATATAATACTATTACTAAAAATCGTAAATTTCTCCATAGCTTAAAATGGAGTCAATAAAATGTTATTTAACTCGACACAATAACATTGCCGAAGACGGTTGATGTGCAGGTGGACTAAATACCAACGTGTCGCACATATGTCCAAGTCGTAAAAACAGATTGGGTTCTGTTCGACATTAAAGTTCGGTGAAGAACAAAGCCACCCATGTTTACCTAACAAGAACAGAAGGTGTCGTAGCATTCCCAACAGCATGTCTGATTGTCCCGAAACTTTTTAAACAATAGAAGGTGGCAAAACTCGGATCATTTACAGTTCGAAACACGAAGTCGGACGAGTGGAAACTCAAACGTCACCTTTTAATAAATTGTTAAAAAAACACAATAAACGCATGTTCTCGGTAAAATAAAATATCAAAAACCGTTTTCGATTCTTGAATTCTTGAATTTGAATCGCGTCGCAAGGGTGTCAGTGACGGATTGGTTTCGCGGTAGAAGAGAAGTGGCCGAGATCATTGTTAGTGTAGAATGAAAACCGGTAAAAAAATGTGTATTATCATAAAATATGTAAGGACAGAGGAGGGCAGACTGCACAGACGGATGACTTATTAGCATGGTTGCCAACATTTAGGTTCTAGAAAGAAAAAACACGAGTTTTTACTGTACTAGTGTTCGAGATCGTGTCGGATTATACAGTTTACTATTAAAATGAACCTCTGGTTTTAGCCAACAGATTCGAGTCTGTATGTATAGTAGGTTTGCAGATGCGTCTGGATTTCTTAGCTGTTTGTTTATTTTATGTTATAAAAGGTTATTAATAAATTTACTTCGTAAACCAAACACTACAGAAATTTAAGATCAAGAATAGCAATTTTGAATTTTAAGAATAACTTAAACACATTTGTGTAGTATAATAATAAGTAACACTATTGCTTCTAATTAAATGATTTTTTTAAATTCTCTTTTTTGTGAAATATTTTTTTTCATTAATGTAAATAGCTTCTTCTTATTTATATTTTTTTGAAAGAAAGCTTAATAAATTAAATACTTTAAAAGTGTATTCCCTTTAAAGTAAAATAATGAAGCTATAATTTTATAAAAATTGAAATTTTTCAGAAATTTAATGTCATTTCTTATTAGAGTGGTATTTGTAGGTTTTACCATTTTACTGAATACACAATTATATACCTACATTATAAACACAAAACACTATTATTGTATTCAAAACGGTCTGCTTTCAAGATACAATAGTTAGACAGAATATTTTTCAGACGAAATAAATAATAAGTCAGAAAATGTGAGTATAACTCGCGCCAATGGTTAGGTGAATATGTTTTGACAACATGATGTTAAAACAACACATAAACACGTCAAATTCTCAATATAACCAAAGCTAGAATAAATACATTCGTCGTTTATGTAATATTTAAGCAATTTATTGCCTTATGCCATCTGAATAGAAAAATATATTCTTAGCACTTTCCACAAAAGTTGAAATCTGCTATAGTTTAAGTATATAAAAATCTATAACACAACTTTTTCTTCCAAATTGAGCTACAGTATATTCGTAAATTCGTTGGATATTTATTCAAGAAAATCTTAAAACCTACACATTTTACAATTATTGCAAAAAAATATAATTGTAACGACGTCCTTAAATAGTGTTTTTTTGTTAGTTTTTTTACAATTTCAAAAAACTACATTTTTGGGATAACAAATTTTTTTGTTTGCTTTTTCGAACTTATACAAGGAATGCTTTCTAACTATGCACAATTTTATTGAGATATATTTATTTACATTGAATTAAATTATGACAGATAGATCAACAAGTGATTTCAAGGTACAAAACCATAAATACTATAAAGTTGTATTTTTTCATTTTCTAAAAACAATATAATATTTTGATTTCTAAGGAATCATTTTGTCGCCATTTCCTGTGTAGTGGCCATCGATGTATAAGTGTTTATACATCGATGGTAGTGGCTGATGGAATTTAAAATTGTATAATCACTTCTCCTAATAATGTATGGGCTTAACTTTATATACTCAGCTTGCAATCAATTAATACTATAATAACTGATACATAATTACTACATAGTATAACATTTAACACATTAAAAATGACTACTGTTTAATTTGTAAACAGGCACTTTATGCTTTAATAATCAAACAAAACCGATATACATTATTAAGAGTAAAACAAAACAATTACGATCTTGACCATATAAAAGGATTAATTCTACTAATATATAATAACTATACACTAAAATATTAATAAACATAAAACTCTTAATGGCTTATATAATTACAGAAAAAAAAACGTGTGATTACATTTACAGTAGGATAACAGATTCATAAATAACTGATTTGCAAAGATGGTTTGGAAATTCGTTTATAAACTAGTGTAGCTAAACATATTTCATGGGGGTTTATAATTTCTGCGTTTCAACAATTTTTACGGAAGTATTTCACAAATTGTGCACTTAAATTTGCCCAAAACTAGAACTGAATAATTTAGGTTAGAATAAACATTTCTTGTATAAGAGTTTAAGCAAAGTAAATACAATTACAACCTTTATAATATCTATTTTAATAATGAAGGAACAATTATTTACGTTAACCTTGCAAATTCTCAGAAGTGAGTGTTTATTGTGCTTTGAAAATAACGACTATATAGTTTTAAGACAAAACAGAAGTTATAATTGTTTACTACTTATAAAAGCGAAAATATTATTACTGTTAAACAGGTTTAAAAGTACATTATATTTACGGTAATTATGAAGCAATCTTTTTGTTGTTTGCAACAACGATTAATTACTGATGAAACTTAAGCCATTAAAAGCGTATCGCACTTCCATGGCGCTCATTAGTTGATGAAGCTATTTTGAACGCTTTGTTTCGAATGAATAGGGAAATCAACACATGACTTTAGCGTTTTAAAACCATTTACTAAAAACATACTGCACTCTAATAATTTATAGCTCTGCTTTTATTTTACTTTTCAATGCACTTTATACGCAATAATTATGTTTTCATATTGCTGTGAAACTACGTTTATTTAAAACGTACGTTATTTTCTGTAGTTCTCTAATTATATATAAAAATATTTATAATATTATCCTACATGATGTTACAATTGCAGGCAAAGTCTTGCATTAACCGATAACTTTACTACACAAGACCAAATGATGACCGCTCAGGTTTTTCGCCTTTAAAACACATTATCTATATAAATACAATTTTAATGTTCTTTTGTTCAAAATTGCAATCTCCGAAAGTTTTTCACCAATTACTTTTAAATCTTGGCACAACGTGTTTTTTTACACTTTTTGAAAAACAGCAGTATCTACTGTACATAAAAAAAAAATATCATTGCAAATATTTAATTAAAATTTAAGCGCCATTACATATGCTTATTGACTATAGTAATAATAATAATAGTCAGATTTTTACTATAATTTTTCCATTGTCAGCTCATTTCAAACTTGAAAGAATTTTTTGTATCTCTAACTTTTAAGATAGCTTTTTTATGAACAACGCCATCTGTTGAAGTAAACACAACACACACTATATTAAATATTTTACGGCAATGGGAGCGCCATACTAAATAATAAATACGTTTATTGTGGATACAGTCATCAGCTGATTGCACTAACATTTCCATTAACTGCTGATTTCAAACTTTGAAAAAAATATTTGTATTTTTAATTTTTAGGTTATGATTTTTGTAAGTGTAGACCTGAACCTTGCTGGTTCTATACCACTGCTACTGGTTCTACACTGCGTTTTTTAATATACCAAATAATTTAATTTGGAAATTTAAAATTGTTTAACATCTTAGATTTGGGGTTATTATTAATCCTACACCTTTATTATAAAGAAAACATAACGTAATTATGTGTATAGACAGTTCCAACGGGGTTGGCGTAGGCCTTTCCCCTAGTAATAATAATAACTAAGTACACAGGTATAAAGCAGAAAGTTTGAGAGCATGTGTTTTTATTTCCTTTTAAATAATTGAAATTCGGATGAATACAACAAGCTTTCTTTAAGATAATAAGGTCAAAGATTTTTAATATTTGGGGTCTTATATTTTAAATTATATTTCTAAGGTTATTCATAAATATAGTGTTAGATATTGGAATTTAAAATTTGCCTCGATCTCGTTTTTATTATTGTGCAGTTCTAAAAAACAATTTTTTACCAAATTTCTTGTGTCTAAACTCAAAATGTCCCTCTGGTTCTTCTAAATTTTTAGTTTAATGTGGAACTGAATATTCAGAGAGTTCTCATTTTTCTCCGTTTACAAAGAAAGCCGTTTATTAAATGTAACTAAATGTTGTAAATATAAGTACACTTTTTAGTTGGAGTATTATTTTTCATTCTGGTATTCAAATACTTTTTCATTTCCTCGTGTTACTGAGTCAGTGTAAAGTGGATTTAGGCCAGTGGTGTGTTGCAGGTGTACGCCGTCAACTAAGTTCACTATTGTTGAAACCTTTAATTCATTTTCGCAGTTTCCAGCCTAGTTAACAGTGTTCGGCTTTGCTAGAACAATATACACCTCCACCTTTGTTGGTCTAACTTCCATAAAGTAAAAACAAGCAACAAAGTATTTTTTCGGTTAATTTGTATTACGATACAGTTGAACTGTATTTCAATCAAATTAGGGAAAATCGTATTTTTTTCGAAGAATCATTTTTGAAAGTTGACAATCCATATGTCGGGCTACAACAAAAACGTACAAGAATCTCATTTATTAATACAAGCAGCTTCGTCTACATTCTTGTGCAATTTAAATTAATACCAAACGGAAAGTCTATTAAATTGTTTCTAGTTATAATTACTTCAACTTTCTTACAGCCCAACAACCTCTGGCAATTTCCGTTAAGATCTCTTCTTCTTTAATTATTTCAAATAAAGAAGAAATTGTATACACTAACCAAATATCAGCCGCAGATGTAGGCCTAATACTTTTTTTAGATTAAAATCCAAGTATTCTGTAGTTAAAACAAATTTGGAAATACAGAAAAGACAGAAGCTATTACGTTTACTATAATTGTTTTTACATTGAAAAAAGGAGAGTTCTCGTTATGTCAACGTCAAAAACAGTGTTTCAGTTTCAAATACAAAGTAGACTGTCTTAAGTGCCTCTCCGAGAGAACGGAGGTTGCTATTTCCATGTTACAAAGTTTTAAGTAAAACATTACAAAATCAAATTGAACGTTGTAATCAGCTGAATATAATTACTACAGTACATAATTACTTTAAATCACAGTTACATCATAATGTTTCTTTTGTTTTATTGAGAAAATGAAAGTTATAGTGAGTCGTAAATGGTTGTGCAAGAGATATTTTTAATAAAACCCTTCTTGTTCAGACTAGTTGTAAACGTAATATGTTTACAGATAGAAAAAGCAATGATCCAAATGACGTAGTTTGTGCTATGCAAACTTAGGTTGCTATGACATTTTTAAATGCGCTTGGGAAATTAGTTGTATGCATTTCCCTGCATCATATATTTACCGTTCAACTGTTAAGATTTCAGACAATAGTAGATGTTTTCGTCTTAAAACCAGAATGAAAGAACAGATAATTGTTTCAAAATAAAATTATGTTTTACATTAAACATTTTAACAATTTAATTTTAGCTTAGTTTTTAGGTGCAAGTAAACCATTATGTTACTTTGTTTGATAAAATACGATAATGTAAGACTCGTTATTCCTGAATAGGGACATTTGTGATCTTATTTAGGCCTGTTAAAACTAGTCTGCCTTCGTGTGTCTGCTTTTATAGTTAATAATATAAAAGCCAAATACCACTCACTCACTCACTGACTGATCACAAAATCTCGACAACCAAAAGAACTAAGAAGATGAAACTTGGTATGAACGTTTATCTCCAGCCCTAGAAGCGCACTAAGAAGGGAATTTGCGATATTCCATCAGGGCTCCGCCCCACGGTCTTCCAAAGTTACAATGCAATCCTTATGGAGATAACACAAAGTTTAGATAGCCATTATCTTCTCTACATATAAAAGGCAAAGCCCTCACTCACTCATCATCACTAATTCTCCCACTTCCCATGAAACTAGAGAGATGAAATTTGGCATGTGTATACTTGGTGATGTAAATAGGACAACTAAAGAAATTTAATTTTGAAGTTCCAATTTTTAGGGGTAGTTTTGGGGTAGGGTAGTTTTTGGCAAAACGGTTTTGTAATGGCTTTATATTTTTTGTTATAGCGGGAAAACAAAAGATCGGATCTTAAATTTGATGAAAAATCGTTAGTGTGGAATTAAATTATCTACACCTTTTGTATTTAACATTTTTTTCTATATCGAACGGTTACCAAACAAAATTAGTTTATAGTTGAAAAAATACTAATTTAAGAGTTGTCATTCCCAAAAACGGTTTTGTAATGGCTTTATATTTGTGGCTATAGCGCTAAAACCAAAGATCGGATTGTATATTTGATGGAAAGTCATTTGTGTGGAATTAAATTATCTACACCTTCTGTGTTTAACATTTTCTTCTATCTCGAACGGTTACAAAAAAAAATATTTTATAGTAGAAAAAAAGTATTAATTTACGAGATGCCATTCCCAAAAATGGTTTTGTATTGAGTTTCCTTTTTTTGCTATAACGGGAAAACGAAAGATCGGATCTTAAATTTGATGCAAAATCGTTGGCGTAGAATTAAATTATCTACAACTTTTGTATTTAACATTTTCTTCTATCTCACACAGTTACCAAACAAAATTAGTTTGTAGTTGAAAAAAGTACTAATTTAAGAGTTGTCATTCCCAAAAACGGTTTTGTAATGGCTTTATATTTTTTGCCATAGCGGTAAAACCAAAGATCAGATCTTATATTTGATGGAAAGTCGTTTGTGTGGAATTAAATTATCTACATTTTTTGTATTTAACATTTTCTTCTATCTCAAATGGTTACCAAAAAAAAATTTGTTTATAGTAAAAATGTATTAATTTACGAGTTGCCGTTCCCAAAAATTTTAGTTGTATCTACTTTCAGTTACCATGACAACTGATACTTCAGCTAAATAAACTTACCCTTTATATAGTTGTTTAATGTTATAGGTCTAACCTCTAAACTCAATAATCCAATATTTATTAATGAACAGCTGTTTCTTATATTCGGGTTGTTTTTACTGAATAAAATCTTTTAACCCAAACTTAATGAGTGAAAATTTTATATTTGTAAATATTTTCTCGAAAAGGGCAGTTTTAAAACTGGTCTATAACGATGTTCATAATCCTGTAATTATTCTTAATACATTAAATGGCTGATTTCAAAATTTAACTTGTTAGAAAAAAAGTAAAAGTTAATAGAAATTAAATTCAAATTAATAATTTTTTTAATATAGGCCTGCCCCATTTCTATAGCATAGTTTTGAGTGTATGAATAATTCTGCAATTAATAATTAGGCCTAATTGTTGTTAACATATTTTAGGCCTGTTTAAAATTTTATAATTTTGTCGGTGTACACATAAATAAACTGTTTGTATATTTTTTAAACATTCAATAATTATTGAAATCATTGCCCTGCTCATAATCGAGCTTTAGCTCGGTCTCCTGGTACTGGAGATAACACAAAGTATTGATAGCCATATGTTAAAAAATAGCTGATCTAAACATAAATAATTTCTGCTAAAGTTTGTTTATGTGTAATGAATTAAAACTTAGCCATATGTTTTAATCATTGTTTAAAAAACAGCTGATCTAAACATAAATAATTTCAGCTAAAGTTTGTTCATATGTAATGAGTTAAAACTTATTATACTGTTAAAGCATATTTATCTTTGTTTGAATACTACTTTATTAATTTACTTGAGTTTTACTTTCTAATCATATTTACTTCAACACGTGTTAAACATTTGTGATTATAATATTTTTTTAAATAAAGTTTTAACATGTTAAGTGAACATTGTGTATGAACACTGTTTCAATAATGTAAGTGAGTTTTAATTATTGTTTCTTTATTTATTTATTTGTTTTTATTTCTTTGTTTATTTTATTGTTCTCAAATTTAATTCAACACATGCTATAAATTTGTGATATTGGGACAGTTTTAACATGTTAAGTATGATGCAAAATGGAGCCTATTGTTATTGACAATTATATGGTGCCTCATCGTATAGTACCTACTAAAGGTGATGGTTCATGCTTTTTCTATTCATTATCATACTTCCTCTTTGGAAATTTCTTGCAGGCGTATCAATTGCGACAAAGTGTCGTACAACATGTTTGTAATAACTGGCAACGGTTACAACTGTTTACAATGTTGCCTTGTGGAAACATTTATACAAGCCAAGCTGAGTACCAGGCGAGCATGTCCCTTCACACAACATATGCCACCCCATGTGAAATTAAGGCAGCCGAAGAAATATTTCCATACCATCTTGTGATACATCGTGATGGAAATATAATTTTAGAACCTCTTGCATATGTCGAGGGAAGGCCCATATTACGGTTTAGGTGCACTGGCAATATGATGTCAGCACATTTTGAACCACTTATACCTCAATATGACACTCATCACCTACAACAGCCCAATGTTGATAGCTTTGACGACACTACACTAAATGATACAATCCTTGCCAATGATAAAACTCACAGTGCATTCCCTTCTTCTGATATGAACTATATTTCCAATAGCCAGTACCAAACTAATGTGAATATCAACATTCACAAATCTGATGACTCTGTAAATTTATCAAACTTTCAACAAACTAATGATAAAAAAAGAGGAAAAAAACGCCGTGCAAGATTCACAAATATAGGTAAGGTTCAAAAACATAGGAAAGCCGTTAAAAAATATGAAGACAAAAACCCTGATGTTCATAGAGATGCAGTAAAGAAATATACGGGGAAGAATCCTGATGTTAATAGGAAAGCCGTAAAAAATTATACAGATAGGAATCCTGATGTTAATAGGAAAGCCGTAAAGAAATATACAGATAGGAACCCTGATGTCAATAGGAAGGCAGTAAAAAAATATACAGAAGAAAAACCTAATGTCAATCAAAAAGCTGTTAAAATATATAATGAGAATAGACGATTAATACCATGGAAAGTTAAATTTTTATCAGGATTTAATTATAACTGCAATACCGATTACATTAATGACAGGATTGTTTCTATGGGTGAACAAAATATTTGTAAACATTGTTATGCAAAAAAATGGAAAGAGGAAAGCCCAGGTCTTTGTTGTTTGAATGGAAAAGTTAAACTCCCTCACCATGAACAGGTTCCTGAACCACTACAAAGCCTGCTTACTAACAATCATCCAGAGTCTAAACATTTTTTAACAAATATTAGAAAATACAATAGCTGTTTTCAAATGACGTCTTTTGGTGCAAATGAGGTACGTGAAGGAAACTTTATGCCAACCTTTAAGATCCAAGGCCAGATTTACCATAGAATTGGCAGTCTTTTACCTTCTTCGCAGGAAACCCCATCATTTTTACAGATTTATTTTGTTGGTGATGATGAAAAAGAGTCAAAAATTAGATCCCAAGTTATTCCTAATTTAAATGCTAGCATAATTTTACAACTTCAAAAACTTTTACACAATCATAATCCTTATATAAGAGATTTTAAAACCGCAATGGAGAATGCTCCAAAAGGCGAGGAGTTTAAAGTTGTGATCAATGCAAACAGAAAACCTCCATCTGAACATAAAGGCCGATATAATGCACCAACATCAAGTGAAGTGGCTTTGTTGATTGTTGGTCAGGAATTTGAAAAACGAGACATCGTTCTTCACAGTAGAAACTCTAAGTTGAAGCGAATCAGCGAGACACATCGTTCGTATGACACTTTACAATATCCACTGATTTTCTGTCGTGGAGAAGATGGCTACTCCATTAACATTCCCCAATTCGATCCAAATACAAAAACTCCTTTAAAGAAAACGGTTTCTGCTTCAGACTTTTATTCTTATCAGATTATGGAAAGAGAGGGCCAAGAAAATCATATTTTACTCTATCGCAGTCTTCTTAATCAATATTTGGTTGATGTATATGCTAAGATAGAGACAGAAAGACTAAATTTTATTAGATACAACCTAAGTAAACTGCGAACGGAAGAGTGCATACACCTTCGGGACGCTGTATGCAAAGGAGATGGACAAATTAATGATGTGGGTAAATTGGTGGTGCTACCTTCAAGTTTTACAGGAGGGCCCCGTTATATGCACGAAAGAACACAGGACGCCATGACATATGTACGTCATTATGGTCGTCCTGATCTTTTTATAACGTTCACATGCAACCCAAAGTGGGCAGATATACAAGAAGCATTAATTGGTACACAACGGGCTCAAGATAGACACGATATCATTGCAAGAGTTTTCTACATAAAACTAAAAAAAATGATACTTCTCATGACTAAAGGCTGTATTTTTGGGGAAAGTAGGTGTTTCATGTACACAGTGGAGTGGCAAAAACGGGGATTACCTCACGCCCACATTTTACTATGGCTTAAAGACAAAATCATGCCTTCACAAATCGACAGCATTATAAGTGCTGAGATTCCTGATCGAAACCATGATCAAGCTCTTTATGAAGTAATTAAGTCAACAATGATTCATGAACCATGTGGAAATATGAACAGAAAATCACCATGTATGAATAGCGGAAATTGTAATAAGATGTACCCACGTCCATTATGCAAGGAGACTTTAACTGCTGATGATGGCTATCCCCTGTACCGTAGACGATCTCAGTCTGATGGTGGCCATACAGTTAATATTAACGGAATAGACCTTGATAATCGGTGGGTAATTCCGTACAACCCCATTCTGTCCCGAACATTTATTGCTCACATTAATGTTGAGTTATGCAATTCTGTTAAGTCTATTAAATATATCTGCAAATATGTTAACAAGGGAAGTGATCAAGCAACATTTGGTGTAGAAAATGAATGGGATGAAGTAACCAATTACGAAACAGGGCGCTATATTAGCAGATCAGAAGCTGCATGGAGAATATTATGCTTCGCAATTCATGAAAGGTATCCACCAGTTATGCACCTAGCTGTCCATCTCGAGAACGGTCAAAGGGTTTATTTTACCCCTGATACTGTTGTAGATAAAGTACAAAATCCACCAAAAACTACTCTCTTAGCATTTTTTGAACTTTGTAAAAAAGATGATTTTGCAAGAAATCTTTTATATAGTGAGGTGCCGGCACACTATGTTTGGAAAAATAAAACGTTTACTCGAAGGAAACAAGGTAAACCAGTTCCTGGTCATGAAGGAATCAAACGTGATGATATGATTGGTCGAGTGTACACCGTTCATCCAAACAATGCAGAGTGTTATTACTTACGCCTCCTGCTACACGAAGTTCGAGGACCTACTTGCTTCAATGACCT
>JAGFPH010000428.1:119019-137315 GCA_018207615.1 Philaenus spumarius | reverse complement strand
TGTTTTGAAAGTATTATCGTCCTATAGAGAATCAAATAGGCTACAAAAAAGGTATCCTGACATTTTTTTTAAAGTATACGGTTTTTCAGTAATTTAGGTTTGACATTTTCAAACAGAGGCCACTTTTAAACGCACGGTTGGATAGAATCGATTATTTTCTTGAAATACGTCATTGTTATGTTAAACTTAATGCGAAGTTTGAACTCAATCAGTATAACCATTCTCTTGATATAAATTATTTTGTTAAAAATACAAATGGCGGATATCTGGCAAACAAAGCGTTTTTGGAAAAAATGTTTTATTTTCTCTTTATTTTGACCCATAGAACCATTTCCTGAAGTATGTCAGGGTTCCCGTGAGACAACCTGTATATATACACTCCCCTTTTCTATTTGTTAAACTTCCCTTTCGTATAATTAAATAAGTAAATATTAATAAAAGAAATTTGATGTCGTCTAATAACTGTGCGTTATAAGAGAACTGTCTGCAGATATATATGTTATAACTCACAGCGAAAAAATACATCAGTTGTAGCTTAGTAAGTTGTCTAAAATCCAGTTCTACTCAGTTAAGTTTATTGTTTTTTAATTATTCTGCTGCATTGTGCAACAGTTTTGTATTTATTGCATAGCACTTCATCTTGAACAACCCGGTTCTCAAATACATAAAACAAACTACACAATGAAGGTATACACATTTTGTTTTTTATATATAACTTCAACATTTTCCTTTTTGGTGATACTTTCAAAGAAAATTATTGTAAAAACGTGTAAATATTTACATTACAAAATTTTTATTTTATGTTTAAATAAATTATTACAATGACATTTCAGAGGCAGTAAATTTGTATGTAAAGAAATTCTTTTCACTTTAGATATACTTTTATCGCAAATAATTATGGGAACAAATAAGTACATACCGTGTACTGACATAAATTACATTTAATTTACGAAACAGTAACTCCAAAAACGCGTTATTATTTATTAAATAGTAACATCTTTTGTTTAATACTTATAACAATGTTTTTGTTTTAATGCATTTTGTATTTTCTTATATTGATTGAGGCCTTACAACTGAATATGTATTTTTATTATTATTATTACCAAGTGTTTGAAATTATATTACAAAAATTACCCTTTTAATGTTTCAGGTTTTATCTGGAAACACGAATACCTACTTGGTTGTAAAACAAGAGTTGGAGCTACCCTTCGTAGCAAAGAAAGTACGTTTCATCCCTTACAGTGAACATCCACGAACTGTCTGCATGAGAGTTGAACTTTACGGATGTCCTTGGGAACGTAAGTTATTTATTAAAAAAACATATATCATTATATTATTATTCTTTATTACGAACAATTTGAACTAATATTAATATATTTATAATCCATTAATTCAATTCTATGCTGTTAAATTTAAACTTACATATTTATGTAAAGTATTAATAATAAATAAATTTACGTAATTTCAGTTGGATTTTGACTCTAGAAAAACTACTTTAGACACGATCTAGTCTAAGAAAATATTTTATATTTCGTATGTTCCTTTATTTACGAAAACATTTGCTACAGTAAATAGTAAACAATTTTTACAGTGACTAGGTAATAAAGAGACGAATTTGAAAACGTGCACAAACAAAGCTATTAGTTCAAGCACATAATTAATTAATTACAATTTTTACAGAAAGTGTTGTGCTTCTTCAAAACAGTTGACATCAAGTTAATTTACCTGAGTTACAGTTAATTGAAGTTTGAGCTATCATCAGTAAATATAAGAAATGTGATAAGTTATGAATCCACTGCTAATTCAGAATCCCCGAAACTAAAATAGAAGCAAAATATGATTTATAACACACGGTTAAAGAAAGATATGTGGTCAGAATTTTACATATAGTTGAATGCAGATTTAAACGTTTGTTTACCAATATAGTGTTTAAAGTTCCTGATTTATAAGTGGGCAAATCGTAGAAAAACTACAATAAAAATAAATGTTAAGGACGCACATGTGAGCTTGACCATGAACATAAGAACTATAAGATGCGGCCGACGAACAGTGAATTGCGTGCAACGCACGCAAACCCCCGTATTGGGATTATTTTCAATACACAATGCATTGCGTGGTTCGCATGCCACCCCCGTATTGGGAGTATTTTCAATACACAATGCATTGCTTTTTTTAAGCCTGTGTGCGTCCGCTGTAAAATAATAGTGATTATTACGTAGACAGGTCCAAAAATAAAAATTAAAGTAATTTCTACTCATTTTACTTAAAGTAAAATTTATGGAAATTACTCATAACGTAATTTCTATAAATAAATAAATAAAAGGTCAGCTCCTAGCGTAGGAATACGAAATTTGCGTAGCAGAGAACGTGTTAAAACTAGAAAATTAAGTTTCTAAGACGTATAATTTTATAGAAATAATTTAATATGCAATTTCTTAATTTTAATGCTATTTTCAGGAATTTTTTCTTTGGACGAGTTTTATTTGGATGCTAAAAATTGCGGTGGTTTATCTTTAACGAATGTATTTGAAGGCTCTTATCTCACTGTAGCTTCAGAATGTTAATACATTTTAATTAAATTTAAAATATAGCCTACAGTGAATTTAATTTTTGATTGCTTTACAGTTCTGTAATAGAATTTAATTAAAACGCTTTCCTTTAATGAAAAATGTTGTGAAAAAATGGAGGCACGAGGTTGTATGGGACAATGAGGACAGAAATGACGAAACTGTGAGAATTGTGTTTCGGGAGAAAATCCATTAATAACTAAATCGTTTACGCAAGTATTTACCATTTAGCTAAATTACTAATATTGAAATACATTTTTGGTTTGAAGAAACCCCCTTTAATATATTGTTAAAATTTTTGGTAAACCTTTTACAATCTGTCTGTACAATGATCTATATAATAAAAATGAAATGTTGTTCTTTGGTAAGCGCATCACTTGAAAACGGCTGGACCAATTTGGCAATATTTTTTTTTTAATGTTCGTCATAGTCCAAATTGTGTTTTTATGGAAAGACAAATTTGAACAGTTCCTGGAAAATGTCCAAATTCGGGAAAAACTGAACAAGCTATTTTCGATGGGATTTTTATATGAACTCAAGACCGTAACTCACAAAAACTGCTGTTCGGATAAAAATCATAGCAACACATGTTTGTTTACATTCGTTTCCATAGCAACTTTACTTAGCAAATTTATAATCAGTTTATTACTCTTCAAAACCAACATCTTTTTTAGGTTAGACTGAAGAACTAAAAAACACAAACAAAAATCAACGAAAAAAGCTTAGTGTATTATAATTCAATTCAAACATCGGTTGTTACATATCTATATATTTAGAGGTATGCTGTTTAAAATATTTTGTATACAAAATGTATCTTATCTTTGAATTGATTAATATTTTACAAATCATAGTTTCGCTTTAAAAATAAAAATAATGAACAAATTATTTGACACCATGCATAACCATAAACATACATGAGCATGGTTTAAACATATATAGAGGTGTATTGAAAACTAAGCAAACAATCACAGTATCTTATACTAATTAGGCCTACTAAACATTTAAAATTACAAAATCTATTTCAACCACTTTTTTACACCATGAATTAACACGGATGTTACAAAGTGATTTAACATACCTTTGAATTCAACATACCAACGAACACTACATTAGTTTAAACAAAATTATATTGAAAACTAAACAAACAATCTGAATGAAACTAAACGATAATATTTGTATCTTTATTTTCAAATATAAATGTATATTTAAACACTAAACAGTATCTTATATTAATCTATATCTGCATATGAAAATCCATTGTCCGCGATGAACTCCAAAACTACTCAACCGATATTAATGAAATGTATTTCAAAATGTGTGATTTATTCCAACTTAAATTATAGTATAGTTTTTATCCCGATCTAAGGGGTTGAAATAGGGTTGCTACCCGTATAAAATAAATAGAAATTAAACTTACTTCATACAAGCTATAAACCTAAAATTATGTAATATTAATTTTAAGAGATTAAATTATTTGCAATTTGATTACATAATTCAAAGGGATGAAATGGGATGACTCCCCTTAAAATTAAATCAAGCCATAGCGAAGCATGGCGGGTCCACTAGTTATACATATAATCAATTATTGTGTATGTGAATAGTAACTGAAACAATCCACTAATGTATATTTGATGTCCACTTGATGTCCCACTATGTATTTGTACCTCTTTCATCTTGTTCAATACAAACGGTCAGCTCTTTGTAACACTGCTTGCACATTATATCAGTCGGTTTCATAATTATTTTATTTTATTCATAAATAAGCTCTCACGTTCATTTTATATTAACAAATCTTTTATTAAAATAAATATGTTAACATCATAACTTGAAATTTTTCCATCTAATAGAAGAGGTTTCTAAAACATGTTGCAACTACAAAAGGAAGGCGAGTTTTATTTAAAAACTGTTATCTATTTTTATCGTTTTCTATATGGTTTCGGTACTTTTTTTAGTCTGTTTGAATTTCAATATACGTTATTATATATTAGTTCATCATGTTCTAAAGTACTGTAACTGTCAATAGGCTTTAGATGTTTCTCGTGCACAATTTAAGCCTATAAAATCCTAAGAATATCCGGTAGGAGAAAGTCTTTCATGAATCTAGACAATAAAATGTTGAACCACAGTCTTCACGAAATATATTACTAACAAAATTTATATATTTGATTTTCAGGAATTAATTCTTTTTCTTTTTACAGTTTTTGAAACTGAATTTTGTGAAACGTGTTTTTTCAACTTTAACTACGTCTTTTTTATGTGTCAAAACACTATTCTAACTTTGAACTATGTTCAATTGTATACGTCTAATAAATATACTAGTATCACTGATACTAAACATTTAAGTAAATGCAACTTAACTTCAATCCATCTACTACTATAATAGGTGCTATACAAATACCTCTGATATTACTTTATTGAAATAAATGTACCTGAACATTCTCCTTTTTATTAATAAATAATAGCGTAAACATTGAATTTGAGTAATTAGAGTTAGATAAAACAGTATTAATCATTAAAATTGCATCATTATAATATAGGCTAGAACTCTAAATATTAAACGGTGTTAAGATTATTAGAAGCTATCAATAGAACACACTGAGATATTCAGGCAACTAATTGAAACTAATTAATCAAAGTATATAATTGGCAGACGTTTCTGCTAATAATGCCCTTCGGGGAATGCAATGACAGAGGCTGATCATTCCTACAAAGACGTATCGTTAGTAACCCGTTGTATCTAATGTTTATATAGAAAACATAATTATGCATTAAACATTAAATGGTATAGTTCTTTTATTCATTGGTTTTAAATGTATTCAATTCCATTATATTACAAATAAATCATATGATAGCTTTTATTTTAAATATAAAGCAGTACATTAAAATACGGATTCAAAAGGTTTCTAATGGAGGGAAATTATAATTTAAAATTGCTGTAATCAAAAAGTTGATTTTTGTGTTATTTTACTTTTACACTGCAAATAGGTAGAAACGGAATATCTCAGGGAAATTTAGGCGAGGCTTTGCTAGAAAGGTACATTTTTAGTGAATTTCGAGTGAATCACTACACTATTTCTTAATACCTCCGGCTGCACTCGTCGTAGGAAAATAAAAAAAAAAAATACTAGTAAATAAATAGACTATCGAAGTGTTGTGGTAACTTTGCGTAAAACAAATACATCCTAACATCAAATACCATTTCTCAATGAATGCTAGGCATTCACTTTTTTTTAAAAATGGCCAGTTGTGGCTGTATAAATGTTTAATTAAAAAAATAGTATCATTTACTAATAGCTTGGCAATAGATATTTTTCCTAATTTGCATAAAGATCTGCACTATTCTTTCCACACCGATTGCGTTAGTAAAAAATTATATCCAAAAATTTGTTTTTTTGAGGTTAGCTTGTATTGTTAACCCAACAGCATTTTCCTTTTTTTTCTGCAACCAGTAGAGCTTGAGCTATTATAAAATTACTGTCCCGATCCACTCAAAATGCTAACAATGAACTTGTGTAAGCTTTTCTCGTGAAGCCACAGCCCGACTTTGCTGAGATTTTCGGTTAAGACTCATTTCCATGTATAAAAACAAAATATAAAATAATCAACATCCTGATTACATAATGTTTAGTACATTTTGTTGGCTTATTTTCCTTCACTACTTTCCGAAACAATAATAAACGAATAGATTTGTTTATAAAGAACAATTATTTAATAGCAACAATTAAAAATATACTCATATTCATATAATATATTAAGCATTAAGCATTCAAATTATATTTTATGAATAATTTCTATATTAATCGTAATACAAATTAATATTAACTTTTTTAACTGAGATTTTGAAAACGTGCTCCCTACCTCAAAAGCTGAAGAGGTAAAGATAATGAAATAATTAGTAAACCTACATTAAAATAGAAATTTTGTTACAATATAGTTATGTCAGACAACTATAGAATACACAATATTAATAACAAGTTGTGTAATATTGTTTCTATGCTTGTAAAATCATTTGTGGAAAACTCGTTCGATATTCTATCTTACTGCAAATAAAATAATGTAGTAAAACAATTTAAAATAATGTAGGCTATAAGATACAGTTCACAGATATGTATTCATAATTTGAATTCTTTTCCATCGCCAATACTTGTTTGTATTGATTAAAATTATTACTGTATTATTATAATTTTTAAAACCCTTTAGTGAGAACTTTCAATAAATAATAATACACTTTAACTTTTTATCTTCAATCTTAAAAGCTATAAAATTACTTTTAAGCTGTAAAATTACTTTTAAGATTGAAGATAAAAAGTTCATACGATTTTACACTTGTCAATAAAACATTTAAATAATTTGATAAAACCATTCGTTATTGGTTTAAATACTTTTTTAAAGTATTATTGCCGAAATTTAAAAACAAATAATGCCAAAGAATAAACTTTAAATTGTTCTGAAATTTATTGCTGGAATTAAACTGTTTTCGCAGATTCAAGAAACGGAAATTAGTAGGCCTACACGGGACAGAGTTTTAATTAAAATCCTAAATCACCTAACTAAACAATTAGAACGATATGCATCCCATTAGGAGAGTTCAATGATCTATAATACCAGGCCATTTTTACAAAATGCCAAATGAATCACCCACCAAAAGGCTGAGTGTTAATTCTTGGCGGCCATTATGGTGAAATGAGCTTTGGCGAGAACGACTAATTTATTTCAGACACATCTGTTTAAGGAATGGCAACGATGGCAAGTTTAGTACGTGCCCCAGCTTAGAGTAATCTTGTCAGTGTGTTTGTACAACAGATCGATGACAATTGTGATCTCTCTCTACCCTAATTCCACGTTCCAAATCTAGAATTTGCATTTTGGAAGAAGGTTGAGGGCGAAACTCAAGTTTTCTGTATAATTAGTCTTGATAGGATCTACTATACATTCAGTGTGAGAAGTATTCCAATTTGTTTAAAGAAAATAGTAGTTTTTACATTTTCACGTTTTATTGTGTAGCTAGGGTTGTTTTTTTTGTTGTGTAAAGGGTTTTGTCTGTGAATTTATGTTTGGTACGGTGGCGTGTTATGCATTGCGTCAATAGCTGAATTTATTGTTAGTCTAAAGTTTGAACATCGGTATAATAAGAGAAAAGCTAATGTCCGAGTGCGTTTCATGGGAACTATAATAAGCTGTAAATAATTTATTACAATAAGAAACAATAAGTCTGTTGAACTATTTGTAAGAAAACATCAGCATGTGTTGAATGTACCTTGTTAACCCTTAAATAACCATACGCCTGGGAGACTATTGATGAAAAATAGACAAACAGCTTAAAATTCATGTTTTCGTTGCAAAAATTGATAAAAAACTTTTATATTATATTTCATATGGTTCCTAATGAAAGGCGCCATCTATTAACAATCTGTTTAACTAACTTCTTGACAGCTGTTAGTTAGGTAATTCATATGGTTCCTTTTGAAAGTCACCGTCTGCGATATCTCCCTTAATTCTTCATCAAAATTAATTATGCAAGCATCTTTTTAAAGCTTATGTTCTCCGCTATTGACAAAAAATAGACAAACGGATAAAAATTCATGTTTTCGTTACAAATGTATTAATAAAACTTTTATATTATACTTCACATTGTTACTAATGAAAGGCGTCATCTATTTATTAACCATCTGTTTAACTAGCGTTACAGCTGTTTACATTATATATGCAAGTATAATATTTCACACAAATCAATCAAATTAAACCAACGTAAATAAATAAACATAATTTACTTAATTAAATCAATGTTTTAAATCAGGTAAGTAGCCCTACTCCTAACTTGTGAAATGTTCGTGCGGGTCAGCTAGTGTTATGTGTTTAAACTTTCCAAACAAAATGGAACATATATGTTTATATGTACTTGCATTTGATTTCAGACTTAATTCTTGCAATACATCAACTAATTTCAATACTACAACCAGTGTTGATTTCAACTAAAATTCGTCAAGAAATTAAAGTTAATTAAAAAAAAGAGAAAACAATAGACAATTATGAACAACCAACTTAATTATGTTCTATGTCACTGAACTTAGGCATTATTCAATTCAGACTTCATTTGATGTTAAATTAATTAATTGTATTTTGCTGTAAATAAACTTATATCGCCATTGTAAATGTTGCCTTTGAAAGATTAAAATTGTTAACCTATAAGTGAATATACAGAAATAAAATTATGTGGCGTCGCATGCATTTGTTGGCTCACAGTATTTTTCGGCTCATATATTTAAAAACGTTTTTTGAAATTATATGTAAACACAAGTTTGTTTATATATAATTTCAAAAATTTTAATTTATTTATTGCTTTATTTATGTTCAATGTATATTTATTTTGATTATCTCGATTTAATTTATCATTTTATGAATTATTAAGCAAGCACTGAGTTTATAATTGTATTCTTTGAGTGTTAATGGAATTTTCAAGGAAAATTTTTAAAAAGCTGATTAAATAATTGACGTTATTTTGTGTATTTGCACATAAGCCCTCTTGAATAGTAGAATTACAATCCTCTTATTCGGGCATAGTCACCTTCCAATTTTAATTAACAGATAATTTAATTAAGATAACTTCCAGTAGTGGTACAACTTACAAACTAAATACATAAGAATAAAAACATGGTGTAGTGAAATATAATATAATGCAATTCTGTATTAAAATAATCTTTTTATTCTTATTAAAATTTGAATTGAAAAGATTTTAGTAGTAAATATTTCAAATAATAATCAAAAACGTGTTTCATTTACCACAAGTCACGCTGTATTTAAAATTTAAAAATGCAGGAACAAAATTTAAAGAGATCATCTGTGGAGTACCGAAAAGGAACTTTTCAACTGATGATTATGATAGCGGAATAATTTTTAATTTTTTGGCGAAGGTAAGTAGTATATACTACAGCTACTTTACAGGCACTCTCTAAGTTAACTACGGTTATGAAGAAACAACTTTCGTAATTTGAAGTCTCCATTTAAAAGAAAGTTAAAGAGTGGTTTACAGTTTCTGAGTTGGAATGCTTGGTAAAATGGAGTCAACACAAGATTAGCTTTCAACTGCCTTTTTATTTATAAATCCAAGCAATCAATTTTTACATTTAATATAATAAAATATAAATATGTTCAATATTATCTCATAAATTAACATTGTTAAATTTTTAAACACTGTATGTGTAAGTATGAAAACTGTAAAAACCCTTGTAAAGTTCAGAATTTATTTTTTTATTTTTTATTTTTTTTATTTAGCATTTTACAATTTTTACTGTTGCTTTAAACCAATATTTAGTCAACTAAATATTTGTTATACTTCCTAACTATTTATTGTAACCCCTTCTTGATTTTACTGCGGTAAATAGTAGTTACTAAATTAAATTATTAAATTATAATTAAAATTTCCAAATAGCTGCATATTTTTAGAAAAACATTTCTTCATATTTAAGAACAATCTTTTAACACAATTTTATCTTCTGATGATAAAATGCAGGCAATAGAAGTTCCTGTTTAGAGGAACATAATAAATGAATGTTTAAAGGTAGCGACAATATTTACATTATTAATTTTTTCAAGACATAAATTTATTTTGAAATTTTTGAAATTACGTATTTAAACATTTGAGATTATGTAACTAAAGAATATCTTGTTATCAGATAAACACAATTTACTATTAACAAAGACGTTAAACCCTTAAGAATAAGTATTTACCAAAACTAAATTACCAGCCATACATAGTTCCAGCTCTCATTTCCTTTATGAAAACAAATTAGCATTTCCTTTATGAGGCAGTAGATGTCAGACAATGCTTACGGCTTGGTTTTTAAATGTAGAGGATTACATAAAAACGAATTAAAGGGCATTTTGACATAAGTTGGCAAACATCTCACAGATTAACAAGATGGCTGTTCTAGTAAAATGACTCAGAACGACAAATTATTAACAAAAAGGAATATCCCAATATTATCTTCCGAGCAAGAGTTTTATTAAAGCTTTATGATTTCAATTAAATTGTAAATAAGAACACCCACTGTTGTTATTTTATACCTTCAAGGCATTCATTTGTCTCCTTGGCACAAGAAGTCAGTTCAACTCCCGGCTCTAAATCCGTATTGTATAATTTTACTCCAAAAGTAATTGAATAAAGTAGAATCCTGTAATTAAGCCAGGAAAGTGCCACAAGGCTCTATTTATTGTTTAAATTAAAACTTTATCTTGAGATGAGTTAGACACAATATTGTTATTCTGTATAGAAAGAAATTCTATATTAATCTACGATACTACCGTCAAAAATATATGCCAAAAATCATATACATATTGTTATGCATAAATGGGAAAGTTTTGACAGCAGCGCAAATATATAGGTTCTTGCAATAATAAAAAATAATAAAATTAAATTAAAATTACACATTCATATCGCCCCAAACTAGTACAGTATAACAAATTGTGAAAACACTAATACGCTAACACTGGAAAAGGGCTAAAAATGTCATTGGTGGAAATGGCTAACATAAAGCAGAAAAATATAACCCAAATTAAAAACTTTAAAAAAATGTTCTTACTGAAGAAATTACAATAATTAGTTATTATTTTTCTCGTATAAATTAAAATAATCTATTTAAAAGTGTATTCTTTTCTACTATTCTGCTATTTAAAGTGGAATTCAAGTGCTTAAGGATTAGATTTATATAGAATGCAATTATTAAGTTAATTTATGAGATTTGTTTCAATGTATGGCATTTTCTGCTTGTTGTGATAACTTCATTGTTATGCAGCTAATGTTATGCAGCCATGGCATAGCGTAATGTTACTGAATACCAAAAATAGTTGACCTCCATAAAAATGGATTTATGACAGTAATTTATTGTCCAATTGGTAAAATGGAACATTAATCTAGTTATTCTTTCGGAAGAATTATCACGGAAACCCCTTTAAACACATTAGTTTTGAATGAAACTAATACATTTTTTTAAAAGTCAGATTAAATATTATATTATAAAATAGTATCATGAATACAATATATTATATAATATATAGCTGATAACAACCAAAGAAATTAGTTTAAGTCTTTTCCCTTGGACCTTAAATTTTACTTACATTTTATGTAAAAAATAAAACAAGAACAATAAAAATAATACCGTGGTTAAATGAGGCTATTTAAAATATTTATATATATAGTTATTTCTGAGTTGCCTCTCTTTCAATACATCTGCATTTTGGGTATTTTCGTTATACCATTCACTTGATAGTATTTTGAAAATGTTTATAATTTTCTAAAACTGACTATATGTTTACAATTATTAGAGTGATAAATTAAGCAAGTACACATTCACACCCATCACTACAAAGCGAACTTAAGAAGTCTGGTCGCCTGTATAATAGAATACTTTCTTTATTTATTTATATACCTTGTTGGTTTATTCTCCAGTTTGGTCTATGCTGGAAAATAAAAAGATTGGGTTTGGTTTATTGATGCAAAATTATGTTTGATCAGAACATAAAAAAATGTAAAATAAAGTCTTTAAGCATCACATTTGTTTCCAAATAGTAATAAATCAATAAATATTGAAACGTTTACACTGTCATTAATTTGCAGATTCTACATGACACATTTATGAATTTTATAGCTGTTATAATACCAACAGTATATTAACAGAACTATAAATCTAAATTAGACAAAACATTATTACATTGTTAAATTTACATTGAAACTGACGAGTGAATTCGAAGGGTAAGTAACGCAGAAACAAGTCATTCCAGATAAATCTCTTATTTATGACTTGAATACATAAGTTATGGATTTAAAATAATGCATCTTTGAAAATATATCTCAAGCATTTTTCTTATCGCTGCAGAAAGTGTCAACTATATTATTTTCTGTTTTTAGTAAATATTTTTCAAGAGTATTTGTGCCATATTATTTAAAATAAAGAACGTTTCAGCCAAGACATGATGTCTTATTTTTCGAAATAGCATTCAGAGCTACTATGAGTCCCTTGCATTGACTATAGTAATGAACTTGCGGTTTATTGAAAGCTCTGGCCCGTTTCATATGTATCCGTATCATCTACCGATCCTAATGCATCAAATACACTCCGAGACGTAGGTATGGTTTAGCATTTGCAACTATCAGAGACAGCGTTGTGTATTTAGTTACATTATTGAAGGAATGTCTTTGATTAAAGTGACTAACTCGATAAATAAGTGGCACTAGCGTAAGTTAACGAAAAAAATCTGTGTTTTAGACTTTGATCCTAATTTAATACATCGAGATAAAATTAATTGTTTAGAAGGAGGAATTTTTTATAAATTTAATAAGGTCCTAATTAAATACAACAAGAAAATTAATTGTATGTTTATTGGAATGCAAACAAATTATTTAAATTAAATATAAACTACGATATATGAGTTTACTAAATAGACTAAATTGTAAGTAACGAA
Source organism: Philaenus spumarius (assembly GCA_018207615.1). Lineage (NCBI taxonomy): Eukaryota > Metazoa > Arthropoda > Insecta > Hemiptera > Aphrophoridae > Philaenus > Philaenus spumarius. The sequence goes on along the minus strand of JAGFPH010000428.1, from coordinate 124,290 downwards.
AGTTTTAATTTTATAGAAGTACATTAACATTCACCTATATAATTTAGCTATGATTTGAACTTTATTCTACCAAAAAGACGCAAACTATATATTATTACTAGCTGACCCGTAAGGCGTTGCCCGTTGTGGTTGGTATTTTCAGTCTTTTTAACGTAATTGTATTCTTTTTAAGTGTTCAGTCAGTGAGTGGTATTTGGCTTTTATATATATAGATCTTAAATAATGATAATAAAAGATCTGAAATTATGATTTTAGTAACTTTGATCCCCAAACCCCCCTAAAATTTCGAATTTTTTTAAACCCTTTCTTAGCTAGCGCCTACGGCCCTAGAGGAAGCTACATACCAAATTTCATTCCAATCTATTCGGTAATTTTGGAGAAATCGTGATTTAGTCATTTTACCCCCCAAACCCCCCTAAAATTTCCAATTTTTTTAAACCCTTTTTTAGTGAACACTTATGGCCCTAGAGGAAGCTACATACCAAATTTCATTCCAATCCGTTCGGTAGTTTTGAAGAAATCGTGATTTAATAACTTTGATCCCCCCCAAACCCCCCCTAAAATTTCGAATTTTTTCAAACCCTTTCTTAGTAAGCACCTATGGCCCTAGAGGAAGCTACATATTAAATTTAATTCCAATTCGTTCTTTAGTTTTTGAGAAATCGTGAATAGTGAGTCAGTGAGTGAGTGAGTGAGTGGTATTTCGCTTATATATATATATATAGATTATTAAATTATCTAAAATAATTTGTATGTGTTTGTTAAAGCACACAAATAAAAATTACATAACTAAATTAATTAAACTCTAGTCATATTTCAAAGAGAAATGTCACTATTAAAATAAACTAGAACAGTCAAATTTAAATACCTTCCTTAAAACATGATTAATTCTAAATGGTTTCTTAACAGACATCATTGGCTGTGGTTCGGATTCCACGTAAAACTGTAGGTCGCGTCTTCATTAGCCTTAAAGTGCAAAACCGCAGGACGTTAAAAAAAAAATAAAAAATATAGAGCAGTCGCGGGACTGCCGATAGAAGTGTAAACTGTATTGAATATAAATTGTTGGTCATATTGGTTTAATCTGAAATTTGAGTATTTTAATACAACCAATTAAACTATTTTAACACAACTTACAAGATGAGGAAGCAAAATGTCCATTTCAGAGGCATTATCAAGTAAACTATTTTAACACAAATTACAACAAAATGAGGAACACAATGTCCATTTCATCGGTGCGTGTATTGACTAAATTAACCCATACAGCCTTAAACTACACGCACCTAAAATATAATGGATAAGGTACGGCTCGCGAGATTTCATTTAAATACCCACGCAAAAAGTGCCGAACGGGCCTTAAGAAGTGTTCACTTCAAAAAGTCTCGTCTGACAGCACACAAGTGTTAATAGAGTTGAGGACGCTACACAAACTGGTGGTTTTAAGGTGTTTGCGGCTTTATCAATAAGGTGAATGGTTTTAACTACAATAGGAGTGGCCTTTTTTTGCATTTAATTTAATAATTTTTACCTGAATATAGTTTAAACGTCATGTGCTGAGCCAACTGATTTTACTTTATCTTGTTCCTTAGTGATAGGGTATTATTATAATTCTATAGCCACCATGGTATTTATTTCACTTTTTATTTGGCTGTTAGATTCGTTTTCTTGTGTGCGTTCGTTATTTTCCTGTGAATTATTATTAACCCTTAATTAATTAAATAGTCTGAAAGACCGCCAGGTAATTTGTTTGTTCTTTATCTCCCTTACTACACAACCTGCGGTGTCAAGCCTCAGGCTACCTTCATACCTAGATGCAGTTAGTCAGTGCTGAAGTTGAAGTGCCAAGGTCATCGCCAGTCGTGAGTTATTAGTGGGTTGCGGTACATCAGGCCTCCTGTATTACTGTAGTTACGTAATATATCTCGCAGTTTGATAGAATGTTTGTGTTGTTTACGAAATTATTTTTGCTGTCACTCAGACGAACTGTATTATTTGTATAACTTTTTTAAATCATTTTGTGTTTGTAACGTGAAGTAAATATATTATTAATGAACGAAGAAGCTGGTCCGTCTGGAAATAAAAGGAGGAATTTTTAATTCGTCGCATATATGGAATTAATTGAGAAAAACTGTTAGTTTTCCTGCGAACTTTACATCTTCATTTTCCCACAAAAAAAAGGCTGGTAAACTGCCAAGAAATGTGGATTGAGAAAGGGGGGAACTTTCCTGAGAACTTTAACGAACTTTAAAGATCATTTAGCGGTATCCACACTACACAATTTCTAGCTTTTAGAAATGTTAAAGTTGACCATGCACCACATATACATACCGATACCTTCCTACACTCTGATACCAATAAATCAGGTCTTTAAAATATAATAGTACTTCAAAATAAGTCATTAATAATTAATAAAACAATACCGCCACAAATATGCGAAGTTCGTCTATTTCATTTAGACCAGATGTCACACATTTGCGGCATCAGTCTGTGGATGGAAACAGGCCGTCGCATATATGCGACGCTATTCTATGCGTACGAGAAACTTTTACAATGGTGGTAGCGAACGTGTTAAGAATTTTCTATACACTTTTGTATTTAGTAATGTTTCATATAAAAGTTTGTTAGGTTTCAACACATTTTATAACAAAACAATTTTATTTTTATGTTCGTTATTTTTTCTACCTCGAGTCTAGCTTAGATGTGTCAATAATGTGTTTTTCATTTTTTCATTTCAGTAAGTTTAAAATAAAAAAATAAGGTATTGTATGGCGTTGCAAAAGTTTCACTATCTACATTTAATATTGTGAGCTGTGAAAAATAACTATGATTATAAAATGTTTTTTTTTCTTCAAAATTTCAAAAAAATATTTTAGTAAAAATTAAAACTAGTTTTAGAAACTTACTCCTCTATACAAGTAAAATTAAATAAATATTTTAGTACTTTTCCTTTAAATATATATATTTTCTTAATAAAATACTATTAACAATAAGCTGTAAATTGAATGTAAAACGATACATGTACAATTTAAAAAAGTTTTATATTTTTAAATTATTTATTTATTTAGCGGCCTGTCAGATCCCTTTGTATTAGTAATGTATCTCTGATCTCTTTAGCAACTAATTGTTTTTAAGTCGTAGTTAAATTTGTGACTTTCTGACCTTATTTTTCTGCAAATTTCTATTATCATCTAGACGACTCAAGTCGTAGCCTAGTCCTACAAAAGTGTTGTTTAAATTTGCCTTGCCATGTTTCCTGGTAATGATTATCACTAAACTATTTTTATGTTTGTCAAATATATGGTGTCTGTATCATTTCATTCAAAGTATGTGGTAATCTTAAAGCTTTAGTAATTACGTATTACAGAAAAATACAACCTAAACACAATTGGAAATAAAACACGTTTAAAAACACTTCGTCAAAGATGTAATATCACATTACTTTTATACTGCAGTTCTAAGACAACGAGCAAAGTATAACATAAACATATCATATACACACAACTATCGTTACAATATAATACGCAGTTTACATCATTAAAACCTTCTCTGTAACAACTACTGTCTGTTCCACTTCAGTGATTTAACCGATTGTAATCGCACAAAACATTTATGTACGAAACATGTAAGTTTGAAATTATTTTATACTCACATACAATACCTTATAAATAATCAAATTAAAATAACTTTGTTGTATATTTAACTTATTTAATCGCTACGCTATTGGACGCTGTGTTTATAGACGGATTTAATACTTACAAAGGTTAAAACAAATTTAAAATTCAATAAATTAGTTATATTTGTCACTTTGAGTGTTTTCATAAATGTTAACTACGTGCTTAGAACTTTGTATAAGGCATCGAGTCTTTTAAAAATAATATTTCTTTACAATGGTGGTAACCACTATTGCAATATGCATCAATAAATTTAATCTTACATTTGATTCTTAAAAACTAAATTAAATTTCACAGTTTTAATTAAATTCTAAATAACATTTTTTTATTAAAATGAAAACAATTTCCTCAGAAACATGAGAAAATGTATTGTTAAAAATTTTAATCATAATGAATATTTATATAGTTTTCTAAACGTCTTCTCAACAATAAAGCACATATACATAAACAACAGCTGCAAGGAAAGAGATACGTCAAAAATTTACAAACAGTTGGTCTTCAAATACATGAATTGTTTATTTAATTTCCTTAGTAACTAGAAGTGGTATGCATTTGCGTGTATTAGTTTGGTTTATACATTTTAATTGGAAAATTTGAATTTCAAAAGCTTCATCTCTAACTGAAGCAATTTTATTTGTTTTGAAGATGTATGCATTTCTAAGGGAGGAAATATTTTAGTTCATATAAATACAATATTTCTTTAAAATATAATTATTGTTGTTTATATTTTTTAAATAATATATTTATAATTAGTTACATGTTGTTCGTTTGTTGAGAAGATATAAATTTAAAAAAAAATATGTCGCAAGTTGTTAACTTAAACTATCTAAAATAACAAATGCTTATACGTTTTTAAAACTATTATTTTTACTATTTAAAGAACAAATTTAAATAGCTGTTACGGAAGATTTTTTGCATATTTATTTCAAGTATCTATGGCTTGAATAAGCAGTAATATTATTCGCTTTAGGTCAATTAGTTTGAAAATTATAACAGCCAACAAATTTAAAAAATATGTTTTAGTTGAATTGTTTTTTAAACTAATTAACTGAATGACAAAAAAGAATTTGTATTAATTAATTTAATGAACCTTTAAGAAAGTAGGCTGATTTAAACATTTTGAAAATTAGTTTTGATCTTGCATAAGGCCTACCGGCAAACCTTTCTTTACTAAGTTTTTGGCTTCGTTTACTTAAATGATTTTAAAATGTATTAAAACGTTAAAATCGTAAAAACGAAACATAATGTGAAAAATGTATTGTGTGAGTTTATATATATATAAAATAGTTCATTATTCCCGTTTGTTTAAACTAAAGTATAGATTAATGTTTTTTTTGTTCGCAACTGTGTGATCGGATCGAGTGGACTTTGAAATCTATTGGGGTTTACATGAGTTGAGCGGTCAAAATACTTGCTTTCGGTTGTTGGATTTGTTTGGCTAACGAACTGGTCCGAGCAACGTAGTCAAATAATGTGTTTACCAAATTTGGACCAAATCGGACAATACATACGGTCGTTAGAGTGCGAACAAGTATATACATATGTTACTTCCACTCAAAAAACGTGCCTAAGGTTGTTGGATTTTTTTGAATAACGAACT
>JAGFPH010000428.1:92223-114161 GCA_018207615.1 Philaenus spumarius | reverse complement strand
AACATTATTGGTGTGGTAGTAATCTTAAGTACTTCCAAACTCTAACCGTGTACTATTTTTTCGGACGCAACAATACACAATACAATTTTGTCGTACTAAAAGAAAAATAATTTTCCTAACCTTTTCATACAAGGATCTTGGCCCGCGTGATGTTTGTTGACTGGTTACAATAATTTCTGTATTTTGAAATTGACTGTACAACCACCATGGTGAATCCATCACTGTATATGGTGAACTGTTTTATGATTCGGTCCTGATGTTACAACCTATACAAATATTTGCCGATTTTATTATTATGGTCGAGTTTCATATGTATACAGCCTGTATAAACAATCTCGAAAGCATAAATATTGCGTAGTTGAGCTTGACTTGTGAAAAGATATACTTGAAATACTAACCGAGTTATAGTTAGACTATTGTAGCTGGTGCATCACTGAAGATGGCGTTTGCGTTATTAAACGTATTAGTTGTGAGATTTTGTGTTTAAAGTTTATTCTATCAAATATTGCATAGGAACAATTTTTAATTCAACCATCTGTTTTGGTCTGCTATATAGGTAAGTTAAATTTGGATTATTCTACCACATATTAGTGCACAGCGCTGACTATGTGATATTACTATTTAAAGTTATTACATAACGCTTTTATAATCTAATATGATACCTTCATCTAATATTAACAGACTTCCTAAGATATTGCTTCAATTTTCCGATTTTACAAATAACCACTGGATTGCAACTTTATAGAATTTCCGTAAATAATCCGGCATTATTTTTTGCTGTTAGAACAAACTTACAACCTTACAAACAAACCTTAGAACAAGATTACAGATTCTTAAGAAAAAAGGCAAAGAGAATAAATTGTGATGGTTTGTAATAAAATAAACCAGTATTATTTAATACTTAGGAACAAAACATTTGTGAATATATATGAATATATTTATGAATATGAATATATTTATGAATGAATTATTTCCAATTCAAACTTATTTATTTATTCCGTAACAATTACAGATAGGCTGTATCATATTAAAAAGATAGAAGCAATTAAGGCAACCACGATATTGAATTAAACATATAAAAATAGAAAACTCAATTAATAAATTCCAAAATAAAATACTTAAAATTATAAAATATTTACTAAAATTAGACTTAAAGAATTAATTAATTTTAATTAACATTGCCTATATTTTTCACCAACCTTCATCGAAACTTATAACAATAAATACAGAAACATAGTTTTACCAAAAAAAAAAAAATCTTATACACAATGTAAGGTGATAAGAATGTATATTGCCACCTGTTTTGGAACTTGAAAACATTTTATGTTGCATATATGCTGTTTAGAGTAAAAAGAAAATAAACGTAGGCAATAGAATCTGTAAAAAATTAATACAAATTGTTATTTTTAAATTTTAATAATTTGACAGCTTATTAATTTCCCTACCACAACAACGGTTAATGTATTACTCGTGAGGTGAGTGATAAAACTGTATTGGGGATGCGCAGTGACAAAGAGAAGGTTTGCGCATCCGCGGGACTGCTGCTAGGGGAACCTTAGTTGGTGTATGTCTCCCCTCTTCTACCTCCCCTCCTACGTGCATCGAGAGTTTCATCACCTAACCTCTCGGCCTGTAACTAGCGGTTAAATCAGTAATATAACTGTATGTTTATAAACAAATTATACAAATTATGCACCAATGTTTGCCGTGATAATTTGAAAACTAAATTAATAATAATAAATAACAAACTAGCTTTAAGGAAACACAGCACAAACCTACTATCAGCCCCCAAAAGCTGATTCCCCATTGTAAAACATATTAATAATATAATTACATTCTAAAAAAAATCAGACTCTTAGTCTCCTCCATAGATGTCTAAGTGGAAGAGTATAGAGAGTTTTAAACGATGGAAAATAATGACAGCTTTCGATCACAGAATGTTTTCCTTAAAACCCCATTTCGATTAATAATAACTGACTTTAGTGTATTTTGATACTCCTCTAAAGCAAATTAAGCCATATAGGAAATTTATTACTCTCTATAATATTGCTATTATTTTTAACTTCAGAATTAGTATTAGGGTTGTTGCTTATTTGACAGTTCCTACAAATATTCTAGAAGTACATTTATCGTAATTTTTTTCTAAAACGATTATTAATAATTATTCATCAAAATAAAATAAGTACTTTACAGTTTTTACTAGTAACGTATACATCAAATGTATTTTAGCAAATAAATATCCGAAAAACAGATTTTATTATGAATCATAATTAATTGTTTTATATTTACATTACTGACTGTATTTACATTCAATTATATTATTTATACGTATAATAATATCCTCGAAGAAGAGTTAAATTCGTCTTTAAAAATACAATTATAAAGCGATGCGGAAACATACTGCTTGTGCTTTTAATGAAACTGAAGCTTTTGTGGGTCATTCAAGAGCTGAATAAACATCTAGCTTGTAATTTCAGTAAAATTCCCCACTTAACTAAATTGATATCTCCATTTCAAACTCTATTTCTATCCCAGTGCTCAATTTTGTCTGAAAAAATTCTATCTCATGATGTTTACAGAATCTTTCAAACCTAAAAGATATTATCAAATACAGTCTTGATTTATATTACATCTTCTCATTCTTCATGATAACATGATAACATGTTGTAGCTAACTTTATAACAATTAATTACTGTATACTCTTCTTTGTTTTTGTTACTATGTGTACATAAAATGTATGTATTCCATTTTGATTCAAAGTACTGTACGTATAGAAATACATTTATTTTATACATTTGATATAAAACATTAACTAAATTTAGAATTGTTTTACATACTGACCCTCTATGTTTTTGGCCTGCTTAGGGGGGTAAGGCAGTTAACAATTTCAAACATAAAGGTAGACCTTGTAATACACCATTGAAAATCTTTTTAAAAGAGAAACACAATGAAGCAAACTATAGCTTTATATCCCTTACTTCGTGTCAAAGTAATGGACAATCATAGTTCTGTAAAATAACCCGAATATTAACAAATTAATAACCTGCTTTTATGCTATGATAACAATATCATTTTCCAGAACTTTGATTGTCCATTCCTTTGAAACGAAGCAAGATGCTAAGCTCTAGTTTGCGCCATGTTTATCTTTTAATAAGCTTTTCAATGGTGTATTATATGAACTACATTTATATTTAAAATTGTTTATCCCTTACCCCCTTAATCACCCCAAAATCATAAAGGTTCATATACGTCAAAAAAGTTATCCTGTTATTGCAACACAAGATATATACAAAGTTTTGTTTACTTATTTTCAATAACAAAAATAATAAAGAAGGGTAAAGGGACGTTTGTGTAGGTATAAAAAACAAAATATTAAAGTAAAAATTATTATTTTTGTATAAAATGGACTTACTAATGAATAGAAGACGAAAATTATTTAGTGTACATTTGATTTTAGGATTTTCAATAATTATTTCTTGCTGCACGTGAAACGCATTATATTCTTCCTTTTCAATTTAATTTACATTTACCTTTTGTAAAAATCGTATTTTTTTATTTTAACGACGTAGTAAATTGTTTAAGGAAAATCTCTCTGTTGTAAATAGTTCATTTAGAAACAAAGGGAAGCTATTAAAATGCGAAATCTTGAATAACGCCATTACCAAAGGGCATTATAAATAAATTACCCTGCCTTTGTTAATGTGCTTCTTTATTTTCTTACTTGATTTGCCAAATTAAATATGTACAATTAAAAGTTATTTTATTATACATTTAATGGTTATGTAAATGTCTACTGGATAACTGGCAGTAAAGCCATTGGAATCAATTTCTAAATATAAAAATAAGTTTTATATAATACCTAATAAATTTTAAACAACTTGAGTTCTTTGCATTTTTAAATGTAGGTACTAAGGTTCATTTGAATATTCCTGTGTGTTCAGTTTACTTTGTAATGGTAAACTATATTTCTGACTCTCGGAAGATTTGTTGATGCACCGATATAACATTTCATTTGTTGGGAAAAGATAACAATCTGCATTCACAGTTCAAATAGTACTCAATTAAAAATACTAAATTATATCGAGTTTCTTTTTGTGTATTTCAGAAAGTGTTATAAGCTACATGGCACCTAAAGGCGATACCGAGTTTGAAGATCTAAGCTATGACGGTGTGTTGGATGGTAAAATAATGAGAAGCGGTCTTGGTCAGCTAGTAGATGGTTTGTTCGGATCAGAAGATTTCTTACAAGAACAAGAATCAGGTATGTTATTTCAAGAGGCTCTGATTTATATAAGCTTTCGACGAACACACATTTCTGTATTGGAATGGCTGAAAACAAAGCTTATCTCTTTCGTCCAGATTTTATCTTCCAAAACAAATTATTGCCAATATTTTAATCTAACTGATTTGGTTTTACTTATGTTTATTATTCTATTTACTTGCTTTCATTGCTAATAAGTCAAACTGGCTGAAGAAGGTAAAGATGTTTAGGTAAAAAAGACAAATAAATTAATTAAACCAATCTACAGCTTAGAAATTACACCATATTATACCTTTCTTTAACCTTTTTTTAGTAGTGACCATAAGGGAGTTTGTAAAAATTTTTAAGTTTTAATCATATTTGTGAAGGTTACAAAATTACCGAACTACCAATAGTAGGAACAACACTTTTTTTACATGGATAATATAATTTTGTTTATAAAAAAATATCAGAATACACAATATTTGGTCCTAAATTGTTCTTGGGTGTTGTAAACAAGATGCTTTAATTTTCTGGAAATATCTTAGTTTATCTAAGACCTACAGCAAAAATGATAACTTCACAGAAAGTAAAATGCATTCTAATTTTACAAACACATATAAATTAGACTTTTTCTTAAAAAACCCCATTAAACCAATTTTATGAAGCAATACAAATATGCACACTATTTATATTCACTCTTTGGTCCAAGTTTTAAAATCTATTGTGTAACATGTCATGATTCGTTTTTAACTTGTAACAAAAATTCTTTAGCATTAAAACAACAAAAAATGTAAACTTTTTAACTATTTATATTGATAAATAAATAGTGTTCAATATGTTTACAGTGTTTCACAGTGTGATCTAATGTGAACGTTTTCAAACTATACATATATATATACATATATATATAAGACGTCAGTGTACTTACATTTAAGAGAGAGTGTATAAGTGTGGTGGAGCATAGAACGTGTTTGGAATACATATTGATGTTTTTCCCTCTTCCCTAGGGAAAATATCAAACTAGTGCCACGTGTAATTTTTGTAAAATATCCAATCCAAGGGGAATTCCCTTTGCGAGTTGCTTTGTGGCCCTCTTATGATTGTATGAATCTTACAGGTAGCAGGTGGGTCGGTTGGTTGAACGAATCCCATCAAGGCGAATCACTGGAGATTATTTTTGAGTTCGATGCGGTCAGGGAATTCACAGCCATGTATCTACATACAAACAATATGGCAACGAGAGATGTAAGGGTAAGTACATCTAAATTTAAATATAGTATTTATTTTTTAAGTTTGTTTTATTCATAGGTTGCTATTATTAGTTGAGGTAAATTCGACTTAAGTGTTTCAGTACAAATTCGAAATAACCTAAATTGTATACACTTAACTTTATAGTGCAATTATGATCTGTACTAAATTTATGCTATGATTTTAAGGTAATTCTGTATTTGAGACATTAGATGAATAATTTAATAAATGTATTACGGGATTGTTTGAAATAACGTATGAGTGTCTGAAGAATTAGTCATCATCTTTAAAATATTCATCATGATTTCAATTAGAACCAAACGTAGTTTGTATCAAATTTAGTGAGTATAAAATTTATTGGGCTACAAAATATGTAATTTGTAATATCTTAATCCCAAGCAAGGTTAAAATATGTGCCTAAAATTCATTTTCTAATTAACTTCTATAATGTTGATTTTTTCCCATTAACTTTTATCAACAGCTTCTCTGAAAGTAATATCATAAATAAACTAATAGTTTGAACTAAAAGTTCATTGAAGATAATGAATGTCCGTTTACGTGTTGATCAATAAACGAATGTGTGTGAACATTTGTGTTTCAAGATATTATTTGTAAAAAGAAATCAATTTACTAAAGAAATGTATTTTAAAGGGACTTACTTTACTAAACAGAATTCTTTTACAATTATTATAAATCAATTGTTAAAAAGGTACGGAAGTATAATATTAATTTTACTACGTAGAAAAAAGAACTTTATATTAATTACCGTATGTTTTATTGAGCATTTGTATTTTGGTTTAGATTAGATGAGATTAGATTCGTTTGTTGCAAAAAAAAAAACATATTTCTAAGAGAAACAGGTGAACTGTCAATGTTAAAATACAAAATTTGTTGTTTACATTAACATTATTACTCTTATCCTAGATTTCATAATTTCAAAGTGGGCATATACAATGTTCACTTACATTCTTTTCTGCTTCATTACATTTTAAACTGTACTTCATTTAGGGATTTGGCAATATATTGTGTGATTTTAGACCAAAGTGTCATTCAAACGATGTGATGGAAATCTGTAATTTTCTTTGTTTCTGGTTCTATAACCGTGTTTAAAATCAATTTGATCCAATATTTTTCTATGTGTGCGGTCCCAGACTAAAACTTCATATATAAAGTCCAGATAAGGTAAATATTTTTAAATCTGGAGTAAAACAACTTTTTCTGTACCCATTGTATCAACATGGATTCTATATATAGGCCTACATGACAGAACATCTTACAAATCACTACGGAAGCAAATTTTATTTAAATAGAGAAATCATATTTTATTTATATAAGTTTGCCCTTAAGATAATCCAGATGAGTTTTAAAATTTAGACACTTATATATTATGATATTTTACACTTTTTGGAATATTTTCATTATTTGCAAAATTATATTTTAAATTGAATTCAATTATTTCAGTTTATTAAGATTTAGCAAAAACTGTTTTCACAAAACGACAATTTAATTTCGTTTAAAAACCGAATTACTGCACTTGACAATTTTTTAAAGCAATTTTCTTGAATCACTTAATTTGTGTCATCTGAAAATAATACAAATTTCAAATTAGTATAGTAAGAAATGTAATTAATATAAATTAGGAATAATGAAGGGCCTAGTTTGGAACCCTGCGGAACTAATATCATACTATGATATTGAATTCCAATCATACATGATTATATTATTTCTCCTATAAATAACTGTCCTATGTACACGGTTCTGCAAATATGACTTAATTAACAACAAACATCTACCATTAATTCCATATCCCTGCAATTTTCCCAACAGAATGGAATGGTCAACACAATCAAACACCTTGGATAGATCACAGAAAACACCAGCTGTACTCTGTGACTCATCAAAGGCCGTTGCAACTTTATTTACAAAGTGAATAAGGGCATGCTCAGTACTCAATTCACTTCAAGCCCAAACTGTTTGGGGTATATTAGTTTTTATCTTTTATATAATTGTAGAGCCTAGAATTTAAAACGTTTTCAAAAACCTTTGAGAAATTTGGTCAAACTGATATATGGCGGTAACTATTGATGTTTTAACACCTTTCTTGAAAACAGGACTAAACATTTCCAGAAGATGACTTTTGTGGCATTTGTTATTTAATTAGAACGAGTTGTTTTAACAAGTACATTAACAACAAAGCGTTTATAACAAACTAGCTGGCCCGATCCGGCTTTGCACGGATAGACAAATTAAATTTAAATGTATATTAACAACATAAAAAATATCAATAATTAATATATTACACTATGTATTTCTTATAAGGATTTTTATTAACTTTGCCCCCCCCCCCCCCAACTCCACCTAAAATTTATATTTTTTACCCTTTCTTAGCGAACACCTAGGGCCCTAGAGGAAGTTACATATCAAATTTAATTTCAATCCGTTCGGTGGTTTTTGAGATTTCGTGATGAGTGAGTGGTATTTGGTATCCATATATATATATGGAAAAATAAAACATTTGTTATACATTTGTTGCTGTAGTTATATCAGATTACATATATTTACATATATTCATTGTGTCGTTGCTTTTATGAAATCACAGTCGATGATGACCACTCAGATTGTTCGCCTTTAAAAATATACACAATTATTTAATTTAATTGGTTCAGTTATGTTTAAGGAACGTATTTTTCTAAATTGGATTTAAAAATTTAATTTTCAACCATATATATTTTTTAAATAAACTGTCGAACAATAAATTGAATTGCATTTTATTTATTTCTAAACACTGTAGTTTTTATAATGTAAGCATAGGTACATTTATTTCAGGAACCAAAAGAGATAGCATTACACTTAAACAACAATGTTTTAGAGTATACCTTTTTCTACAATTTAACACAATTATTTCTCAAAATAACTTATGGTAAAATTATTGTAAAAAATGTTTTCACAAACGTCAAAAAAATTCCAAATTCAAGTCATAAAAAAGTCATAAAATTCTTTTGCAAACTAAAGTTTTGTTAAACCCTCATGTTAAAATGTGCATGTTATTATTCCAAACATCCCTAAAAAAAAAAAAAAAAATGAAATATGTGTTATTGTTTCCGAGGAAAATGTTCCTTTGTAGAAAAAAACAAGAATTTCGGGAAACGCAGTTTAAACTTTAATACTTTATTTTGAAATCAGTTCGTTATACCTTAATACTGTTTGTTGCATTGAAGTACAAAAAAGCCTAAACAAATTTTCTATCAACATATATACAAGAAATTTTATTTAAATTAAATCTAAAGACCTGTGCAATATAATAAGCTTCAACAAAATTTGTTTTTGCCCTTGGGGTCATCCGACTCCCCTGAAGAGAATGTAGCTAGTGAATTAGTTTTCATTTTTTAATTGAAATGATATTGTTTTCTATAACTCTTAGTATCTTCACTGTCATAAATACCTTAGAATAATTGGCATAAAAATTTAAACATCAACCTATCTAACACCGAAAATTTCTACAACACCAAATATTATTATCTGCCTAGTACCAATAAAATTCATCGAGTCACTCATGAATTCATCCATTCATTATAATGAGTTCCTAACGACTACACAAAGCATTAATAGGTGCCGATTTGACAATGGTATATAGCATAGGTATTAAGTTGTAATTCTTATACAAAGAACCATTTATAGCTACACGAATCTCAAGAGGGCAGAGTGAGGTGGATTAATAATGTTAATAAGGATATAAAATTAATGGGAAATAGGAACTGGTTAAAGTCAGTCAAAACCAGGCTGTGGAACCAAAGAAAAATTAAAGCAAAAAGTAGTTTAAAAGAGCAAACCATGTTGAACCCGTATTTTGCTTAATAAATGACAATATAACTTTCCCAAAATTTAAAAAAAAGGATCCTGTCACAAAAAAACTCTAGACCGGTTACGGAATACACTCTTTGCAATGCCTAAAAGCTGCGGTAATATAAGAAAGAAAAGCAAAGTAGTAGATGACAGCAAATTTTCTAATGCACTAGCATTATTTTCAAATGTGTTTTGCTAATCGTTGACAAATAATTCCACATCTACTCTACAAGATTATAGTTATAAGACGATAAGTTTGTTTAATTTACATAGCTTGTATAAATACAAGTATTTTGTTTTTGGACCTTGCATGAATAACACATTACCATTACAATCATTTTAATTTGCACATTTCAAATAATGCATATGAAACATGTTTGAAAATGGTTTTATTGTTCAATCAACACACAGTGTTTATAAAATATTGAATAAACGTCAATATTGCGGAAAACAGGCGTGTTATTGAAAAAAATGTATTTATATGACATGTATAGAGGGCGAGATTTCAGTTTCCACAACACTGGACGAGAATCCCTTGAGCCTATTCAGATCAGATTTATCTAAATAAATATTCAAGCTCAGTAATCGATTCCTGAATGGATCGACTTTATCACCGCTTGAGGGTTGGAGATGGGTGAATGAAAATCCTACGAATGACCACAAGGGAGACTAAGATATGAACAAACGTCCATCATAAATGATGGATTCCGGAACTTTTCGGACATCATTAAGCCTTTCTGTTTCTCACTTCTCATGCATAAAACACAATTTTCGTTTACTTCGTCTTTCAGAAACGAGGGTGACAGGTACTTTAATATTATTATTTGTGCAAAATATTATGTATGTTTGTTTTTCATTATTATTTATATGTTTGAAAATTATGTTTGGATTTAAACTCAAAACAAAAACTCCGATCAATTCATAAATGTCGGGTTTCCACTAAGAATTCTTTCGGAAAATACCTATTGTTTCGAAATTTGAACAGTAATTAGATTACAGCTCGAGGAACAAAAGTGACGTAGTGCTGATGCGGCTATTTACCCTAGGGGTGGATATCACCCCTTCTTGAGGGCGGAATTTATTATTTTCAAAATAACTACAGGATTCGATTGAGTAATGAGTTAAAAGCAAAATTATTCCTGTAAAGTTATTTAAGACAATACTTTTTGAGTTAATTATGATTGATCATTCGGGGTTTTATTAAAAAAATCTGGTTTTTTAACGAATAAATCGAAAACATTTCGTTTAAAAAAATAAATTGTAATAGAGAAAAATAAAGCTTAAAAAAATCAAGAAGAGTTTGTTTTAGAATTTCTGTAGGTGTAATAGTAACAGAGTTATAGCTGGTTAAAGTTGACTTCTTGTCCGTATAAAACTGAAGTCGAAAAATTCAAAGTTTAATAACGGGAAAACTAGTTTTTATTAAAATCGTAACATTTATAATTAAACGAAACGTAAATTTACGTTGTGTTTTCCTCTTTAGTTTTATGGTTAGTTGTTTCCCTTTTAAACTAATTTAAAATATTTAGCATAAAGGCTGAAAGGGGAGGATAAACGTCATTCAAACTCTCTAGCCGTAGTGCCTGGACTAAATATCCACTCCCTTCGTTTTACTCATCGTATTATGTTTATACTCAAGTTTTCCTCCTAATACGCTTTATTTATAATGCAAACATCATAATGAATGGGATTAGAGACAGCTCGGTAAAATGAGCTTTCCATTCAGTCAAAAATCAAACTTTTATGAAAAGTAAAAGGAACAAGTAATTCAAGGCAACGGATTAGAAGAGCTTTTCCTCCATCAGACCTGCTCTCCCTCGGCTTTGCTATTTATTATTTAATCTGGCTTTACAAAAGAAACGTTCATGTAATATAGAAAACGTTGTACGAGCTAAAACTTTCCTTTCGAACCGATTCAAAACTTGCTTTTACTTTAGTCTCTACTTTTTGTTTGTTTTACAATGCTGGTTGTTTGTTCTCTTCAGGTGTTTTCTTCGGCTCTCGTCTATTTGAGTTTGGACGGAGAACGTTACCAAGCCACTCCCGTCAAGTTTTACCCTCAAATCGATCGACC
The DNA here is from genome assembly GCA_018207615.1 of Philaenus spumarius. Taxonomy (NCBI): domain Eukaryota; kingdom Metazoa; phylum Arthropoda; class Insecta; order Hemiptera; family Aphrophoridae; genus Philaenus; species Philaenus spumarius. The sequence goes on along the minus strand of JAGFPH010000428.1, from coordinate 102,753 downwards.
TCGAGATCCAACCGCCAACGTTACAATACCTCTTCACAACAGAGTTGGCAGATTTCTCAAAGTCCAACTTTCCTTTTCCTCAAGATGGATCTTGCTGAGTGAAGTTTCATTTGATTCGGGTAAGTCAAATTTTACCCTAGTTTCGAAATTAACAAGCTTACCTTAATTATGAAATAAATTAACGAGCTTAGATAAGAAATTATTTACCCTTTTGAAGCTTATATTTATGTTTGTGTTATTGAGTGTAATAAACCAAAGAATAAAATTTAAAACAATGTAGTAAATTTTGTGTGTTTTTCGTAAGTCATTTTCTGGTTTTAATTGAAAAATATATAGCTATTTTTTGTTTATATCAATTTTCAATGTGTTAAAATTAAAGGTACTGTAATAGGTATAATTGCAGCTGGTTTCATTGCAATTGTTTAATATTATTGTAATTTATTACTTGGAAATTGGCCATTAGTGGTGCGTTAAAATCAAAACAAGACGTTTCGGAAGTATGAATCAACTCCCGTTATCAAGTTACTAAATACTAAGAAAACATAAACCTAAAGATGTAGGCCTATGCTAGAAAACAAGGTACAAACTAAAATAATCCACTAACCTTAAAAATGTAAATGGTACATGTCAGACACCAGCTGTTGACACACTGGGGTCAGTACAACAACGGGGCGGGCTCCGAGGTAGTGGTAAGTAGCTAGGAAAGTGGTCTATTTTTTATTCTGTAGTTTCCTGGCACACGACCGAGTTAACGTTTAAGGTTTGTAATATGTGTTAAGGTTAGTGGTATATTTGAGGTTTTACATTGTTTTCTTTAACATCTAGATCTCTAGGTTTATTTCCCTATTCAATGAATACAGAACATATAACAAACGCAAAGACCATTTTAAAGATTCAGCCTAATGTTAGTTGAGTCGTTCAAGCTTAGTGCGGCAACCGCTAGGTAGCGAGAGCGCTACTGTCGTAGGTACGCTGACTCGCTCAAACCTAGCGCGGAGGATTGATGAGTCACAGACGGGTGGACATTTTCAGCCAGCGCTGCCTAACGGCTGCCGCGCTAAGCTCGATTTGGCGGCAACCAATCTGGCTGACTATTCTCCATAAGCGTTGCGCTTCTTATAAGTACTGTTATAAGTATTGCCTTAGTTTATAGTCGAATTGATTCATATTCAAGAAACGTCATGTATTGAGTTTAGCATGTCTGAATAAAAAATAATAATGCAATTGAACATCCATTATTAATAAATGATAACTTCGAATGGAAAACAATAGTATGATCAGCTCTTAATGGCAATTTTCATCAGATAAATTTCACACGTTCATATATGCAGTAATTACGACAGTTGTGATTAAAATGTTTGTTCATAAAGACATATAAAAGAAAGATTAATAAAGTAAAAAGCAAAGGGAACAAAACAAAATAATAATATGCTGCATTATTGGAACTTGAACTAGTACAATGGTGTGTAATATCCGAAACGCATAATGTCAAAGCAAACTAAGATTGTTTGTATTAACCATGTTGTAGTCCAAACATGGAATCGAGAGATAAAAATAATGATTTTGAATTGTATGAATATTTGGAAGACAATTTATGAAGAGAAATACTTGCAAAGAAATTTATAGTTTAAGTCATGTATACTTATACATGACTTATAGTACTGTCACTACGTTAAAAATAAGTACACAAAATAAAATAATATATTTATATAAAATATTACAACACTGTTGTGTTTCCATCATATAAAAATTAAATAGTTAAAGGCTCCTATCCTGTAAACAAGTGCATTGTTTATTTAACTAAACATCATTACTTACTGTTATTTACTTGATAGCTTGATACTTGTCATGGTTATTTACTTGATAGCATAACCATAGCTAATTTTATACTTAGAATAAAACTTTTTTAACAATACAAATTTGCCTACAAAGAATCCATTTATTATTCAAGAAACGAATTTAGCCTTTTTTATCAAATGCTAATTTTTTCTTTAAACTACCAAACCAAAACCGTGTTAATTCCGTTGATATTGTAAAGCCATTACGATTTACGCTCCACTAAACTTTATCTAATTGGAATGCTAGGACTTTGTACGAATTTACGACTAAGGAAACGATAAGAACTCACGATATCTGAAATACAAAGAGCAGTTCTGAATACCAACTGTGCATTATTTGTTGGTTAACTAACCTTTGTGTAAGTTGGTGTTAGTAAATATTTTAAAATGTTTACGTTATGAACATAACTTAATCAAATGTCACCCGAAATTCGCAAAATGTATTTTTAAATAATTTAAGTGCAACTAATAAAGTTAACTAGAGGGGTTTAGTTAAGCTGAACATATCGCAATCAGTTACTTTGAATAAATGCGATATTTTAACGTTTAATTCATTTACTTTTTCAAATATGACATCACCACTTTCGCTTTGATGTGCACAGTTTAAATCCAATAGAAGTAAAATATTTTCAAAAGATTTATATAATAAGTGTTTTTATTTTTTTCATTATTTTTTTCATAAATAAACTATAACACGTTAATTTCTGAACACGTCATGCTTAAGACATTATAAAAATGCATAAGAATAATCAAACAAAAAATGAATTCCAACAAGTTTCGTAAATGTAATAGTAGTAGATATTTAGTAGCTTTTGGCTTTATTTTAATATTATACTTTAACAGCATCTGTGATATAAAACCTATGTGTTTTATTAGATAAAGACAAATAAATTATTAGAATTTAAGATAAACCTTTTACATCCAACTTCATTTGTGAGTTTTAGTCATATGATATATGGCAAGTTGTTCAAACTTTAATGTCTTCTAGTTGTATAGATAATTATATTTATAGTTACAATGTAGATGATGGAGAAATATTGTTTCTCAATTATAATTAGAAGACCGCTTTTACACTATAAAACCTTCTGCCGATAACCTTATACTAACACCTTTTGATTAAATACATTACATTTCAAAGGAGTTGTTCAACCAACACCTTAAACTACAAAAATACACTACGAATATTTCTGTATAACTGGATGATCCAATTGTATGCTTCTGCAGCTATAGTTTACTTTTATTCTATTGGTCGTCTTCTTGTAAAAAAGAAGCAAATAGATTTAAATACGTGAAATTAAATATATTGATCAAAACCTACTGAAAGAATGACATTCACCTGAAATGCTAAGGGTTTACAAATTATTTGATAAAGGATGATGATAGTTTTACATTATATTATCATAAAATCATTAGGTTTAAAAAAATAACGGACTACAGAACTCAAGTGTTAAAGATAATTTAATGGTAGTTTTCGAGTTTATAGGAATAACTAAAGCTTCAATACGCCAATACACCAGTATAGGTACAATATTGTACCAGTATTTATTTATGTTTTGTATTTTTACATTTTGGACTTTAATAAAATGTTAATCCAATCTGTTACGATTAATAGAAGTTGTTTAATGGAAAAGTTGTATACGAATTTATCATACACAGTTAAATATTTTATAAACCCGCTTGAATAACAGATCTTTAATAAACACAATTCATATTGGCTTTTCAGACTAAAATAAAACAGCGACATTTTTCCATTATAGGATGACGGAAAATAACACAATTTAAGAATGCGTAGTTATTGCACTCAGAATGAAGAAATAACTAGAGAGGTCGTCACCTTGAGAACGATTTAATTGGCACTCAGTTAAGAGAGCAGTCGCGAGGCACCTTGTCTGTATTTTCAAACATGTTTCTAAAACAAGTCAAACATTTAGATTGATGTTTTCTTATAAACGAAGTAGGAACTCTAACAGGACACAATTTAATTTGAACTATACAATTTGTGGCATACGCAGATTCTTCTTTGATGGTCAGATGTTCAATGGCAAAATATTCTTAGAATCAATCAATCTCATTTAAACTGTATTGATCAATTAAACATCGGGATCTTTCTAGGGCGTTTTATCACTCTTTCAATGCCTGTCTACTTCGGTACGAACCTTTAAGGCCGGTTTACACGCTCAAGCCATTTGGGCAATATGGCTTGCACAATATGCACAAGCCAGTTTGCACAAGTAAATCGTTGCGTGTGAACGCTGGCTTGAAGTTTGGGCAAGCCAAAAACTATGACTTGATTAAAATCTGTCCTTACTGAAAATCGGCTTGAGGTTGGTGGATTGGCAAGAGCGTGTGAACGATGCTCAAGTCTAAGTTACGATCTCAGACATGCTCATTGAATTATAACCTACCACCACTTGTTATTTACACTGATCTGTTATTTACGATCCGTATTCCAGTGTGTGTTGGTTATATTCATTGTGTGTTGTTTGTGTTTTTATTTTGTGTTGGTTCATAAATCAAAATAACAAGCGAAAACGAGTTTCTGTGTGAATTTATTGAAGTTTACAAGTCGTTCCCTTGTTTGTGGAAAGTGAAGCGTAGGGAGTACAGTGGCCGCGACGCTAAAGCTTATGCGTATGACGCTTTATTAGAAAAAATGCTGTCCTTGGACCAACAAGCCAACAGGGAGACTGTTGTTAAAAAAATCAACTCACTACGTACTGCCTACCGAAAACAGTTGAAGAAAATAGTACAATCCGAGAAATCAGGTGCCGGAAAAGAGGATATTTATGTACCTCACTTATGCGACTTTGAACTCTTGAATTTTATAAATTACCTGGAAGTTCCCAGGCGTACTAAAACAAACATTGATGAAGTGCAGGTAAATGAAAATTTATTTACAGTGAAATTTAAAGGGACCGGGAAAGGCAAAATGGCAAAAATTACCTTTTTTGTTTTTTTTGCTTAGGCTATAATATAGAGGAGAACTTTTTGAACCTTTTAATATTTAATATGTTGTATTTTACTATAAAAAACTAAGTGGTAGAATACTAAATTGACAATAAAACTTGTATTGAATATTTCACCCACTACAAATCATCAAATCTCAATGAAACGAAAACCATTGGAATGAAGCATTTCCCACGGTCTGTTATACGGCAGCCGTTGAAAGAAATATTAGTTTTCGTACACATGTTCTATTTTGAACAATACAAACTGATTGATAACAATTTAAACACAACTGATACAATTTTTGCGGTTCCTCACTTCACAAACTGGCTTGTGCGTGAAAACCGGTCTTTAGGCAACAAGGGTTCTTGTAACATCATTACGTACATTATTTTTTCAGTTTTTCTGTCCCACTTTTGGAGATTTTAACAACAGTTACCATCCCTTCCCTCGCCCCGTCAAAGAAAGCAAACACACTCAAGAACTTTCTTAAAACTTGTATAGATAATTGTGTTTCTTACAATAACGATGTTTCACTACACCAAGATGATATCAATTAAAAGAGTTTATACGTTTCTATACATCATAATTATAAATAACTACTTGAACCAACCAGCAATAGATAAGTACTTGAACTTTGTAACCATATTTACTTCAACACAATAGCAATAGCTTATCTCTCTCAACGTCCTCGTAATGATACTCTCCTATATTTCCAAAGAGTTATCATCTTTGTTAGAATATATTCCTTTATACGAATATATAACTACCGTAATATAAGTAATATGAATAGAAAGGAAGAACTTTTAAAGTATCCTAATATGTTCGGGTCCATACATTTTATAAATATCTCTTGTGCTAACTTGACGAACATTTTAGGCTAAGATGGCATGTGTAAGACGTTTAAATAATACAACATGATTTCATTTACTACTAATTTAAACATTGAAAAAATGTAATAAGAGATGAAAGATAAAACAACTAATATATATTTAAAAATTACAAAAATGGAATTAAGATAAATTAAGATTTACAAGTGTACCAAACAGAAAGAATTAAATTTTATAATTTTCAAAATGGCAGCCGTTACAAATTTTTAAGGTAAAATATCTTGAAAACCGTTAACTTTTGAAAAAATTTACAAGAGACAAAATATTTTTATTTTTTAACGACAGACAAAGTGTTTATTTTTCATTCCTGTAGATGAAAGAATAACCGACTTATCAACAACAAAACGTTATCGTAATTTCTTGGTAATTAATTGTCTACAACAACCAAAATTTGCATAAAACCATAGTTTTTTTGAATGTTGATAGTTTTAATAAATAAGATAAAATCCATTGCTCTGAAATGCATTAAAAATTCAAGTGTGGCTCGTAACCATTTCAAAATGGTGAATGATAATACGCTTCAATAATGCTAAAAAAACGTATCAAATGCTAAAATTGTATGAAAATAGCAACAAAAGTAACTGCAGCAACTGCAGTTTTGTATTTTCAGCAGCATTTTTCTATTTTTTGGAATCTAGTTTTTATTAACAAAGTAATATTAAAGATTGGTTGCTTTAACGAAATGCTCAATATCTTACGAACTATATGCTATTAACGAAATAAAAAAATACAAATAATTAATAAAATTTAGCTTACTGAATAATGTCATAAGGACTTCATGGAATTATTTATAAAATAACCTAGCAGTAACAAGTTTTCTCACTAGAAACATGAAATTTTGACATTATCACCACAAAATGCAATTAATTGTAGTCCTTTTCATAAAATTTCTAAAACTCTAATAATAGTTATGGAATCTTAATATGCCTATTTATACACCGTTATTTATGAGGCTTAATTTAGAAATGTTTTGCCTATTGTATTTTTTTTTTTAAATTTACGGATTTTGAGATGTTGAGCTTTAAAAATTACAAATGGCATTTTATATGAGGAATATATTCCAAAGTCCTGAAAGGCTTTTTTTACACCCTCTATATATAATATGTGATGCAATTTTGAAAATAACCCTGAAATATTTAGCTCGAAAGAAATGTTCCTCTATTGTAGAAAATATTGAAAAGGTTAAAAGTATTTATGTAATTTACAATTAAACTATAGTGGATACAAACTTATGTGAATAAGAAGAAAACTTGTTTTCCTTTCAGGCGGTATACGAAACTATTGTTCTTGGAAACCGTCACATTCTTTCCCAAAGCCTTGTCAATTATGTAGCTCATAGAGTGTATTTCCTTAATTTGTTGATACTGGTTAGTTTGATATGTGACGTGTAGTTTCATCATACATATATAATTTTGTAGATTGGTATAAATATAATTTAGAAAATAATTTCAGGACTGTACGGAATCCTTGGAATACGAGTGCAACTTCTTTAAGGCCTGCTTCCTTGATTTAGGCCTATATACGTTAATTTAACATTTTTATAAATTAATGAAAAGAAGTTATAATTTCAAACTCTTTCGACCCTCAGATTTAAAGTTATATGGCCGATGAGTTTCTAAAAATATGCAAATATTTTATTTTTACTTATAAGAGTGGTTTAGCTAATTTAAAATATACTGTATTCTAAAAATGTTATGTTTTTTGTGTAAGGAATAAATCCGAATACTATAATTTTTGGTACAAATTTGAAAATAAAACCTCTATCTACTTTATATTATCTAACGATGGCTAAACGAATTATAATATAATTAGATGTATAGCCTACCCGTGCCACGGTAACTACATTTGCCATAAGGTTTTAACTGTATTGTGTTGGATTTTATGTGAGATTTGTACACACACTAAATATAAATATATAGGCTCCTCACATTGTTATTTATGGTCTCAACAGAAGTCAAACATTTAACCGAATTAAATAATTAATTGAGGGTTGATTCTAAAAAACAGGCAGGTCCAAAAATATATATTTTTAATTTGAATGTCCTATGTGTTACTTTCAACTAGCTCTACCTTGTGGTATTTACTTCTTTAAAAAATCAGAAAGGTACTTCTAGGGGAGTGAAATAACATCCTGAGAAAACCAGGCAAGTCCAGTTAGTTTTTGGCAAGAACTGACTAGTCCTTGATTAAAATTGTTCTTTCCGGTTATTTGGCAATAAAAAAATCTATTTGGCAATAAAAAAATAAAAAAATGTAGAGGATATTCCAGAAATAAGGCATGATATAAACTAGAAAGCAAGGATGTATCCGTCACCATTTGATTAGAAGGTAATGATGATTTATATGATGGGGAAAATGCTTTTGAATAATTCTTTTTGAAAATTCCTAATCCTCCACTGAATCTTCAACAAGTCAGAATGATTATTATCAACAGAGACAGTAAATACAGTTACGTCTTATGAAACTAAGAAACTCATACCACGGGGCATGGTAAAGACATGTAGTAACTGACAAAAACTACCATGACTATGACAATCTTCACTTGCCAAAGCTCAAGTCAACACCGGGAATAAAACTTGCCAAGAAACAAGATATACTGAAACTAACTAACATAGTACCTTGAAACCCATATTCACCGCCAATACTGTGACCAGTAGCAGAATGATATTGACGTGAATGTCGAAGATCCAAGCGCAGAAGATAATGTTGAAGTTGACAACGACGACAATTCTAATGGATGTAATGATAATTAAAACGAATCTATATTAATTACTGCAACATGACCCTGTTAACATGAATGCAATTACATTAGAAATATGCAATTTAAAAAAAATAAACTATTTATTTTCACTAATAACAAAAGAAGAGACACAGTTTTTCCACTTCCTGAAAATTTAAATTGTTGACTTGTCTGGTTTCTAGAATCAACCCCTCAATTACTTTTTTTAAATTTGGTAACTTTCTCATCTTATTGTAAATAAAAATTTTACCGCTGAACAAAATCATAAAATTTAAAAACGAACACACTTATACAGGTTTAATTATTTCATAAAGGTTAAATTTGTTGTTTCCAGTACAGTAAAATAATTCAAAACCTTGATCAGGTAGGTGTCTAATTATAAAAGTGAGATTGTACTAACAATAAATCATCTGTTGTTAACAAACAAACAAAATTACTATAAAAGCACAACGGTTGGAAGGCATTTACTTTTTGTATTTTTTAGCACAATTTAATAAAATGGTACATTTAACACTGTTGAAGAGTATGATAAAGTTAAAGCTTCTCGTACGTTGAATGGTTCTTCCAAACCAAGATCAAGTTTCTGGGCTAAAATTGTTCCTATAAAAATTTTTAGAACTTCATATTCTGCATAGTTTAACAAACTCAAATGGATGAAATGATACATTTTATATACATTTCTGGATTATCAGAATGTTTAAGCTTCTATTTGGTATATTTGTGCTTGAGCACGTTAACTGGGTCTTCCAAACTAAGGGATAGTTCCCACAAAATGGTTTCCATTATTTAAATAACATTGCGTAGTTTTAAAATGTCAATTGGTTGAAACATAACGACGCAATGAGCCGATTGAGGAACTCCTTCACAAATTTAAATAAAATACTATTTGGTTATAAATCAGAATTTAGTAAAAATATTTAATTGGTAATATATTTCCCAGGTAAGTGCATATTATAATTTAGTTCTAAATAACTATATAACGTTATTCTACAATTTAATATTACGTATTTGTCTAACTATTTAAATTATTTCAATTAATTTTATTCCTGATGGACTCTTACATTATATTTCGTTTTAGAAAAGTTGCCCGAGGCGTACACAATGTATTTTGATCGTTTTCCACAGTAGAGTGATTTTAAAACTAAACTGTAAGCATCGATATTACACCAAAGTTCCCTTACAAAAATCTCATGAAATAAAAACAGTGTTACAACGAATCCAATTTTCCAGTTGGACAGACTCCCTGAGAAATAAGCAAGTGTTTATTTCCTCCTTTACTTTGTCATTGAACACGCTACAACAGATTTTACACTGAACAAATAGTTTTTAATGATTTTCGTGTAATTTAAAATGTGAAAACCATTTGCACTTATCTCCTTTAAAAATCTACATTTTAATTTAGTCTCTTTATAACCATTTGTTTTATTTTTAAATTGTTGTTTTAAAGTAGCAGTATACTTTTATTCTGTGCAGTGTAATCCATTTTTTTTTTTTTTTTTTGTTAACTGTTTTTTAATTTAGACAAGATCACCTAGGTATATGCCACATTTAAAACCATTAGCAATCTAATAACACAATGTCATTAATACAAAGTAACCATTTGTTACTATCATTTTATGTATTTATAATTTATTATCGTATTCTACTAAAGGATTTATTATCGTTATTCTTTTTTATGGAACACATCAAAGTATTATGAAAAAAGTATTAAACATACTATTTAGTATTAAACATACTCTTTAGTATTTAGTATTAAACATACTATTTAGTAATTAGTTTTAAACATACTATTTAGTTTTTAGTATTAAACATACTCTTTAGTATTAAGTATTAAACATACTATTTAGTATTAAACATACTCTTTAGTATTTAGTATTAAACATACTATTTAGTATTTAGTATTAAATATACTATTTAGTATTTATAATTAAACGTACTTTTTAGTATTTATTATTAAACATACTATTTATTATTTAGTATTAAACATACTATTTAGTATTTAGTATTAAACATACTATTTAGTATTTAGTAAAACATTCTATTTAGTATTAAATTAATATACTATTTAGTATTTAGTATTAAACATACTATTTAGTATTTAGTATTAAACATACTA
>JAGFPH010000428.1:58908-92213 GCA_018207615.1 Philaenus spumarius | reverse complement strand
TATTAAACATACTCTTTAGTATTTAGTATTAAACATACTATTTAGTAATTAGTTTTAAACATACTATTTAGTTTTTAGTATTAAACATACTCTTTAGTATTTAGTATTAAACATACTATTTAGTATTAAACATACTCTTAAGTATTTAGTATTAAACATACTATTTAGTATTTAGTATTAAATATACTATTCAGTATTTAGTATTAAACATACTATTTAGTATATAGTATTTATAACTAAACGTACTTTTTAGTATTTATTATTAAACATACTATTTAGTATTTAGTATTAAACATACTATTTAGTATTTAGTAAAACATACTATTTAGTATTAAATATACTATTTAGTATTTAGTATTAAACATACTATTTAGTATTTAGTTATTTAGTATTTATTATTATACATACTATTTAGTATTTAGATATTTAGTATTAAATATACTATTTAGTATTTAGTATTAAACATACTATTTAATATTTAGTAAAACATACTATTTAGTGGGTATTAACATTCAATCTTTTATTGGTACTATTTCCTTTAGCTACTGCCCCGATATATATTGTTTAGCAACTAGTAGATAAAATATCAAAAACGAAGCATTTAAGGCTCTTGTTTACCTTGAAGAAAACTCCCGAGTGTACAGTATGATTTCAATGCAAAAGGCCTGACTCAAGCCGCAAAATCGTTGAAACATGCATTCGTAATACCGTGTTTCGGATTCTATTTATACATTAATAATCTGGAAAACTACTTTAAGTTATAAAGAAGGCTTTATATTTTGTACGTGTTAGCTTAAAATATGGAAATTATTGCTTAAAACTCCCAAAAAATGCGTTAAAAATAATCGATTTTTACTCAGTTAAACTGTTGATTAAAAGGAGTTGCCGACGATTATGAGATATAAGACAAAAGCACAAATCCTTTAAGATCAATTTAAGTTGTTTCACAACTTTTTAGGTTGAAAAACGGCGTCCGAAACACGGTACTACGAAGTGCATATTTTTGTTGTTTTACGCAAGGTATAGAAGACCCTTAAACCAAAATCGTATTTAGCATAAAACATTCATAATATTTTCACATATAAATACAAATAATGTGTGTACGTATAGCAGCAGGTGTTGTTCTGATTATAAAGTTTAAATAATAACCTAAGTGTAAGCCTTACTATTTTGCGATGTTTATGAGTAAATACTCTATTTGGCCCTTACGTAACATATATTCAGCTATATTAGTTATCTAACACATTTTATTGTTCTTTTAAAATGTAATATTTACGGTACTACGATAAATAGTATTTCACATTTCGCAACTGTCGTAATAATTACAAATCTTACTGTTTATTATTAGATTTTTTTTTATAATAATAATCAAAATAAGTAATAAAAGTATTTGCTTGATTCACCGGAGGTACCACCGGCAGTAACATCTAAATCTATCGTTTTAATATAGATTGACAACAATGAATTCTGAAACAACCGTTATACCATAAGGTAAACCCAAGGTGGGGATAAATTACACACTAGTGGTTTTCGTAATAACCATAAATAGCATAAGAGGAAATTATTTTTGTCATTACTTTTTTACTAAAGCTTTTTTATCTGCTACAGTTTTCCTGCAAATAATATAAGTTGTCGTACCTGACAACTATATTTTTTCAAATTTTAGCTGAAGTAGTTTCAGATGTAATTGAATGAAAGTAAACTATTTTTTCGGTTTTATTAATTGGAATATCATTGTTCATTAAAAAATTTACTTTGGTAAACCAAGAGCCAGATGAACAAAACTAATACTATAAAGGTTAACTTTTTTCTATTAGGTACGAAATGCGTAACAAGAATGAAACAAGAGGTTTTTACCTAACAGAAACTCTAAAAGTTAAATCAATTTTATTTTGTTTCTGTTGATGTTTTAAAAGAAAAATCACCGATGCACTATAATGGCATGAATCTCAATTTGTCATTTCTACTACACAAACATCTGTAGTCTTAAATACATTTTCAGATGCCCACTGACCCTTCAGCTACGAGGCCTACAAAAATAATTAAACAAATATAAAGTATTGATTCTTTCGGGTCTTACTTGCAGAAATACTTACTATGTACAACGACATTGTGATTCTAAACGTATTCAAAGTAGCCCAAGTTTTACCCTCGGATCTCTCCGAGTTTATTGTTTTTGTCTCCAGTTAAACCGCTTTAAATAGAAGAAACACGAATCGAAAAATCTTAGCCGCAGTCGTAAACATTTTAGAGTTACGTCCCATTCCTCGACCTTATAGTAGAGTTTTTAATTAAAAATATACACCCGAAGAATGTTCTGAATACCAAATACGTCTGGGATTATACCTCTCACCCCTCGCAGTTTATTCTTTATTTCGTGCATAATTTCTGTTTATACAGTTCTGTTAAAGAAGCTGTAAAAAAATGTGTATTCTTTGATTTTAATTAAGAAATAATAAAAGACTGCAACATGCCGATCTGGGTTCACATTTAAATTCCGTCTGAGAAATTTGAAACGTTTGGTTTTATTCCTTTTACTTTACTTTTCTTTTTAATCTTACTGAGTAAACTAAAACTTAAGTACCGTTTTTAATATTTTTAAATGATTTTGAAGATAAATTGATTTAATCGCATTAAAGAAGAGTGACTATTTCTAATAATAATGATGAATTTCATTTGTTCACGATGCCCTAGTTCTTATACAGGTTTAAATAATTCAATGTTTTATGTGCTTTGAAATGGCATTGTGTAGTTAAAAAAAAAACTAACATTACACTAAAAGTGTAGTCTTACAACTAAAATTAAATAAAACCGTAAGCAGCACTGCCGCATTACTATAGCCGAATTTTCTTATCTGGGAATAAGTGGTATTAAATACTTGGAGTTTCCTATGGATTTTGTCCCTTGTTCCGGGAACTGTACCTAAAATATCTTTGCACTGGATTATAGTTAATTTAATTGCCATTCGAATGATATAACTCACAAATTGTACTCGGGCTTATGAGTGGTAGAAATTCAGCAATTATTTTATATGGATAGTGAAAAAACATTTATCGGGAAATTCCTATGAACTTTGTTCCTTGTTCCAGGAACCGTTCCTAAAATAACTTTGCATAGGATTATAGTAAATTTAAATGCCTTTTCAAATGATAACTCACAAATTGTACTCAGTCTTATATACTCACCAAATCCCTACCCAAAAACGATTAAACGGTATAACTCCGCCATTTTGAATCGGATCGAAAAAAAAGTGTGTTTGAAGAATTTTACCAAAAAATCAGCAACTTTGAATCATATTTACTACAACTAATCCGGGAATAAACATATATATATATATATAAATTAATAACTTTTTTGTATCGGTTCCAATTGGTCTGAAACGTTTAGAAATGAAGTCCTACCATACTCCGACCAACCGTTTTCAAGTTGGGTCGAGTGTAATAGCTCTTATTTTCTTAAAAAATTTGGCTAAAAATTTAACAAAATGCAAAATATTTATCTTTTGTAATGCAAAAAAATGTTGTCTTTATTTAGAGGCCAAGGCATACAGCCAAATTGTTGTGGAAAAAACATACATTATTTGTAAATATCCTTAATTTTCTGAAATGATAAATTGGAGTTTTAATCTGAATTAAGATGATTTTATACTTACAAATAAACGTTACTTATGCATACACTTAAGTTATAGAAGTGCAATAACAATTTTTATTATTTAACCCTAACTATGCCCGATGGGACTTGCCCGATGTGATGGTCAAGAAAGTTTATTCAGTTCACATAATAAATGGCATGTTTTAATACAATTAAAAGTGTTTATTATTTATATTTTTGCAGTACTCCAATTAAATATGTTAAGGCCATTAAAATATATCAGCTCTCCCTTTGCTTCTGTAAATTTTTAACCTACCTAAATTAAATTTTAAACATGCTTTATTTATTACAAACTATTAATATTTGAATTGGTTATTTTTGTTTATTTACAAACACAAAATCTGTTTGTAATATAACTCAAACTATGTAACAATGTTATACTAAAAATTAATAAGTTATTTTCCCTAAGAATAATGTAATTGTAATTTTATAAAAATTATTAAACGTTTTTAAAATATAAAAGCTTTATTATGAAGACATTATATTGACACAAACGAGCTTATAATTATGGTAAACTCCAAAGCGTGTCTTACACCATATTTGCTACTTAGGTAGAACCTCTATTAGGTGAAACTTATTAAGGTTTAATGTATAAAAGTTTAATGTGGCGTGTCATGGTTATTAATTAATTGTTAAGGCAAGACATATACTCAGCTTAATACAGGCGCAACGCTAGCGCTTCTCTCCATTTAAGTTAAAATTTATAGGTAAACTTAATATCCAAGCTTTAGTAGCTTATTTACTTCTGTACCCATGTGTTAAAGTTTTGTACTGTTTCATATAAAAATCCACTTCCCTAGGGACGTTATTATGTTCCAAGATATATAAACAGCGTTTTATTCTCTACTTGTTTTGTAATATAGTCTTTTTTAATCCAGTGTTCACATTTATCATTCAATTATGACATACATAAAACCACACTTTAAATTATGCTACTAGTATTTAGTTCATTCTTTATTTATTAAACCTATTTTAAATACACAACCAGAATCTTATAAAAACATCTGTTTGAATCAAAATTAAAAGTTTGCATTTAACAATAATTGAAGTATTAAAAAATATGAATATTAATAGCAATGATTACAACATTTGATTAACATATAAATCAATTTTTTTTTTATGTTTTATTATTTGAGAAAGGATTTGTTTTTGCATTTACAAAATGCTTTACCGTTTGTTTTATCTCATTTACACTTTAGCAGTTTGTGTATTATAAATTTGTATCTTAGTTTGTGTAGTTCAGTTTAAACTCTAAAAAAAAGTTCAATATATAAAACAACGAATAAACTACGTCAGAATGTTTCCATTCAATATTTTAATCGTAGTTTCATATGAAATGGTAAAGAACATTGTTTAAGATAGTAATATTTAAAACTTGTATCTTTTTAGAAATCTTTTTCTTTTATATTCAAAAATTGGTCGAGATTCTTTTATATTCTAAAATATTATAATAATAACTCACTGATTAAGTAAAATATTCTTTTTATCGTTAATTGCAGTACTGAGTCGTGAACTTGATCTTGGGAAAGGAATTCGTTGCTGCAATAAAAAGTTCTTTACTCTAAAATACGTAGTTTTTCTTTTCATTACAAAGTCTATGAAAATAGTGGTTTTATATAAGTTTTTAACATGACAATTTCGCTAATTTGTAATAATTTTGTATTATTATTTCGTTTCCGTTACATTGCTAAAACAATTAAAAACAAAAACAATAGGTAGCTTGTCTACGTTGTTACCTACTACAACATAGACCAAGTTGTTACAGATAAAATATTTGCAATGAACTAAGTTTAAAATATGAAGTAAAACTAAAGTTATTAATACATTTTCATATAGTATTAAAAACAAAAGGAAGCATTGTTTTAACGCTGAATGGGTACTTATTTACCATGCATAGTTTTCACTAAAAAAAAATTAATTTCCTTATAATTTTAGAAAGATGCTAGATATATATTGATAACTTTATTTAATTGATATGGATATTGGTAATGCATAATATTAATATAAAAATACGATAGAGTAAACCATGTTGACACGGACAACAATGGATGCAGCCCAAAGTTCTATATAATCATGCAATACTGCAATTATTGCAATTATCATGCAATTATCCACTGAGATGCGTAAAAGTGAGAAAAATCTGATTACTGCGTAACTAATCAATTTCTGACAATTTCTTTTCCGTTTGATTCCAATATAAAATAACAATGATTAGTTTGTATAGTAAATTTCTGGAATCTACAGTAACTTATTGCATTTCTTATAGAAAAGCGTTAATCGGTTATTTATAAATTTGAATAATTTCTACTCAAGTACAAATATTGAAAGTTTGTTTTCATCTTTCCTGATATTGGTAGAAGTCATAAGTAAATCAACACTATATTTAGTTGCATGCATTTTTTGTTGCAGCGGTTGTATTGGGAAATGTAACGGACGAATCTTTAGAACAGTACTACCTACAACATGACAGTGATCAGAATGCAAGGCCAGAAACTGGAGGGGAAACGACCCACGCTAGAAAAGAAGTTACTCCAGGTACAGATTTAAATACATACATCTTATATCATCTTTGTTTTAGTAGAACATGCATTTACCTTGTATTAAAACAAAGAAAACAAGTTATATATACTAAATGTATTATGTAAAATGTAATACAATAAATAATATACTAAATTTACTATTTTAGAGGTGCAGTATATAAGATATCTGGCTGGAAATGTTTTAATCGTTTGCACGTTCACTTGCATTTTTTAAATTTGTATTAATACAAACTGAATTTTGAGGCACCTGTCTGGATATATTTATTATTATTGCCGCATTTTTATAAACGTAGTAAGCTAACTACCCAGGACAGTTTAATTTAACTTAAACATTTTGTAACAACAAGTTAATGATATTTGTTCGGTTAGGAAACACGAAACCAATGCAGCGGTTAAAATTTAACATAGGTTAGATTAGATTTGTTTATTGCACAAAACATTTCTTTTAGAAACTGCTGCACTAGTCAATCGTATAAAACAATAAATTTACATGCAAATTATTGCGACTGTATTTAACCAAGATTTAAATATATTTTTAATTCTGTTGAACTGCTTACTATTAAGTTTCAAAGTCAGCATTCAAATATGAATTGAAATTATAATAAGTTTTTCTTATAACTTATACTTTCTTATACAAGGATTTGTATTAGTTTGGCAATGTATTGTAAAATTTGAATGATGATATTGAAATCTGTAGTTTTTTATCTAATAATTTTCAATTTCTGTGTAAGCAGACTAAAACTTCATGTAAATATAAATATATTATATACAGTCCCAAAATTCAAATTGGCCTAAAACTAGTTCTTGGTACAGATTGGTAATTCATTGTTCGTAGAATGTTTTCTTTTGCAATGAATATTCGTCTATACCGACAGCATTTCCCCACATTCCATGACTTCATCACGGATTCTATATATGTATTATGTACCGTCATGATTTTATATGCATCTAACTTGTCACAGTTGAAACACAATTTGTCTAAATTATTTGTCGAAGTTTGCCCTTAAGATATTCCAGACAAGCATTCCAATTTAGACACTCATTTGGACACTCAAATATTTTACTCGATTTGGAATTATAGATTCGTTATTTGTAAAATTCTATTTTGTTTTGAATTCAATTATACCAGTTTTATCAAAATTGATTAAATCCAGTTTTCACAAAACCAAAATTGAATTACGTTCACAACCCAAGTTAGTGTACTTAATAAATTTTAATGTGGTTTCGTTTGATCACTGAAGTTTTTTCATTAGCAAAAAATTTAAATTTAAAATTATTATCATGAAAATATAATTAATATAAATTAGGAATAATAAAGGGCCTAGTAAGGAACCCAGATGACATTGAATTCCAATCAGATACTAATTTGTCACTACAATACATAGTACAGATACATAGTAGAGTTATCTGCATATGGTTCTACAAATATGACTTATTTAACAATCAACATCTACCTTTGATTCCATATCTCTGTAATTTTGCCTACATATTGGAATTTCCAACACAATCGAATGTCTTGGACAAATCGCAGAAAACACCAGCTGCACTCTTATCACACACCCAAGGTCACTGCAACTTCACTCACAAGGCCATCCCCAATAGTTAATCTCCTTCTAAACTCAAACTGAGAAAGCTATATTAAATTGTATTTATAGAGCCTAGAATTTAAAACTTTTTCAAAAATGTTTGACTAATTTGTTAATACTTATATAGGACGCAAATTACTTATTGATGTTTTATCACCTTTCATAAATACAGGTGTAATCTCAGCAAATTTCAGACTATCAGGAAAAGTTGCAATTTCTAAAATTGGATTAATTGTGTCAGTCAGTGAACCAGATATTTCATTTGTATATGCTTTAAATTTTAAATTGGTATTTCGGCCCAACCAACTGCTTTTCTATTTTTAGAGAGTTAATTATCTTACAGATGTCCACTTAACTTAAAGACTCAACATTTAAAACGGAATTTAAAACTCTATCCATTAAAATAATGTGCATTATATTTTCACTGACCTTAGACAAATTGAAATTTTAAGCAACTTTAGTAAAATAATTTTATTAATCTGTTTGTACTACTTTGGAGTTTTCACTAATTAATGGATTACTAATTTACTATCCTTTACTTTATTTTTCCTATGCTTACATAGAATTTTACCAATTTATACATAATGATTTGCCTCCTGAATTGCAGTAGTAATTTAACTTAGGTACATACCTCAAACAACCGTCGACAGTTCTAAATGGTGATTTCGGTGACTAACGGTTTCGGAAGTCTTAACCTTCCGTTGTCAAGAAATTTAAAACTTAAAATAAATAAACAATACACCTAACACATAAATGACAAGTATGACACATAAAGACAAGTCCAAATTACACGACACATAATGAACATGCAGGCCAGCCGACTAAACGTAACTAACCTTAAGTCTAATCTTCCGGTCTTTTTTCATTTCATTTAAGGCTTTTATTACATCTTGAAATGTGAAAATCGACCCCGTCACAGACGAATCTAAACTTAGACTTTTCTGAACAAGAAAACAGTGTTCGCATCTTCTCACTAGATTTTCAGACGTGATAGATCCACATCACCCTTGCACATATTCTGACATAAGCCTTTTCACAATTGTTGTAAGTTATTTTTATCTGCTTGTACGTAGTGCCTACTAGTCAGCTTGACAACATGTTATATTTATAATATACTAGTAGTTCTGTGAACAGTAAACCTCGCTCGTTGAAATAACACATATATGGTTTTGAGCTTAATTTAAAATAGTGTGCCAATAAGGAACTAAGAAGAAGGTTTAGCCAGTGAAAAATTATTTTGCAATTTATTCGTTTTTTCACTGTTTCAAGGAACACCGGACATAAAAGTCTCTCAGGGAGGTACTTCTATACCCCCATTTTTTTATATATATTTTAGGGTTTTTGTTTTTTAATGTTTTTGTATAGGTAGTTTTTTACAATTTTTTGTATCAGTTCGACTCTAAATACTGTGTGGTGCAACAAAGAAACAAAATGAATAAGAGAATGTAGTTGGTAAAAGACTACAACTCAGTAAATGAGACGAAACGCCAAGCAGGCTCCTTATCTCGACTCCCCCTCCTCTACTCACTCACAGTCACAGCGGCCACACTGGCGATGCGCAGGAAAGAGCAAGACAGCAGGTAGAGCTCTCTGTCTCCCTCTCATAAAATTATAAGGTTTTGTGAAGATATCTAAAGAAGGAACGTATAAAATTTGGTTAAATGACAAAAACTTGGAAAATTTTTACAAATTTGAAGTTTGCGGCCATTTTGTGAGCTTACCGTTAGAGATACGGACAAAAATCAAGAAAATGATTTTGTAGAACGTCAAATTTTCTAACCGCAAAATGTTATTAGTTTTTCAATTCGACTTACGGTTAAGCCGCAAACTTGCTTTGGAAAAAAAACTTACACTGAGAGAAATGGTGCAGCCCCCATTTTTATTTTATTTAAGGGGTTAAGAATGAAAAATGGAAAACACCGTAGTATATATAAATCGCTCGGCTTAGGAATAAGGAACATTCATGCAAAAAATCATGACAATCGGTCAAGGCGTTTGGCCGTAATCATGAGACAGACAGACACACAGTCGAAATGCCAAACGGTAGATATAAAACGGAGACCTTGCTACGCTCGGTCAATAACACTGAGTGATTTTGTATAATATATTTTATTTGAGAAAAGTCTACTCGGACGTAACAGAGTACAGAAACTAATTTTGAAAATAAAGACAAGCATATATTTTAATCAGAATGCAAAAGTAGACACCTTTTTAAATAACAGCAAAATTAAAATCCTCTAAATTTAGTAAGAACACACCATGAACTGTTAATTTCTTATCAGTCACACATCAAAATTAATACTCGGCACTAATGATACATAAATGTTGCTATTAATGTTAGATATGAAAAAATTATAAGCAGGGTACATGCTACAAAAATAAATAATACCTCTTTGTTTTCAGAAACAAGCCATACAAGCAACACACAAGCGTACATAGGTTTAATAACAGGAGTACTGGCAATGATCGTCCTGCTTCTAGCCTGTACGGTCATGCTGATGGTACGTCGCGGACGTAAGAAAGTAGCTTTACTACACAAACATACTGCTCTGGTATCGAGCACCGCCAAGCCTGGAGTTACTATTAACATGAAGGACTTAAAGATGAACATGTCGACGCCTATAATCAATAACGGAATGACTCGATCTCGATTATCAACAAAAAACAAAAGCGGAGTAAAAGGAAACAACATCTACGGTCATATGGCGGTTGGAGAAGAATCTGAGGACAGTGAGAACTCTTCAGTATACCACGAACCTTACAAACTGTTACCTTCTGGAAAACAGGAATACGGATGTCTGATAAAAAAGGAAACGATTGCATCCAGCAAAAGTGGAGAATATACAGGTGAATTACCTATTTCTTGTTTAATAGAAGCATGATCTTTTGACAATTAGTTATTTACTGATGAGTAAACGAGCTAAATGTTCAATATAGGGACAAAACCAATTTAGAGTTAAACTTTTGATTTATTTATGCCGAAATACTGAAAGGATTGTAATTAACCAGTATTGATGCCATTTATATTAACTGTTTTAAAGAAAATTATAAAATGAATACTGATATTTAATTTAAGTTCGAATTTAAAAAAAGTATTCAATATTTATATCAATATGAAGCAATAAATACGAGCCATGGTAATACAATTTGAATCATCAAATTTTAATGGTTTATTTAATACATGTATTTATGGGTTTTTATATTATTTTTTTTTCATTTTTAAATTACAAGTTCAGATTTTAATACCTATTCATCATTATACAGAGTGTTCGGAAAAATATTTTCAATAATTCAGGGCGTGATTCCCCACATCAAAACTAAGATAAAAAGTTCCAATAAACATAGTTCTAAAAATGCTCCATTTTCTGATCTATGTTTATTGGAAATTTTTATCTTGTTTTGATGTGGGAATTCACGCCCTGAATTCTTGGAACACTTTTTCTGAACACCGTGTATAAATATTTTGCTTGATGAATGCATTAATCGTAAATAAAGTAACAACACTGTCTCTAATAGTCTACAGATAAATAAAGAAGACATAATTGATATTAAACACTACAGTATCTGATAGTCGATAACAACCTTTATTTATTATTTTTCAAGTGTGATTTTTAACCGCTAAGCATCATTTTAAAGCTTATGTTCCCCGTAATTGACAAAAAATATACAAACAACTTAAATTCACGTTTTCGTTACAAAAATGATTAAAAAACTTGTACATTATACTTCATATGGTTCCTAATGAAAGGCGTCCTCATTAACAATCAGTTTAACTAACATGACAGCTATTAGTTACATTGTTTACATTCTATATGCAAGTATAATCTATCATACAAATCAATCAAATTAAACCAACGTAAATAAATAAATTAATTTTACCTAATTAAATCAATGTATTAAATCAGGTACGTAGGCCTACTCCTAAGTTGCAAAATATTCGCACTGGCCAACTAGTTTAAAATTGTATTGTTGTTTGACGTGTAAAACAATCTTAAATTATTAAATATATCCGGTTCTTACAATATATATGTAGCAAATGATAAATTTACATTTTATCTATATACAGTATTATGTTGTATGGTATTTATTAAATATTATAATTTGTAAAAAACAATTGAAGAACGTGTTTTTTTAACAACTTTTGTTTAAGAAATTTTCAAAATCATAATTTTATTCCAAGTTAAAATCTGCAAGCTTTCTTACGTAATATAATAGTGAAATGCAGTTAAAATAATTAATTATATCTGACATAATTTTCTTCAGTACCATTAATTAATTAGTCTCTTTAATTTGTCTTTGCACCATTATGTGAATACATCTAAGTATATCATGTTTCAAAGCACACTGAATAAAAGAAAGTGTGTTCAAAGGATAATTGTAAACAGGTCTTTGTCGTTCGCTAGACTTTACCAGTGTGAACAGTTTCCAAGACGAAGTGAAGTTCTCTTCTCCTTCTCTGTACAACCTGACACCGCCACCCCCGCCGACCTCTCGGCCGCCTCCTTATGAAGTGTCTACTAACTTCAGTAATGCTACACTCTCAAAGTCTATGTCGCTATCTTCAGCACAAGCTCAACCACTGGAGAACTATTACGCGGCTACGGATATCATAAAGGTATTGATTAAGTTTAGGGTGTACGTTAGTGAAATCTGACCTGGTTAAAGCAAATCTCCTAAATCATTTCAACTAGATAATACTACTTGAATGAACATTACTAAAACGTAACATCGTTCCAAATAATATACCTAATACCTTTCAAGTTTTCTTTTCACAAAATTGTTTTATTATTTTTAAAAGATTTAATTATTTAAAAAGTTTTTCAAAAATAAATTAATTTACCTACAATGTTAATAGTAATAAGGGTTTATTTCACAACGATACTCTAGCACTAAACATGTTTTAATACAAATACCTGTACAAATGAATAGTTACAAAGACCAAAGTTCTTCTTATTATTTAAGTTAATTTATATTTTGTCACATATATACAAATACAGGGTGAGTGAAAAGTCTGAGAACGGCTTAATATTTCGTATTTAAGAAAAATTTGAAGGTAGATTATTGAGGAACTTACTCTATGTAAGAATACTATTTTATTATGATTTTAAAAAATGTATCCGCCATCATGAATGTAACTTTGTTTTTTTTTTTTTTAATAGGAAGCCGGTCATGTGATACATCATTTCGATGTAAAATTTCTAGAGAAAACCAAAGATGAAAGGTGAAATTTGCCCATAGATATCTTTAACAGAATTAAAATGGCTGCAAAAAAATCGGGTTTTCCGATTTCACCCCATTTTGCTGAACAATTTATTTTAAATATTAATTATTATTCTTTTTGGATTTATAATAAAATAACAAGTATTTACAATTTTTGACTTACAACCATTTTGATTTTTACAAAATTGATTTCGATTGGTTCAACCAAATACTACCAAACATTTTGTGTTCCATACCATTTGAAAGCTTATTTAATTATGAATCCAAAAAGAATAATAATTAATGTAAAAAGTACATCAAAATGGGTAAAACTCGAAAACACGATTCCTTTTGGTTTTTTTTTGGCCTCAATTTTAATTAGTTAAAGATATGTATATGCAAATTTCACCGTTAGTTTTCTCTTGAAATTCTACATTGAAATGATGTATCACATGATCACCTTCCAATTTAAAAACACAAAGTTACATTCAAAATGTCGGATACAAGATAGCGGAAATTTTTTTTTGAAATATTAATAAAACAGTATTTTTACATAGAGTAGGTTCCTCAATCACATCTAACTTCAAAATGTCCTTATACACGAAATATTAAGCCAATGTCAGACTTCTTATCCAACCTGTATATAAATTTGCACAGGAAACCACATCATTCCTGTTTGAAACACAATGTTATTACAATTAACAAATTTAGAATTTTATAATTAAAGTTCCTTTATAAACCAAGACATTTTTCAAATCTTAAGTAGCTCGTTATTTGTTTTTGAAATAAAAGTTTCTTACTTTAACGAGTACATTTTAATAGTTAAGTAATAAATAAAAAAAAATCATTATACAATTTTATACGTTTAAAAAAATACATCTCATATGGTTTATTCAGTTTAGATATAATTGTTAAGTTATGTTTCAATAAAAATATTGTAAAATGCCCAACAGATAATAATGAGGCAAATTTACTGTATTATTTTCTGACAAAATCTGTAAAGTTTTTAAAGCTAATGTTATAATACTTATAATTATAGATTATTATACATTAAAGTAATATCAATAAACTAAATGTATTGATTTTTAAGACATTGAGATAGAATTAGTTAAATTATTTTTGGATTTTATAATAATATTCTTCAACCGTATTTATTAAATAGTATGATGCAGCTGAAATTTAATTTCACAGCATATACTATGTACTTTATTACAACTACATTTATTTTGCTGCAGTAATAATGTGTGTAGCTTTGGAAGAACAACAACACTCTCATATTGCAGATGTAAAACTAAACAAACTCCGTTTTCACCTTATGTTTTAGATTAAACGCATTTCCTTGTTTCTAACTTTAGATACCGGGTTCACGATTGTTGTTTCATAATATATAATTTCCAGACAGAGAGGCGCGAGCAGCATCTAACACCAGGGAAGTTTACTCCCCTCAAATTCCCGGAAGGCACACCTGAAGAGGGAGGAGCTGTACTGGAATATTCCCGGCATCGCCTGAGGGTGGTGGAGAAACTGGGAGAGGGATTGTTCGGAATGGTGAGTTATACTTTCAAAGTTTCCCTTCGTAAACAGGTTTGTAATTTGAAACTTAACTATTTGTATTAATATGTATTGCAGACCCATCTGTGCGAGACTGAGGGAGTGCCGGAATACAACGGTGTCTCGTCTTTTCACAAGAAGCAAGTCATTGTCAAATCATTGTGGCGAGGCTGTAGTGATTCGACAAAGTAAGTTTTCATTAAATCATTTATGATAATTATATTTATAAAAGTTTTATTAAAAATTTGTATTTTCTGATATGCACACTCACATAAATATGGATATGTGTATAGGTTTGAAAGAGAGTGTTTTGTATATTCATAAACATACACTATACTTGTAGTCTACAGTTAGTTATCAAACAATATCCAGGTAAAAGGTTTAGACTTAGTAAGAGGGCTAAGGAATCAATGAAGTATCTTAATTCTGTCATAAAAAAGAAAACAATTTAAGTGCCATTGTTATTTTGAACCATCGGTTTTGGTTTAAAATAATCTCATTAAATTTATAAAAAATTCTAACCGTTTGTGTGAGTTTAAGGGTTTTTAAAGTTTAAACATAATTCCACATAATTGTGATATTAGTTTTACTTGAGGAAACTAATTACATTTTATTTCATCATTCATTAACACAATAAAAAAAAAACTTTAATAAACGTTCCTGTGTACATAAATTGTAAATCGTATTTAACTCAAATTTACCTTGCATCATAATACTCAACAATTTTTCAGTTAGTATTTTCAGAAACGAATTATTGTTTTCAATTTTAAACTAAACTACTACATAGCTCATTATAACTACTATATATAAAACATTAACTTTTAGTATTGTCAAAAAAAAATATAATAAAACCACAGCATTACCTTCTTGCTAAGTCAGTTAAAGTATAAATTATAAACATTGTTGATAAGTTCTTGATTTGATTACAGAAAAGAGTTTCTAAGAGAAACTGGTTGGTTGGCAAGTCTTAGAGATCCTAACGTTGTGAAGATAGTTGGTATATGTAGTCAGGACGAGCCAATGTGTGTTCTTCAGGAGCATTGCGAGTTTGGAGACTTGCCGACATTTCTACAATTGCAAGCTGGAGCTCCCAGAGAGGAAAACCCAGCGTTGAGGTAGGCATTAGTATTATTTTTATTTTTATTACATGTAAACAATATGAAATTATTCTAAACATACACTGTGGCTTTTATTTTCAAATTAATATGTTACGTAAAATATATTTAATATTAAAATTATGTATTCAAAAATAGATACTTTATGTCTGCATGTCTTTCTGTCTAAAATAAATATAATTTAAAATAATTTATGGAAATTTAAAATATTTAGACATTTCAATACTTTTAAATCGTTTTATTCAAATGTATTAATGTAATCACATTTTTATGTTTATTTCTAAATTAAAATGTTCTCTAATATTGAATACTGTAGTTAGACTTTAAAAATAAGTACTATTAGTATATTTTTTAACATTTAAATGTAATTTAAACGTAAACATGATTACCTATGGATTCAAAATCATATGTATTTATTAGTTATTATATATTTTTTCATTTTGTTTAACGTATTTGAAATGCCGTCATCAATTAAAAATAAAAGAATGGTAAGCAAATGTATTGATCTATTTATGATTTAAGAATTAATAATATAATAACACAAATCTGTAAATATTCATGTTTATAATAGTTTGTATACCTATAAGAATATAAAAATTAAAATTGTAGTGTCAATATATGTTCCTGTTGAGTCTGTCCTCTGTTGCTTTCTTACGTTAATTATAATAGGCTACATAAAAAAGTTTGAACTTTTGTTTATGGTACTTGGTTGGTAAAGCACATAATTTATAAATGCCAAGTATAAACTTAGTAAAAAAATTCAAATATAAAACAAATTTTTTATTAGTAGTTATGGTAAAATTTTTAGACTAGAAATACTAAAAATATTACTGTAACGTGCATTGAAAATTGAACCATTATATTTATCACATTATTTTTAAAATAGCCTGCTTAACTTCATATTTAATGTTATTATTATTATTATTATTGAATGTCACTAGTTTAGAGATCCAATATCACATGCACATGATCTTATGCAGAAATGTTTGTCAATACATGTTTTGTTCGTGCTGTCTTTTACAGTTATGGGTGTTTGATTTACTTAGCCACACAGATATCATCGGGGATGAAGTATTTGGAATCATTGGAGATTGTACATAGGGACTTGGCTGCAAGGTAAGTTGGCTATTTGCATTTAGTCATTACATTTCTCAAGTCTGACTTTAACGCAATAAAAAAAGTCCTGTAAGGACTTGTTTTGCCATTATTATAACATAAGGCTAGGCGCATATTGAGACGCGTTTGATGCGTGTCACGCGACGTTGCACGGTGTGACTTTCTGTAACACTCGTAAATGAATGGATTAGCGCATATTGACATCGCTACGCTACGCAGCGCGACTCGCGTGGCACGACAGTCGGGCGGCACAGTGGCAGTGACACAGTTTCTCGCGCCACGCGTCACACGATTTCGTTAAGACTAGCGTATTAGCCTATAAGCAGTCACGATGAACTTGTCTTGTATAAAAATAAATTTTCTCTAAAAATAAACATCCAATTTGTATGAAATTTAAAATATGCATAAACAATATATATGTATAAAATAATATTTAAAAAAATATAAATCTGCGATAATTTTTAACTAAATAGGACATAAACTTTATGAACGCATAATTATCAATGAATATGTTTTTACTAACAATATTTTTTTAATAAAATTATTTATCCAATTCTTTTGAAATTTATAGCACATATAAATAATATATATATAATATAAAATAAATTAAAACTATAACAATATTTAAGCACATTGGTCATCAATTTTATAATTCTAGGCATCTTTTCTAGGTGCATCACAGTATAGGGTTAAACTTCAATCTCATATTAAACTTATTTATTACCTAAATAAAAACGTTAACATCTCACTAACCATTTGTTTAATTTTTGAGGGCGGGGATATTATATTTAATTTGACTATCTTGATTAATTATTTTTATGTCAATTAAGTTATATGTTTATATTTTTTACTGGACTTCCGCAGTCCATCATATCTTTTAATAAGATTTTACTGAAGATTTGTTGATAGGCTAATTATACGCATTCTATATGCTACGCTTAGTAAAGTTCCTGGCCTATTTATTTAAATATTATAGTAGAGCTATTATTTTTGTATATTATATTTATACATATATTGATTAAATATATTTAAAATTTCATGTAAATTGGATAAATAATTTTTAGAGAAAATAGATTTGTGTTGACGATATGTTCAGTATAATTTTCAATTAGCCTACCAATATATTTATAATCTCAGTGTCTGCTACAGGCCTATGATCAGATTCTGAGCTTAGATCTAATAACCATAGTTTTATCAATGAATCATTATATTTTGAACATTCTAACAAATAAAATTTATGAAAATAAACGTGTCTACTGGGCGAGAGTTGGGAGCAACTGCGTTGCAATATACGTTCCCCAACGCGACGCGTGTGGCGCGATAGTGTCATCATGCAGGTCGGGTCATGTCATCTCACACGCTTCAATCGCGTCTCAATATGCGCCTAGTCTAACTGCAATGTAATGAAATTTAATCATAGTTTTTTTTATTAAAAGTTTAATTAATAATACTTGATTCTGAATTACTGTACTTTAAAAAATAAATTCTTCTTATTATTTTTATTTTCGAAATTAACATATTTAGGTTTTAAATATAATTGTAAGGATGTTACAAAACAATGCTTTTTGTAAGCATGCAGCTGGAGTTTGTTGAAATTGTATTACATAAAACGAGAGTAAACATAAAAGTATGTAACTGCTAGTTATCTTCTTACTCGTTATCTTCTGGTATTTTAGTGAATATAAAACCAGTTAGAGTTAACAGAACTTATATTTTATTGAATACAGAGTGACTTAAGAGAAAGAAACAATCCCTCTTTAAATTTTATTTTACTTGAGGTTAGTAAATTCGAATAAAGTACACTAAGAATAATGTATTTTTAAGCACATATATTTTTTGTCATTTTGTGTTCATTTTGTAAGTACTTATTATGTAATTATAGGCTGAAGAATATTTAATTTTAGTTATTTACTAAATTATACGAATTTCGTAATAATTTCCGTAATAAAAATTATATAAATAATTTAAAACTTTAAACCGTTTTCTGCTACCAAATTTGCTTAATAAATGTTTAAGGTTTACATCATTTTATGTAAGTAATTATGCACTTTGTTTGCATAGGAACTGCATGATCGGAAAAAATTATGTACTGAAAGTAACCGACCATGCAATGTACTGCACTCAGTACGACTCTGATTACTACTTAAGCGACACTAAAGCCAAGTTACCGATCCGATGGATGGCTTGGGAAAGCTTGCTTTTGGTAAGTATTAAAATATTCTTTTATCATACAATTCATTGCCAATATTTCACACTTTAACCATTGTAAATAGTTTTGTCCCTTTACGTGTAGGAGTTGTCAAATAGAAATGTAACGTTTAACGAAAACCCGTTGTGGAATTGGTTGCTATGGTAATGAATGTAAATACATTCAAGAAACATGTGTTTTGGTGCATCAATTTAAGTTAGGAGGCGTTCGGTTCCGTCCGGTGTAGTTCGTATATTATCGTCAAGCGCTGGTATTAACAATTAAAACTGAGTTAAATTATCTGATTATTGCAATTTTTTAATGTCGATTTAAGAAATGGAAAATATGTGTAATTCAAACTTAGAAAAGCAACATTATATTTTTATTATTGTTTCCATACATTTAATGTTATTATATTAAATGTGTAGAATTATTATAACCTCAAAGCTAAGATGGTAAACACAATTAAACGTCCATTAATTGTAAATACATTCAATAAAAATAAAATGTTGGTTCATCCGTTTGTAATGAAACGCTGTGATTTTATTCCTTACGTTGCATTGTTTACATTGAAAAAAAGATAGAAAATTAAAAAAATATATAGTCCTACGAATATACGAGAAAGGAAGAGAAAGTCACATAGGGAAGACATAACGCTTTTTCATCAAGTCACGAAAATTTCTAAATATTTATCATCAAAATATCCATATTAAATTACATTAGTATTTTAAAACATTCTTGATGTTCCTGAAGGGGGTCCCACGATCTCACACATATTTTTTTTCTACAACTATCTCTGTACAAAGTAAAGTAAATGATTTTATTTTTATTTTTTTAACGTCCTGCTGTTTTGCACTTAAGGCTAATGAAGACGGGACCTACAGTTTTACGTGGAATCCGAACCACAGCCAATGATGTCTGTTAAGAAACCATTTAGAAAATTATTCGGGGTCAATGGGAATTGAACCCGGAACTTTTCCATTGATGGTTGCCATGACGATTGATAAAGCATTGACGCCTTAACAACCACGGCCATTGAGGCTACGTAAAGTAAATAATAATAAATAATCAATTATTTACTAATATTAAATCAACGACTGTGTAATATTGTAACTAAATTTACTGATAATAATAATTACCTTCATGACTTATTTAAACTTAAGTGTTTCGCAAAATTTACTCATATTGTTCAGCCAAATAAAACCGTGTAACGGTGAGATAGTAATTAAATATATATATTTAATTAATTTGTTTTTGACACTCCGGATATTAACGTTTGTTCGTTTCCATGTGTTACTAAGGTCATCATAATTTATTGGTTGGTGTCGTGTCCTGACTGGCGTCGATATGTCGGGCGGGCCGCAGGTCTTCCGTCTTCGGTACGATATCGTCTCAATTACTGGTTGCTATCGTAATCAATAATTTGTCCTATGTAAACCCTAGTTAAATAGTTTTGTAAAAATATTTTCAATTATATAACTTAATAATACGTTAATACTTAATATCTTAACGTTGTGCACAATTCAAAGTGGTGCATGTCTACGGAAAGTTGTAATTTATAAAATAAACATTGTTTGATTTGTGAAAATAATTTTATCTGTTAGATAATGACTAATAATAGGTTACAACTAATTTAAAAAATACTAATATCGCTACTGCGTCGTGTCGGTATCGGCGTCGAGTAGGAATTGTGATATCAGCCATTAGTTCTGCAGGCACAATGTGAGGTTGTTAGGTAATGTAAATTTAAATTATAGTCGACTGCCAGCAGTAGGAGGCTACTATGAACCAACTGTCCATACTAGTTTATTTAAAGATACTGATATTTAGTAACTGTAATTTATTTGAAAAAATCAACTGTTTGAGCCTCAATACCTTTGACTTAATAGAATGTCTATGAAATTCGACTTGTTTGCAGGAAAAAGGTAAAAATATCTTGTATCTGAGTTACTGGATTTGTGATGTCATAGTGTGTCCAAGTAAAGCTTCATTGTAAAACCGAGATAAAGTTAACGGTAACTCTTAAGTCTAACCTCATTACGTTCGGACTTTTGGGAATTAATTTTAACTTAGGCTTTTACTTTTAAGGCAAACCACCACCAAAACAAACTTGTTTGTGTTTTTAGGTTTTAACCTTTGGGTTAATTTTCCACCCTGTGAAATAAAACAAAAAAAAAAATTTGGGGGGGGGGGGGGGAGAATAAACATTTCCCCGCACTTTTATGTACTTTTAAATAAAATATTTAGATTTTTTTTTTGAGGTTATTTTTATTAGAGTAACTTTTTTGTTTTTTAATGAATTTAAATAATGTTTTTAATATTTTGCAGCCTATAATATAAAGAAACTTTTTAAGTTCGGAAAATCATACGCTGTTTCTAGGACAAAAGTTATAAGTATATATTAAAAAGAATATTTTTCTAATTTTTTATATTACTATACAAAAATTTTAATTTAATATTTGTAAGGCTATGCTGGTTTCTAAACCAAAAAATCATCTAAATATATCCAAGATAAAGTGATAAAAATTTCAAAGTCCTAGGTCTAACACTTTAGATTTTTATTGAATCATTAGTAAAACCAAACATGGAAAAAGTAAACTTTTTAAAAAAAGAGTTCAAAGTTTCAACACTGTTTAAAACTGATATTTTCTCACTAAAAATCCCCAGCTCCGTATGTAT
The DNA here is from genome assembly GCA_018207615.1 of Philaenus spumarius. Classification (NCBI taxonomy): domain Eukaryota; kingdom Metazoa; phylum Arthropoda; class Insecta; order Hemiptera; family Aphrophoridae; genus Philaenus; species Philaenus spumarius. The sequence goes on along the minus strand of JAGFPH010000428.1, from coordinate 70,588 downwards.
CTCCTTCTTCTGCTAACTTATGTTCTTCTTTAATTATTATACTCCAGAATAAACATGTGTCCCTATTATTTGCATAAAAACATAAAGTTGTATAAAAAACACTAGCTAAACTACTGCTATTGTAAAAACAAAACTATTGGTTTTCTTGGAATACACAAAATCGCGAATTATTGCAAAACCTTTTTATTTAATTTTTTTAGTAAGAAAAAATTATCACAATGACCTAAAAATTCGCACACATACTCTGAAAAGTATGTAAAATTTAAAAAAAAATAAAAAAGATTTTTTTAATTCTAAAAAAATCCTTATTTTTGGTGGTGGATCGCCTTAATATGAAAAAAAAAACATAAAAAGAACGTAACCTACGAGTACGTAATGCATATAAGAATCTAGGTAAATACATTTAGTTGATCTTATTGCACAAATAATGTCGTTTTGGGGGCTGGTGTGATTTTTTTATAAATTACAAATGTAAACAAGTTTACGTCATTTCAAAGGTATTTTAAAAGTACACATTCAAATTCATTAATTTTGTTTTAAGTCTAATTTATTTTTACGAACAAAAATGCTTTCAAACGTTGCTAATTTTATTATATACTCATTCCAACAATATTAAATTAGGACCTTTTCGAAAAGTCAGCTTTTTATCATTAACTAAATGTAGGATTTCAATGAATTTAAAGTACAATGTCGTATAGTACATCAATTTAAAGGTCTTCTATACCTTGCGTAAAACAGCAAAAATATGCACTTCGTACTACCGTGTTTCGGACGCCGTTTTTCAACCTAAAAAGTTGTGAAACATCTTAAATTGTTCTTAAAGGCTTTGTGCTTTTGCCTTATATCTCAGTAACAGGAGACCGAGCTAAAGCTCGATTATAAGCAGGGCCTAGTTCGCTCACGTCAATAACTATTATTGCAAAATTCCGTGAACATCGTTTAGGTTAGGCCTATAACATTAAACAACTAAATAAAGGGTATGTTTATTTAGCAGAAGTATTAGTTGCCATGGTAACTATAAATAGATACAACATTAGGCTTACCTCTAATAAAATACAGTTTAAAAGAAAACAGATGATTATTGTAATGGCATTGAAAACATTTGCATCAGCTGTGCTTCGTTTAAAAGAAAACAGATGATTATTGTAATGACATTGAAAACATTTGCATCAGCTGTGCTTTGTATTGTTTAAAATGGACAAATTTCACTTTTTAATTAATAAAAAGAAGTAGAAAACGAATTTTCCCAGACTGGTGACCATTTCCAATCGATTTCTCGTGGCCAAAAGCCCCATATAAAATCAAAAATCCTTAGACGGAGATTCCAGATCCATTTAGCAGACAGACAATAATTATCTCTCGCTTTAGAAGATAGGATAATTGAAAGAAATCGTCGGCAACTCCTTTTAATCAACAGTTTAAATGAGTAAAAGATCGATTATTTTTAACGCATTTTTTGGGAGTTTTAAGCAATAATTTCCATATTTTAAGCTAACACGTAAAAATATAAAGCCTTCATTATAACTTAAACGTAAAGTAGTTTACAAGATTATTAATTTATAAATAGAATCCGAAACACGGTATTACGAATGCATGTTTCAACGATTTTGCGGCTTGAGTCAGGCATTTTTGCATTGAAATCATACTGTACACTCGGGAGTTTTCTTCAAGGTAAAGAAGAGCCTTAATGGTCACTCATACAGACAATTTTATTATTGTCTTATTGTAACAGTTTCAAAAGCAAAAACTGAACTTTCAGTTTTGATTGCCTTTTTAGTTTCTTAATAACTATGAAGACTATAAAATAAATAAAATTTTCCTAAATTATTATTATTGAAAAATAAAAAGTGAAAAAGTAAATAAGTACGGTTAAGAAGGCCTAACCCAAAATACTCGAATTTTTGTCTTACTTTCCTTGCAAAATAAAAAAACCTTTTCAAGAATTAACCTTAATGAGGACGATTACCTAATCGGTTTGATATGTAAAATTTTTTAAATTATATATTTACTTTTTCCCGAAATTGTTCATGTTTTAATTTTGAAAAATTTGCAAACCTGTCAATGGGCGAAATTTCATATTGTTTAAAATGGAGTATTAACAACAATGTTTGATAACCTTTAAATTGATAAAAAAATAAAGTCGTTCAGTAGTCGTAAATAATAATGCAAACAATAAAATCTTGAAACGGGGTAAAGCAACACTGTTTACTTTAAACATGGATGTAACAATTGTTTACATTTGTCATTTCATCAGACACAAGGAATTAAAAAAATATATATATATTTTTCCTTCTGTTCTTCAGGTTAAAATTAGTGTGGTTTCATTTGAACACAAGCGTCTAACCTAATTCATTTGTCCTCTTACTTAGTACTTAGTTGCAAATATAAATGTTTGAATTTGGCTGGTATTATAACTTTCGTTTAGTACCGGTATCCAGCTATCGGATTGTTCGTTATTTCGTGTAACCTATACAAGCAGAATTTCCAGCAGGATTTTACAACACTGCATTATTTGTCGAGTCCTGTTGGCTCTGTAATGCAACACCCAAACATAGAAATATATTTTCAAACACATTTTGATAAACATTTAATTCCTTATATTATAGCATATTTATGATCAGATAATAATACATTTCAAGTAGACAGATAAACTTACCAAATCCTAAACTAACAAATATTTAGTGCACAAATAATCCAAATACTTGTACAATAGGTACTTTTTTAAATCTCTATTTGTCTCTATAAACAATTTTTGTACTTGACTATTGAAGCCACCTAACATTTTTGTTGTAGAAGATATACTTATTCAAAAAAGGGCAACCTAGTTACATTAGACATTATGGTTGACCTGTTTAAAGGTGGGTGATATATTGTCAAAGATGTTATATTGTAAACTGTAAAGTAGTTGTAATATCTAAACTATGGAAGTTGCAATCAAGCAGACCTTTTGGCAAAATTTAAACGATGTTATTATTAATATCAAAGGTAAACTTACGGTGATCAGTTTCTCTATGCTAAACTATTAGTATATGTTTTGACTATGCATTAACTATGCATTGGTTACTTGATGTATTAAAGAAAGTACCCTTCGATTAAAGCACTATAAAGCTTCTTCAAATTAGTTTTGATTCCTAAAGGTTTTCTGTTTTGATTTGGACGTACGGAAAAATTATAAAATATTATCTAGCATGTCTCTTACGGCTAAGCTTTCCATCCAAGTAGTGAATACTTTACGATTTAGGTAGAATCTTTACCTTACTCTGAACTTGTAGAGTTATTTTATTTAATATTTTGTTTTTATAAAAAAATATGAACTGAAAAAAGGAAAGTACAATAAATTGTATAATAGAACATGTAAGTTTTTATTTATCATGCAAAAGCAAAATTAAATGCATATTTGGATCTGATGTTAAAAAACTACACAATTTAATAAAAGCTATCGCATTTATCGTTAACAGAAAATGCAAGTACCGTATTTAACAAAAAAAAATAAAAATGTTTTGAGGTTTTAAGTACAAAAGTATAAATCATTGTCTTTTTTTTAATTCTAACCACGTTAGGAACAATTGTATTTATTCGATTTGAATGGGAGACCTTGTATCAGGTACGTCATACCATCAGGCAATATGCTACCATAGCACGAATATTCAAAGTTCGTGCATTTTTTGTTATGTGGTAAGCACCACGGATACTAGAATATAGGACGGTAGTGTTCACGCACAGGGCAGGGTCGAGCCGGCTGATCTGGTGACGTCAGCCGGCACCCACCACGTCACGCTAGCCTATACTCGCCGCACTTGTACCAGGTGACCGAGCTCTGATAGAATTCTGCTCTTTTGATTTATTTTCAAAAAAAGAATTTAAAAAAAATCGATTTCTTTCATCTTGGAATTTTTGTTTCTGCCTACGCATACATATAATTATTAAATCCAAATTTGTGTATACATTCCTCCTCAACAGAATAAACTATGCACTTTACTATAAAAAAGAATGAAAACTAAGAAGGAGCACGATAAGTACCTCTAAAACGATATACTGTGTATATTAACAATTATCGCAGGATTAACCATAACATCAAAGCTTACCTTGGGAAATGAGGCAACCCTATATACAAATTGTCTATTTTACTATAAATTTTAGGACAAGTTTTATTTTATTCTGACAAAATTATTAAATTGCAAAATCTGTCCTAAATATAATAACAATAAAAATATTATATTTTACATCGTTTTATATTCATGTTATATATTCCTCGGAATAATCCCTCTATTAATAAATAAGCTCTAAAGAAACACCAAAACTATTGTTAAACTGATATTACTAAATAAATTATAACTTACATTGAAATAATATGTACACAATGGCGGATTGAGAGCTCAGCGGCCCCTAGGCACTTCGCTCAGTTCACGACCCCCACAAACAGACGACGAAGTATAGTGGGGAACACCAAGTGTGCCCTCAGTGTAATATTTGAATATTAAATTTCTTATTGATTGAATTTTGTGGTTTTCCCATTTTTCTATAGTATGAGATTCTATGGACTTAAACCCCTATATGCGAACTTTGATAAAAATCGTTAGACCCGTTTTCAAATTTGGATACATATTATATACACATACCCACACTTGTCTGGGTGCAGAGTTACTTCAGTGGGAAGGGCTTGCCACTGCGCATCCTCTAGGTGAACACTACCGTGTATTCTAGTGTCCGTGGTAAGCACGATAAGAGGTAGTTTATTTATTGGAGTTACTAAAAATGTGTGGTTTTATTCATCTAAGGTGTGCGCAATTTCTTTACATATGTTCTTATTTATATTTTCTTATTTTTAGATATTTTGATTAGTTATTGATATTTTTCAGGGAAAACATACACCGAAAAGTGATGTTTGGTCGTTTGCCGTAACTCTATGGGAGATTCTAATGCTATGCGGACAGAGACCGTTCGCGGAGTATACCAACGAGCAGGTAGTGGAGAACTGCAGCCACTGGTATCAAGGGAACGGGCAGCAACGTTTGTTATCTAGACCGCAATCGTGTCCTCGTGAGATCTACGACCTCATGGGAGAATGCTGGAAGAGACACGAGGGTGACAGACCACGGTTCACCGAAATACATTTGTTCTTACAAAGGAAAAACTTGGGCTACGTCCCTGCTATAGGATAAACAGAACGGCGTTCAAAATAATTTTGATACAATCATGTATTAACTGCGTACAAAATCTTGATTTGTTTTCAAAGTTTCTTTCGTATTTCATCAACAAAATAAGTAGGCCTATCTACTATTTGAAGACTTACTCACTCCTGTGTCTTTCTTGTGGTGATATGTGATGATCCGATTGATGTATGCGTTTTTGAGTGAATAAGATTTGTTTTGTTTGTGTTTGTACATTAAATGTGTGACAGTATGAATGGTTATTTTTATTTTGTTTTTTAATTAGGAAGGAAAACACATCGCTGTTGTAATTATTATACTTGTGCACATAGGACTGTACATAATCACATTTTTAGTCGAAAGTATCACATCTATTTATCATTGTAATAATGCACTTAACTACCTAAATATTTTATATAAAAAGATGAAAACAAATAAATTTAAAAACTAATTTTAGATAATGCATAAGTATTATTGTAGTTGTTTATAATATTTGTAATGTAGTTAATAAATTAAGGCAGTGTATAATACGCGTGTAAGTCAAAACACGTTTGAATTTCTACAAACGCAAGGTAAAGACTGATCAATCATGTACGAGATATTACAAGACGAACCTAATGGGTTTAGTATAATGTATTTTCAAACCTTTAAGGAAGGAATTTACATATTTGTGTACGATCATTTGTTATTTGCTCGGAGTGTACAGGGATGTGGCGCCTCTCAAAGGCTATTTAATTTTAGTCGATCCCATGCTGCGAAAAACAATACTGTGCCAACAAACTTAAGGATTTACAAAATAAAGACACAAACAAAACAAGTGAGAATGTTGTCCTTAAACTGAATTTGGCACTAGTTACATGCTCAACATAACGAATTCCTTTATTGATTTTTCAGTGTTAAATATAATGTTTTCGATATTACCTGTTATATACATGTTGTAAATATATGTTTCTATGAAGCAGACATCCATCATTTGTCGCATTAATGTAATTGGATTTAATACGTTACTCTAAGTTATTTTTTTAACTTCCTAAGATAATGTGAATCGTACTTAATTTGATAGAAAATTTTCCAGTATCGTGGCAACACGAAATCCTGCTCTTCCTGTTGTAGTTGGTAAGAAATAAGCTAAGAAATTATATCTTTTTTATATCTAAAATTATATCCCTACTCTATTATTCTTTTAAAGATGAATCGTTAAGTATTGCTGAATCCCATTATGCCTTCATAACTGACATATAACGTTAGTGCAAGTGTTTTATTTATTCTTCGGTTTCTAATTCGATTTATTTTTCTATAGAAGCGTAGAATACAATTTCACGAAATAACTTGTCATTTGCTTATAAGTATAAATGTTATTTGTTATGAACGAACAAAATTCGTGTGATTCATCTTCCTAGTCGGACTGTATCTAAACTATTGTATTACAATAAAAGACTCTAATTTCCTATGTTTGTTAAATATAATGTTAAGTGTTTAGACTATAAACAACAATGCTTTGTGCGTGTAATAATTTGCTTTTTATATAAAAACATTCTTTTTTTATAAAATAAATATTCGTAAAAAATTAGACCAAACTTTGTGTGGCAACAAACGGAATAGTTTCTAAAAAAATAATTCAATCATGTCGTAGTAATAATGTTAAACTATACATTGTTAAGATTAAATAAATGTAAATAATCAAAACTTACTTTAGTCTTTAGATCAGGAGTCCGGGGAGTCCGTGCATATCTGACTTGAGTTGAACGACTAAGTTTTCCACTGCATGTAGTATGTATATAGTTAGTTATATTTGTAAGAATTCAGTCTTGTATCACTCTGTTCGTTTTCTTTGTAGTATGTAAACCGATAAATCTGGCTGATTTCGCCGTATACTCATTATTTCCATTGTTTAAATTTAGTTTAAACGTTGTATATTTTAAGAAGTAACTCAATTCTAAAACGAAATGTGTAAGTAATGTGGAGTATAGAATAATTGAAAAGTGTAAGAGTTTTGTAATTTCTGATTGTAAATAATCGACCTGTTATAAGATTTTAAGTATGTGATGTTGTTAGTTTTCCTTTTTTATAAATAAAATATTCAGCTAAATAGAAAAGCTGAGTGTTCCATAAATAGTTGTGGTGATAAGTATAACTAGAAAGTGTTATTATTTAAATCATTGAAGTTAAAAGAAATCTATTTACAAACGGTTAGATAATTTAATATAACAAATACAGATTTATTAAAGATTATTATTTTTGTATAAAGAGTATTTATGAGCGCTATGAATATATTAAACTCAGCTAAAACTTTTTAAATTAGCTACTTTTCTTTATTTTTCTTCTATTCAAACAAATAAAATAAATGGTTAATACATATTGTCTACTTCAAAATTATTTGAATATTTTTGAAACTTTACAAAACAAACTTTGAAGAAATCTGTTCTAAATAGTTTTAAGAAAAAAATAACATTACTTTAAATGAATTAAACTATTAAATGTGCAAAATTTAGTAAAATATGTAAACAGTACAATATCGATAACAACCCTTGAAAATTTATTTGATTTGATTTAGTTAACACATTTTCAAAGAGTTAAACTGTTTTTAAATAACTAAAAAAAACAAACTAAAATGGGATTAAATTTTGTGGAGTTCTGTTTTGTTAGAGTAACGCGTTATTTACTTGTATAATAAAACTTGTCTAGTTATACCACCACTGAACATTATATATTTAATATAAAAGCTCCTTTTCCTTCCTTGGAATGTAGTTTCGTGTAAATGACAAGTAATTCTTTTTACACTAAGAGCAAACAATTCTTCATAACCAAGGTAATTGTGATTGTTTATAAACTAACTGATTTAATTGACTAAATGGTCATTTTGTATGTTTGTTAACTGCTTACTGTGGATAAACCAGAGGTTATAATATAAATTGTTTTAAATTTATCCTTTACTTATTACGTATTAAATCATTACAATAAAATTAATTATATGTTTTCTAATTAAATGTTTAAAATACGGGGTTTCTACTTTTAAAACATGGTGTAACACCCAACAATGCCTTACGTATACTGAGTAGGTTTATACTTGACACTCAACACCTAGAACAAAAACAGGATAAAACGAATCCAATTTTTAAAACATTATTTATTTTTATACTTTTGAGATATGGATTATTTACTATTTTTTTTTTTTTTCAAGGACAAAATAACTCATTTAATTCCTTACTTTCTCCATGCGCTTCCCATTTTTACGCAAACATTTTATTTGCCTTAATTTTGAAATGTTTGGCAATATTATATTATTAAGTTACCATATTACAAAATAGTACAAAAAACTGACATAGTCATTACATTTTTGGGCCCTTTTCTATTTCCCTAGCATTAAATTTTTATATTGGAAAACTTGTAAAACATGATCAGAGTTGGAAAGTGTTTAAAATTGTATATTAATAAAAAAAATTTGAAAATAATTCTATTTAACAATAGTAAATTGAAATACGAAAACCTAAATGTTTAATGTTTATAACTGCCATCTTAAAACGGTACCACTTAAGTCGAATCGTTTATTTTCAATTTCTTTTTACTTTTAAGAGGCATTTAAAACGATGTAACTTTATAATTATGTTTACACTTGAAAAACAAACCTGACTTCCATCCCACTCAATATATGCCTTTGAAACAGTGGGATTTGGAAAAAACATATATTGTCCTTCAATTTTTTTTTTTTTTAGATTAGAAATAGTTGGGTTTTATTTCAAATCAAGTGTATAAACCGATACGTTTGCTCTCTATACGTACTTCAGGTGTGGTATGTTACACTGTGGAATATAAATGATTATAAAGTAAGTTTTTATCTCAAAATTATTGAACAAACCTAATCAACAATTATGATAAAATATCGCGCTTTTCGCTGACCTGCATTTTCATCGCTATGTTTGTTGTATGTTTTCCTACTTTCATTATTTAAAACTGTACAAAGTAGTTGTGAAACTTTCATTTAAATTAGCATTATGCATTTATTCTATAGGGTAAACTATTGGGACCAAAATATATGAACCAGAAATATTATTTATAATTTGAGGGTTTTTTGATCAAGTATAAATGAAGTTTAGTTATTTGTTATAACGATTCAGGTCAATATTCAAGTTTGAAATTAAATCATCTTGTAAATTGTATATACAAATCTGAATTCTTAAAAATAATATTAAAACTAGTATATTTAAATAAAACCACATTAATATTTTTCATGTAAATGCATATAAGAAAACGTTTTGAACTTGTGTATGCCTCTAATTTCATTGTCTTTACATAATTTTGTACTTCTATAGTTTCATTGTTTAAAATCACAATTGCCTTGGTTAATCTCATTTAGCACAAATGGTAAGTGAAACCATATGTTAGAAGATAGTATAAATTAATATAAATAACTAATGGTATTAAACATAGACCGGAGTTAAGCTGAAGAGTTTCTCCATTGCCTGTTGACAATCATGCGCAGTGGTCAACGTGTCCCCTCCTGGTCGCTCTTCCTCTCTTTCTGTTTCCAACTCATTCTATTCATACTACTGATTTAATATGTCCGCTTTACCAAGTATAAATTGTTATAACTATAATACATGAAATTTTTTTTAGTTTAACAGTTTTAAAAATCTATCCAATTGGACAAGTAAACGAAATTTTCACAAATACATTTCATTCGACCTCACTTATTTAAAATATGACTTTTATATAATATGTTTTAAAACTGTTAATGAGGTTCATTAAAAATATAATTTAGTAAAAAAGTTAAAATTTGCCTTGTTAAATTTAGACGAAAACTATAGTTTTTGCTAGCAGTGGAAACGGAAGGAAAAAGATTGCTGAAAATTCAAAAGGCATAAATGTAAATATAATAATGAAGATGGCATAACTATTTTTAGACTAAATATTAATAAGCTTAGATGTACTTGAAATTAAAGTTTTAAATACAACATCGCAATTCAGTATATATATTTATTTTGTTTGCAGTTTAAACTTTAAATTGGGTAATCAAGGTACTACAGATTTTGCACAACAAATTTAAAAAATGTTATCGCCAATATTTTGCAGTTCAAATTTATCGTCTAAATACCGTTTCAATTATTATACCGATTTGTTGTTCGGTACTAAAGATTATTGTTATGTTAGCTCTGACTGGGTTGGTACAATAAAGCCTTAGGCCCCAGTTAATATCGACATGGGTCATAATAATGGAGCCAATGATAGTACTGCGGTTAATTTAATATCGTAAAATTAAGTTCTGCGTTTCAAAACCATCGTCTAAATGCTGTTCCTTTTTTGTTGGTGTGTGAATACGATCACTATTAGGTACTTCTGAGCTGGGTTAGTGCCATAATAGAGGTCCCTGTTAGTCTCTTTAAAAGTCTTATTAATGGAGTCCATGCTGGTATTGTGACTAATGTAATACATAAAGGCTCTGAAATTAAAAATACTTTGAAATCTGTTTGTGTTTCAAAATCATTGTCTAAATTATGTTTCAGTTATTGTACCTTTTTGTTGGTGCGTCAATAAGATCACTTTTAGGTAGGTCTGAGCTGGGTTAGTACCGTAAGGGCGGTAGGTCCTGTTCAGTATCGTTAAACGTCTTCCCTTAATGGGTCCCGAGTTGTCATTTCTACTGTTTTACCAGAAATCAGTTAGTATATAAGTGGACTGAGTCTTTACATTATTACCGCTAATCTCAATTTGATTCAACACTATATCGTCTTTCTTGTGCTAAAACCAAAAGTTTTAGGAAAAACACAACATAAACATAATATAGTAAAAAAATAACAAAAAGGTTTATATTAAATGATGCTGTTTAGGTTGTAGAAACAAGGTCATATTACCAAAATAACAAATCTCAATAACGTTGTTGTTATAATTGAGATGGCAACTGTATTTATTACAATGGTTACAATAAATGAGAAATAATTTTTTCAGATATAATAATTAAATCATTAGTATGGAACCGAAATAAAAAAGTTTCCAAAATCCTTCCTTGCAACCTTAAACCATTGGTTTCAGGTTAAAACAATTAATGCGTTAAATGTAGTTAATAGTTTTGTTATTATTTTGTATTTAAAGAAACAAAAGTGGAAGTATTGTATGAACTATATCACAAATTTTTCTAAGTGTGTTTGTGTTTCTAAAATTTAATTAATACAAACTTATGAATATGTACCTTGCAACTGCCACTTTTGAGTCTTTATAAAATTTACTGTCTTAATATAAGTAGATTTGTAACAATAATATAAATGACATACATTTATTATGTTACCTCTTTTTTAGATGAAAATAAATGTTTCTTTTCATCACACGATGTTTAATCATATGGATTTCATGATTTATCCTGTTTATATCTCTTCCTGGAAACTTTAATTTTATACCTGATATTGCATTGTTCACTATGTTCCAACAGTTCAGAGAAGTGAGAAAGTAGATCAAGTAAATTGTTCATATGTTTAAAGTAAATTTATTTAAAATTCATTTCTATACGGTAAAATTTTAATGAGTTTGTGTATACAAAT